>CAUYUJ010014206.1:143847-223813 GCA_963575745.1 Prorocentrum cordatum
TTCTGCAGGGGGCGGTGGGTTCCGCTCTGGGGGTGGGGGTGGGGGGGGGGATTCGGTCTCTTTACGACCAGAAGAACCACTTTACAACCAGATGGGTTACTTTACAACCAACATAGGATTGGAAAGCATGGTTTTTCAGCGAGAGCGTCCACTTTGCAACCAGAACGGCCCACTTTACAACCAGAACGGACCACTTCACAACCAGAACGGACCACTTTACAAGCAGAACGGACCACTTTACAACCAGCTCAGAGCGGCCGTGCGTGTTCGGGCGTTCCGCAAAGTGCCCCAGAGCAAGTGGGCGCTCTGAAGAATGCCCCAGAGCAAGTGGGCGCTTTCAAAAGTGCTCCAGGGCGCGCGGACGCTCTGAAAAGTGCTCCAGGGCACGCGGGTGCTCCGGAGCCCGAGCGCCTGAACGCTCTGCGAAGGCCCCAGCGATGCCTCTGAGCGGTTTCCATTCCCGCTGGGCGCGTTCTCCTTTGACGTGCCTTACTTCCATGTCTACCTACTGGGGCGTGTCCACCTCCGCGGTCACCGACATGTTCAAGAAGGTGGTCGGGGTCTTCACCAACGGCCCGGTATTGAACCCCTTCGATTGCAGTTTCCACTGCAGCCTTGCTACCACCACACTTACCGCTGCAGCCCTGACTGACCCCCCGCTACCACCACATATCCCATTGCAGCCCAGCTACCACCACAGTTCCCACCGCTGCCTGGCGACCACCACAGTTGCCACCGCGGCTTCCCAACACCATGCAGTTCCCATTGTAGCCCCCGCTGCCACATCTCCCACTACAGCTTCCCATTGCCATGCAGCCCCAGTCTTGGACAGGATCACGGTTCATTCGCATGTCCTGCGCGGGTAGCCTTCGTCCGTCAGAAAAAGGCAGAACAAGCAATGGCAGAACTGACCGACAGAGCCTAGAGAGCAGGTCAAAACCATCATCCGCCCACCAGCACGCAACATACCATAGCGCACCAGGTTGTCGCATCACCAACGCGTGCGCAGTGCTTCTTCGTGTGCGATGGGCAACTTTACAACCAACATGCCTCGAAGAGCCCAAGGCCACCCCTGCGCTGGCCCGCGGAGATTTCAGGGAAAGGCCCGCGTGCATTCAATATGTGTTTCCACTTACCTGGCTGTAAAGTGCCCTTCCTGGTTGTAAAGTGCCCTTTCTCGGATTTTGTAAGCTGGTTGTAAAGTGGCCCATCTGGTTGCACAGTGCGCGTCTGGCTGTAAAGTGACCTACGCGCGGGGGGGGGGGGGGGGCGAAGCGCTGAATTAGGTCGAAATTCTGTTGGAATTAGGTCGGAAATGAGAGCCCCCCCCCCCCCCGCAGAGCGAGGCTTGAGCGAGCTCGAGCCCGCGCTCTCAGAAACTCACGCGCCGGATCTGCGGATTGAGACACTGCGGATGACGTGAAGCGCGCTCAGAGGGCCCTGGCCCCAGCGATTGCTGTGTTTTCCTCGTGTCAGCGGGGTCGCGAGCCCCCGCGCAGCATGATTCCCAGTCGATGGCGAGACATGTTTCGGTTTTCCCTCTTCTGCGCGCCATCGCTAGCCGAAGTAACTTACGCGGGGGGGGGGGGGGGGGGGGGCGAGCCTTCGGCGACGGCGCGATCACCGTGGAGCTCCGCGTCATCAGACGACGTCGAGGATCGGAGCGAGCGAGTGCACGGCACAAAGAGCCATCACCGCGCTTGCCGAGCCATGCTCGCCAGAGGGCGAGCGCGGTCCAAGGGGGCCCTGTGCGAAGGCCAGGACGCAGTGGCGAAGCTATGCCGACTGACGGCGCACGACGACGCGGCGCTCCCACCTTCGCCCCCCCCCCCCCCCCCCCCCCCCCACGCCCGCCCGCGGACCCATTGCGCCCCGCGCCGCTTCGACGTCAAGATGTGGTCGCACAACGACGAGACAATGCTCATGCCTGGCCGCTTGGACGAAGTTCTTCGACATGCGGCGGCTGCCCGCGTCGACGCTTTTGCCCTGCGGGGCGCCGCGCTCTCCATCGAACACCAGCGGGGCGGCCCCCGTCTACGCCATCGCGCCCTCCCCACGCTCGGCGCGCCACTTGAAGGGCGGGGCTGCCATTGCTATGCCCGAGCGAATTGCTTCGCGGGAGGAGATTACAGTTACACGCAGGTGGCAATTGGGTGGGCTCGTGGGCATTCGGGCCCAACGCACGCCCCACATCGACTTCCATGGGCTCTGTGGGCGCGCCCCAGCTGGCAAGCCCCGAGACCGACCCGCCACAGCAGCCGCCCACGCGGCGCGCCGACGCGACAAGGACAAGTTATTTTGACAATGTGAATCGCGCGCTGGGCTGTGCCCCCGCTCGCTGCGCAGTATCATTGGCCCTGGGCGGCAACGGCGGCGCGGCGCCGTCGCTACCCGATGTAAAACGTGCCAGTTCGCGGCGACGGCATGGACCGCAGTGGGCCGACAATGGGCGACGCCCCCATGACATCCTTTCCAATTACAGCATGCGTGCCCTCAACGCCTTCGGCCCAGCAGCGCGACGCAGCACCCCGCGGAGGGACCCCGGCGGTCAGGGCGAGACGCGGATCGACTACATCGCCGCGTCGCGCAGCACGGGCTCCCAGGATCTCGCGCGGGCCATTCGCGGGGCTCTGCTGGCTTTTGGCCCTTGTAGGGATCATGTGATAGCTGGGGCCTCTGTCCGAGTGGGTCGACTCTGTACTGCGCGACCTCCCAGGGCACCGACACCGACGTGGCGCCGCCAACATGTCCGGAGTGCTCTCCAGTCGTGGCGGCGCTGGTCTACCGCCGAGGCGGAGGGCCCAGGCAGTGGGGGCCCATTGGCCACCGCTATCAGCGACGCGCTGCGCTTCCAGGACCGCGCGGGCCACGCCAGTGCCTCCGTGGGCCAGGCCCTTGCGCAGACCTCCCCTACCAACTATTACGGCATCTCGGGGCTGGCGGCGGCCTCGGCCGCGGGCGACTTCTTCGCGCCCAAGCAGGGGCGCCAGTTTTTTGTCTTCTCTGCCGACGCGGCCCGACTGATCAAGCAGAAGCAGGAGGCCATCAGCTGGGCCACTTGGCTCGCCGACCAACGAGTTCCTATTGGTGTGCTTCTCACGGCGCAGACCAGAGCTCGACTCCTCTCACTCACCGCTAAAGGAGCTACGCGCCTGAACGACGCCAGTCAGTCGCCGACCTCGCAGGCGAGGCCACCACTGCGGCTCGCCAGAACGACCCCAGGAAGTGCATCAATCGGATAGCCCCCCAAACCGACGCCAGTTTCAGTTGCTGTTGCGAGACCCGGCGGACTGCCCTGCATGGGCGCGATCGCGGAGGCCCGCGCGCGCAAGCTGGAACTGCTGAACATATTCAAATGCACTGAACTCCCATTTCAACGAACGCCCACCTGCAGTACCAACTCCGACGACTGCCGAAGCTCAACCACTCCAGCACTTGCTCCTTTGCACCACTAGCGACGTCAAGCACACCGTCGACCTCGCGCCCAACCACAAGGCCGCCCCACCTATCGACGCTACGCCAGGCGGACATTCACGCCCGTGTGGCGTGGTGGCTGAGCTCTGGCAAATGGCGGGTTCGATAGTTACTACTGCGGTGCAGTCGCTGACCCAGGGCATTGCCAACTGCGCTCAGATCCCCGCGCCGTTCAAATATGGCGCCACGGCACTGCTACGCAAGCCCAAAGGCGATGGCACCAACGCCCGCGATCACGACAGGGCGCCCAACATGCTCGACCACCTCGGCAAGGGCGTCTCCAAGTCCATGATCCGACCATTCATCGGACAGGCCACCGCCAAAATCGAGCCCACCCAGTTCGGGGCCACGGCGAAGCTTGCCACTCGAAATGCCATAGCGATGATCGACGACATATTTCGCCGCTTTCGGGCCGGCCAGACGCTCCACGTCGGGTGAATGTATGGTGGGCGTCTTGGTTGACCTGGGGAAAGCCTTCGACCTTCTGCCCAGGGATGCCATCTGGTCCGAGGTCCACCGCCTGGTCGAGTCTGCTGGGTTCACCCTGTTGTGCTCCGAATTGCATAACGGTGCCTGCTACTTGTTTAAGGGCTCGAAGTCAGGCCGAGCGGTGGCGAAGCTAGCTGTCCAACTGGGGGTCCGACAGGGTTCGGTCGAAGGGCCGCCCCTGTTCATCATAGCGTGTTATGTCGTGCTCACAGCGCTTCGCGGTGCCAAGGAGGAGCGCGCCATCCCGCCGATCGCTGCCACCCGTGTGCTTTGATGGCCTAATCGCGTTTGCTGTCTTCGAGGGTTGGACGGTGGTCACCGATGTCATTGCCTTCGCCCCGCCAGTGCTGCGGGCCATGGACATTCGCGCGAATGCGCCCAAGACGGAGGTCATTGCGCTGGCCACTGGCCGCGGCCCCCGACACCTTAACAAGGATATCGCTGCGCGTTCGTTGGGGGAGATGCGTCGCGGGCGCCCTCTCCACCCACAGGCTGCAGTACAATGCTTGACTTCAGCTTTCAGCTACTGGACGGAGTGGCGCGACGGCGGAGGCTCGCGTCCGCAAGGCGAACGTTGCTCACGCTTGCCTTGCCCCCAATGTCTTTCGCAAAGGTTTCGCCCCTCCTCAGCTCCTCGCGCGACGTTGGCTCTCAATGGCGCGCGCGATCGCCCTGTGCGGCCTAGAGGTGTGTATCCTGAGCGACGGGGCCCTGGCCCATCTGGAACGGTGGCAAGCTACAGAGCTCCGCAGCGTGGCGAAACTTCCAGCCCACGCGACAGCGACTACGAACGAGGAGGTACGCCGACGGCTCAAGGTGCACACTATCCAGTCTGACTTGCGCTACCGGCGACTCTCGTGGTGGATGGGGAATGCTCTTACCCATCTACAAGCTTGCGGCCGCCCTCTGTGATGCCCCGTTTGCGCTGGGAGCGCGCTTTGAACGGGCGGGCGGAACAGCCGACCGCCACCGGCGACAGCCTACTGATTTGGCGTGCTTGTTCGCTGCTTCCGCCAGGAATGCAATGCCAGCCTGCTCTCCTGGTTTCGTTGCCCCCCGAGCTCTTCAGATGCTTCCTAGAGCTTCCCAAGGCGCGCCTCGCCATGGTCCGCAGTTTCAGCGCGACGGGTGAGGATCGACGTAAACGCGATCGCGCAACGGTCCCTGGAGGGCCTGCGGGTGGAGGAGGTGGCGGAGGAGCGGGGGGCCATGATGAGGGGGGCCTTGACGGGGTTCACCATCGCTGCCACATCTGCAATCTGGAGTTTCAGAACAGCCGCGCTTTCAACATCCACCTAGGCCGCCAACGCCATGAACATGTGACGGGGGTGGCGCCGACGCAGACCCCCTTGCTCCAGCGCGCCAAATGCGGGGCCCGGTTCACAGGAATTGACTCCCTCAAGAAGCACGTTCGGGGTCGTTGCAATGCTGCCGTTGCTGTTAATGCTCTAGCCTTTTCGGGGCCCGCCACGACCCCCTGCCTGTCTCCCGGCGTTCAAGGAGGCGTCCGAGGGGGCCCCGGCCAAGCCCGCCAAGCGCCAGAGGGCCGAGGACGAGGGGGCGAATGGCAGCGGGGACGCCGGCTCTTCCACGTCAAGCACGGAGCGGGCGCTGCTGAATGAGATGGCCAAGCCTGTTCTTCAACGCGAGGGCCGCCGCCGCGCCACCCACCGCGACAACGGCGCGGTCCTCGAGCCGGACAGCAAGGCCAAACAGCAGCCGAGCCTGGACCGAGCGATGGACTCCTGCGACTCCGAGGGCAAGGCGGCAAAGGCGGCGGGCGGCCGCGGAGAAAGGCGAGTTGTGCAGCGGGCGTCCCCAGGGCAAGCGCCCCGATGCCTTGTTCCGAGCGGTTCTGCGCCACTTACAACTGGCCCTGCGCGCGCAAGAAGCTGCCCTGTCGGAGGACATGTCCGAGAGCGACCAACGGCAGGTCCTCCTGGACTCGAAGGCCGCGGTGGCAGCTGGCAAGAAGGCTTCTCAGAGGCACTCGTTTCAGGCGACGCGCTGCTTCAGCGAGAAGGAGGGCGAGGTCCGCTGGATCGCGGCGGCCGCCCGTCACCGCGAGCTGATCGAATCCATCCGCACCCCCCGGCAGGCGTCGCAGTGGCAGCGGGCGGCGGGCGCGCAGATCGACCGCGCCCCGCGCCCCATGGCCGCCAAGGAGGTCGAGGAGCTAACGTTCAAGCCCATGGCAAAGGCAAAGGGAATAACTAGGTGAACTTGAAACGGATGTCCGGCGTTGTTCCTCGGTGAGACCTCTCGATTCGTTTCGCTTGCCATCCCGTCTCTACTTCCGAGCGGCTGCTATTTGCATTTGCCCCCCCTGGCTGGTCGGGATCACCGAGGCTCGGATTTGCGCCGACAGTTCGTTGCCGCCAGTCGCGCGGCAAGAGGGTCGCTGACTGTCGGGCGACGGGCCCAGCAGGGGATGGGCGCTTCGCGCGATGTGTCCGCGCACGCGCGCGCGCAGGCCTCTCTTCGGCAGGCCCCGCGGGAGCTCGCGAGACCTGTTGGATGGGGTTGCGGCGGTAAAAAAAGCGCGCTCAGATTCCAAGAGTCGCGCGATGGACATTGGTCTTGGCCCGGAAGGGGAATTATTTATACGCTGGGGGGGGGGGGGGGGGGGGGGGGGGGGCTCAGGGTCCGCCTTTTTAAGGCATGGCGGATGACGGGAAATGCGTTCAGATTGGAAGAGTCGCGCGATGGACGTCGGTTTTGTCCGGGAGGGGAATTGTTTATCAACTGGGGGGAGTCTGAGGGGGGAAGGGCTCGAGGCTCCACCTTTATAGGGACCTGGCGGATGACGGAAAAAACAGTGTTTCGCCTGGGGCATCTTCGCCGAATCGCGAAGTTGGGGGTCGCATCTTAAGAAATATGCTGCTAAACATGCGCGCTTCGCCCGCGACATCCTCGGAATATGGATACGTTGAAATCGTTGGCTAATTCGCGGACCTCCAAGCATTGGCGCCTCGGGGCAAAATGGGGGCGCGCCAAGCGCTCGAGTAAGGCATCTTTTTTCGGAGCGATACCGGATGATTTCCAAGATGGCCCAGGAATCAACATGAATGAACCGCCCGTGGTTGTTTATAGTTTCGTTTGAATTCAGGCGTTTTGTTCGAGACATCATCCAGACATTGCAGTCGGACGGGTCGTCGAAGGCGGAAATGTAATTAAAAACATTGGTTGTTCAAACGTGTTGTTAAAGACAGAGCGGTTCGCTCGAGACATCCCACAACAATTGCCTTATCCTGCGCCCCTCGCCCGAACTCGCGCGGAGAGTAAGTTCGACCTGACATGGGGGAACGCGAGTGGTAAGATAGGGGGTCTGGAGACGGATCGTGCCGACATGCGCCAGTGGAAGGCGCGCTTCTTCTGAACTCGCGTGGAAAGTAAACCCGGCTTGGCATAGGCGAACTCGAGTGGGGAGAAAAGGGCGCGCCAGAACATTTGCATTTCGTTGGGGGGGTCCTCGAACCAATGACATGTTTTCAACATCGTCTTGACATCCTTCTTCAAGTGCTGCAGAGGAAGAAATGAGAGCCCAACACGTTCCTCTGCATGGCTCCGAGAGCGCCCTGGTGACCGCCGAAAATGACGAGGGACATCCTCGAAACTGACGGACCACTACCACAACATCGTTTTGAAAAGTGCTGTTCTAACATCGTCTTGGGGTCCTTCTTGAAAGAGGCTCCCGGGCGGCCCAATCCAGGTTCCTAAAGATGACGGTTTCGCGAGGGCGACCGCGAGTTGTGCGCGGCGCTCTGAGCGCGAGGGCCTCCGCGCTTTGGGCCAGTGCAAATTCTTGTTGTGGTTCGTGTTCTCACAGCGTGGGGACGTTGCCCAGCGGGCAGCGCGCCTGGCGCCATGGCGAGGTCCCAGCGTGGCGGCAGCAGTGGCAGACGCAGCAGGGCCTATTGGATGCGCAGCTGCGGGTGCTGGAACTGGGACTGGCGCTCCACGTGCTTCAGCTGCGGGCGTGCCGCGCCGCCCTGGGCTACGGAGGCGCCCCGCGGCAAGGCGAAGCCCGAGGGTGACGAGGGCGGCTGGGTGGACCAGCCACGGGGGCGTCCAGCCCAGCGGCAGGCCCGCAGCGCAGCGTCGCGCACGGCATCCACCATGTCGCAGACCTCGGCTTCGGCGGCGAGTGGGGCGCCCAGCAACGGAGGAGCAACGGCGATCGAGAGGGTGCTGGCAACGGTCGAGCGGCTTGGGGCGCTACAGGCTGGACCGCCAGACGGCGTCGACAGCTGCTTCACGGACGTCGTGGCCAACCAGCTGGAGGCGAAGAGGGCAGAACTGGCCATCGCCCAGAAGGAGGCAGCGGAGCAGAAGGCCTCTGCGATGCCGCGGTCGGCTCCGCTGCACAAGGAGGCGAACGCCATCAGCAAGGAGGAGAAGCGACTTCGCTCAGCCCGCCAGGCCCTCGAGCAGAAGCAGGCGGCGCGTGACCTCGCGGAGGTCCAGCTGCAGAAGGCCCAGGACGAGCTCGCGGCGCTCGACGGCGAGGTGGAGGGGGCCAGCAAGGCGCTCCAGGCCCTCGAGGAAGCAGCCCTTGAGGAGGCGGAGGAGCGGCGGCGCCAGCGCGCAGCCGAGTGGGCTGGAGCCAGCCACGTGCCAGGTTTCCTCACGCAGCTGGACAAGCTGCCAGAAGCCTGAGGCTCCAGCAACATCGAGGTGGCATGGGCGGCCATGCGTCCCCAGGTGGAGGCGGCGCGGGCGCAGCTCGCGGTGCCCCCGCCAGCGCCCGAGCGAGCGCCTTGGGCCGAGTCCTGCCCCATGGACGAGATCAGCAGCGACGATGGCGAGCTCGCAGGCAGCGGCGTGCCTCGGCCGCCTCAGGCCGCAGCGGAGCGCGGCCGAGCCGAGCGGCGCGGCAGCGCGCGCGGGGAGTGGCCGCAGGTGTCCCAGGCATGCAAGCGAGAGCTGGTCGCTGAGGCTGCGGACCGGGCCCCTCTGGCTGCTCGCCCTGCTGGCCAAGCAGCTGGGAGCAGCGATGGAGGAGCGTAGCCGAGGCAGGTGCGCGCCTAGCTGGGCCAGTGCGGCGGGGCAGCGCCCGCGCGCGAGCGGCGGTGCCGAGGAGGAGGCGCTGCCCGAGCCCCTGGGCGCCCAGGCCGCCATGCCGGTCTTCATTCCCCAGGCTGACGGAGGAGCCCGACGAATTGTGAACTGCTCACTGCCCATGCGCATCTGGGGCAGCTCGGGGCAACCCACCAGCGCGCCGTGGGGGGCGGAGCACGATCACCGCCTCTTCCGGGGCAAGATGGACCGGAAGTGTGACAGGGCAGGCTGGCGGCGCAGCGCCCGTGCAGCCGCTGCCGCCTCTGTGCGATTGAGGGGATGTGCCGCCGCCAGCCTCTGCCTGGACATCACAAGGCTCTGTGAGAACCAGCGGCGCGCCTTCCTGTGGCGGTGCGGAGTCGAGCATGGCTTCGACCTGCGGGCACTTCGAGGCATGCACGTGCTCTACCAGGCGGGCGCTGGAGAGCGCAGGGCTGGAATTTCTTCTGTAAGACCTTGCAAGCCAGGAACCTCTACATGGGCGCCGCCTCTGCGGGGCGAGGAGTGCATGTGGGCCGAGTACGGGCCCCTGGAGCCGTGCGCCGTGAGCGCGGGCTGCCCCCGCAGTCGGCACCCTAGAGGACCGCAGGGGGCGCCGCCGCCCAGCGCGCCGCGGCGAGACCTCAGCCCGCGCCAGACGGCCAAGGATAGCGAGGACTTCACAGGATGGATGCCAGCCACCGTCGCAGGGCCAGTCGTGGAGGAGGCCAACATCGACGGCAGCTCCGCCGCGACCTGCCTGCGCAGCGGGCGTTCATGCGCCGCGGCGCCCAGCAGGGCCACAGCCCATCTGCGGGGCAGGATCCTGGCGCACCTCGAGCCAGGAACCTTCGAGGTGAAGAAGGCGCCAGCCCCCTGTTCGAGGCAGGCAGTGCCTGACGGGATCCTGACGGAGGCCCAGCGGCGTGACCTCGAGCATGCTGATCGCCTGGCCAAGGTGGGTGCCCAGATGCATGCGGTGGACAGGCAGACGGGCGGCGAGCACCACGCGCTGGCGGAGACCGTGCAGGAGCTCAGGCGCTGGGTCTGGCGGGCTGCCATCGCCTGGCAGAACATCGCGACCAAGGACTGTGAAAGGGCTCCCTCCTGCGGCTGAGCGGCGCCAGGTACGTTTTGGGAGGTCGCTCGGAGCGGTGTCCAGGCGACAAGGCCGACAACGGGGGCAGGTACCAGCGCAGCCTCTGGCTTCGGGGGCCCCATCCTGGCGGCAGGAGGCTGGACGGGCCCCGAACTGTCAGGCACGGAGCGAAAGGAGAGGGCATCCCTGCTCGGCGCTCGCAGGGATCACTGCCCGTGATTGCGCAGGAGCGGTGCCTGGTGAGGCTTGCGTCGCAGCGGAGCACAGCTGTCGACCCCTCGGCTGCGGCGAGCACCGCAGGCAGCACACCTGCTGCGGCCGTGGCCCTCGTCGAGGCGGAGGCCGCCGCCTGCCTGCCTCTGCGGCGCCCAGCCGCGGCGAGGGCTGGCCTCAGCGGGGCCATCGGAGTCACGGAAGAAGGGCCCGTCGCCGCATGGCACGCCGTGGCCGCCCGCCGTGAGTGAGTGAAAGTGCATCGTTGTGGCCAGCGCCTGCTGCTCCACTGTGCGGGTAGGCTTCCACCGCCTTCGGTGACCGCCTGGACTCGGCTTCTTTCGGGGCGCGGGCCCCGTCTGGCCCTGTCTTCGGTTTTTGCCTGTGTGGGGGCTCCTGTGTTCTGTCGCAGTCGAGTCCCCGTTGGGCGGTGGCCTAAGGCGGCCCCGCTGGGAAGCCGAGGGGCGGCCCAATGTGGCCCCCCTCGGGTGGGTGGCCCTGCGGGCCCCCCGCGAGAGACGGCCCTAGGCGGCCCCTCTCGGGCGTGCGTGTCTTTGGCCTTTGGGCCCACCACTCCGCCTTGAAGGCCCCGTCTTTAATTTTAACTTTAACACGCAGGAGCACGGCAGATCACATAGGTGCACGGCAGAATTGACGGCAGAACACGCAGGAGCACGGCAGAACACACAGGAGCACGGCGCAACACATAGGAACATTGTGAGCGAGGCCGAACACACAGAGTACATAGGAGCACGGCAGAACACACATGAACATGGCAGAACACACAGGAGCACGGCAAATCACACAAAACACATAGGAGCACGGCGGAACAACCAGCAGCACGGCAGAACGCGCAGGAGCACGGCAGAACACACAGGAGCACGGCGCAACACATAGGAGCACGGCAGAGCAGGACCATGGCAGAATACACATGAGCACGGCAGAACACACAGGAACACGGCAGAACACGCAAGAGCATGGCAGGACACATAGAACATATGTTCACACAGCCGCACCCACAGGCACACGCACATAGGTACACGCACATAGGCACACGCACACGCACACGCACACGAACACACAGACACGTACACACGCACGCACACACGCACACACACGCACACACAGAGACTCAACATACATTCACTCAGACCGCAGGAGCACAGCACTGCAGCGGGGCCACGAAACCTGTTGTTGTGAGGGGCGTGCCGGGATGGGTGGCGGGGGCGCATGTGAGCGCGGCCGCTGGGGCCTTCGGTGGGGGCCACGCAGCGTGTGAGTGGTGTGCCGAATTGGGTGTGCGGGACGCATGCGGGCGGCAGGGCTGGGGCCTTCGGCGGAGCTCCCAATGGGGCCACGAAGCCTGTGAGGGGTGTGCCGAATTGGGTGTGCGTGGCGTATGCGGGCGGCAGCACTGGGGCCTTCGGCGGAGCTCCCTATGGGGCCACGAAGCGTGTGATGGTGTGCCGAATTGGGTGTGCGTGACGCATGCGGGCGGCAGCGCTGGGTCCTTCGGCGGAGCTCCCTATGGGGCCACAAGGGTGTGCCGAATTGGGTGTGCGTGACGCATGCGGGCGGCAGCACTGGGGCCTTCGGCGGAGCTCCCTATGGGGCCACGAAGCGTGTGAGGGGTGTGCCGAATTGGGTGTGCGTGACGCATGCGGGCGGCAGCGCTGGGGCCTTCGGCGGAACTCCTTATGGGGCCACGAAACGTGTGAGGGGTGTGCCGTTGGGTGTGCGTGGCGCATGCGGGCGGCAGCACTGGGGCCTTCGGCGGAGCTCCCTATGGGGCCACGAAACGTGTGAGGGGTGTGCCGAATTGGGTGTGCGTGACGCATGCGGGCGGCAGCACTGGGGCCTTCGGCGGAGCTCCCTATGGGGCCACGAAACGTGTGAGGGGTGTGCCGAATTGAGTGTGCGTGACGCATGCGGGCGGCAGCACTGGGGCCTTCGGCGGAGCTCCCTATGGGGCCACGAAACGTGTGAGGGGTGTGCCGAATTGGGTGTGCGTGACGCATGCGGGCGGCAGCACTGGGGCCTTCGGTGGAGCTCCCTATGGGGCACGAAACGTGTGAGGGGTGTGCCGAATTGAGTGTGCGTGACGCATGCGGGCGGCAGCACTGGGGCCTTCGGCGGAGCTCCCTATGGGGCCACGAAACGTGTGCGGGGTGTGCCGAATTGAGTGTGCGTGACGCATGCGGGCGGCAGGGCTGGGGCCTTCGGTGGAGCTCCCTATTGGGGCCACGAACGTGTGAGGGGTGTGCCGAATTGGGTGTGCGTGACGCATGCGGGCGGCAGCAAGGAGGAGGGGGAAGAGGAGGAGGGGAGAACGCGGGGACCGTTTCTCCAAAACGAGGACCCAACACCACAGGATGGTTGGGAAAAAAAACAATGTCTGGATGCAGGGGCACAACGGGGCGCCACAGGACACCGTTCTCGACCTGACTATTATCGATCTCGCTGTGGGTATCGTTGTCGGCATCGCTATCGATGTATCTGTTGATGCCACTCTCTATCCATGTTTTGATTTCACTACGTATCTCACACTCCTTCTGACTATCGATCTCACTATGGACCTCGCGCTTGATCTCACTACAAGGTACCAGCGCATTAACTATACCAGCCAAACCAGGTGGCATTTATTTGCCCGCGCGCCCGTTCCTTTGGAAGAGCAGGACATGAACAAGAACGCCTAGGAGCGCCACGGGACACCACGATCGATCTCTTTATCGACCTGTGGCATCCTGTGAAGTACAGGGTAATCTGTTTGGCCGTCTATCTATCGATCGCATTCTCGCTATACCTACGACCTCACGATCGACATCCCTCGATCTATCGATCTCATTGTGTATTGACCTCACCGTCGAACTCACGCTCGACCTCATTATCGATTTGTCGATCGATCTCATGCTCGATCTCGCTTTCGGTGTCACGATCGATCTCACAACCGACCTCCCGGGACGCCCCGGGACACCGCGGGACACCGCGCCACGGGACATTACGGGGCACCACGAGACACCATGGGACACCATTATCGATCGTTGATCGATTTTAGGTCTCGTGAATTTGCTTGGTTTCTTGTTCCTTGAGCACGTACGATGCAAGTGCAGGGCAATATGTTTGGCTTGCTAACTATCGATCTAAATATCAATACTCGGATCGATCTCACTATCGATCTCCCCTCCCCCATCGATCGATCACGCGATCTTACAATCTCACAGGCGACTTCACCATCGACCTCAGTATCGATTTGTCGGTCAAGCTCGCTGTCGATCTCAACCGTTTCGCAATCGTTCTCACATGACACCACCGGACCCCGCGCCACGGGACACCACGGTACACCACGGGAGACTACGCAAGGGGACACCACGGAACACAGGTTGGACACCCCTGGGCCACCGCCAGCCAACCGGGGGGCGTGGAGTCATTACGCTCAGTTTTGCCTGAGCCACGGCAGGTTCATTCTTCTCGCCCGTCCACGCCGCGCGCGAATGCACGACATTAACACGAAACCGAAACCAATTTTCTGGTGGAGGGTTTCCGTTTCACTTCGAAGTCACCCCCCATCATCCGATTTAAACAGTTGAGATGTTGATCGGTTTCCGTCCTCCGGTGAGGCGGTGCATCGATGTGCCTCAACGTGCCGCGTGCAATGCTTTGTCGTGCCGCGTCTTTGCACATGTTGTTTGGGTCTCTAGGCCAGGTTGCATGTCAGTCTGACAGTTGGAAAGTGGACGGGGTCGAAAATTGGGCCTTCACGTGTCAGGGGACGCCAACTATACACACCAACGCCGATCCTGGCCAGGCCAGTACGCACCGCTTCATGGCCCAGCCGGTGGGGGGGCGCGTTCCAACCCATCCTGGGCCCAGGATGTGTGTGGCCGAGACCCGCGGTGATGCATAGTTGACGCTCCCCCGACGTTTGCCCCCCCCCACCCCCCTCCCCCCTCCCCCCCCCCAATGGGTGCCGTCCGCCCAATCAGCGTGGGCCCCCGCAGCTCGGCCGCCAGCGTGCCTGGGCTGAGCAGCCCAACCAGCGCGGGTCCCCGCAGCGCGCCGGGCAGCCCGGCGAACAGCAAGGCCCCGCCCCACAGCTGCGGCTGGTACCCCGCTCTCCTTTGGCCTCGAGCTCGGTCGGGGCTGCTTGCCCGGTGGGGGCGATCCAACGACGGTCACGGCATGGCTCGGGGGACGGGGCGTCACATAACTACATGATAATTTCATTCTCGGATGTCCGCGCGGATATCTTGGGTCGGCGATGGGCCCTCCCAGTGCAGTAGCGCTTTCCTGGCGCTTGGAATGGGTTCCAAGAAATCTGCGCGGACCCCTGGAAGCCTGTGTTCTTGTAACCGCTGTGGGCCCTTAGCCCCTGGCAGGCATTAGAGGCACAGTCGCCGTCACACCGCATTGCCACAGCATGCGAACACCCCGCCCACCCGGGCATGATGCCCCTTCAGCCCGTCACCAAAACGGTCCGTGTAACATCTGCAGCAGGCTGCACGTGTCCCTCCCCCCTCTTCCCATGTCTTGCTCGGATCGGATGTGGGTGGAATCCCCCGCCTTGCCAAGTCGATTAGCGAATTGCCCTTTTTGTCGGTTCTCGAGAGGGCGTGGCGGCCGCAATATTTGCGGGCCTTCGCCCGCCAGGTCTGGTCCCAGGGCGTTTTGCTAAACGGCATTCTGTCCGCCCCCGATTGGGGGCGGTGACCAGAGATCGGTGTCGACATGAAGAATTTTCAGCCACGTTTGTTCCCCAGAGTTTTCGAGAAACTTGGTTCCTCTGGGCGTCCGATCGGATCTGGCGCACCAGTTCGTCCTCTGCTCCCACCCGTTTCGCCCTCCTCGTTTTGGCTCCAGCCATGCTTACAGCTGGCCCGTGCTACGCAAGACGTTTCTTCGAGCACAGCCGTTGTTGCCCAGGATCGGGGCCATCTGCTGGAACTCATGGACGACGCACAGACGTCGGCGGCGCCAAGCGGCGAGACCGCTGACCTTGACGGCCGCTGCCCGGCGCCCAACGACGAGGCAGCGCTGGGCAGGAACGGCGACATGGACAGCTGCTGCCAGTCTCGCGACAACAGATTCCCTCGGTTGGTGTGCCGAGATCACGAGGTCCTGGAGGTCAGGAGCGCGACCCCCGCCACTCTGACTGCGGAGTCCTCGGGCCAGACGACCGAGAGGTCGAGCGTGGGTCGGGCGCGCTCGACCATTTCATCTAGTCGGCAGTCCTTTTTCGAGAATAGGCTGTCGTTGCAGAGCAAGGCTCTCATGTGCACGATCCCGCTGGTCTCCACGGCGGCGATGCTCTTCGTGCCTCTGTCGGGCGAGGGGTGGTTCGTGAGGCCCGAGCTCGGAGTGCTCATCGTCGGCGTGGTGATTTTCTGGGTGATCTGTTGCCAGGTCTCCCTTGAGGTGGTATTCGGCTTCTCCAGGTGCTCTCTTCACCACCACTTCGACAGGCGGCGCGTCGACGTCATGCGCGTGTGCAGATTATTATGGTTCTGTAGCGTGGGCGTGTTCGCATGCCTGACGCAGTTCAGATAGTCGGCATTCTTACCCGATTAACTGACCTCAGGCATCGCTCGCGTTGCCACCTGCACCCCCGGTCAATATTAAGAAAACCATGAGATGATAAGCTTTGGGGCTGAACAGGGGAGCGGATAACATAGGGAAGTAGGGGCTAAATTCCGGGGCAGTTTCTTAGCCAGCTGGCGCTCTCCATGTCGTGGCGCGCCCGTTGGTTTTTGCTCATGCGCCGTTGCGCGTGGCAGCGCGGGGCGCGCGGGCGCAAAGCGGCGACGCCGACCTCTGGCTCGCCCAGGTGGCGCCGACCTCTGGCCCGCATTGCGATTGCGAATGGCTGCGCCAGGGCGCGCCCGAATGCGCCAGGCGGCGCCGACCGCTGGCCCGCGCCGGTTTTGCTTATTTGCGATTGCGATTGGCTGCGCCAGGGCGCGCCTCAGGATGCCAGGCGGCGGCGCCGACCGCTGACCCGTGTTAGTTTTTGCTTGTTTGCGATTGCGATTGCGATTGGCTGCGCCAAAGCGCGCCCCGGGACGCCGGGCGGCGGCGCCGACCGCTGGCCCGCGCTGGTTTTAGCTTGTTTGCGATTGCGATCGGCTGCGCCAGGGCGCGCCCCAGGGCGCCGCAGCCGCCGCCGCCCGGCGCCCTGGGGCGCGCCGTGGCGCAGCCAATCGCAATCGCAAATAGCAGAGGCCAGCGCGGGCCGGCGGTCGGCGCCGCCGCCCGGCGCCCTGGGCCCCCCACCTGATGCGCTCTGGGTGGGGAGTGGCGCTGCGAAGCTCGGAGCAAACCGGGCGATTTCCTGCGCCATGGCTGGGACTCCGCGGCCTTCCCGCTCGCCGCGGCGCCGACCTTGACCACGGGGAGCTTCCGCAGGCAGCTGGTGTCTGCTAGTCTGTACTTCGTCGCGTCGGCCTTCCAGTATGTGGTCTTGAAACGCTGGGCCCGCGCCGCCAGCGTCTCGGCGGCCGAGCACATCGAGACCCTGGTGCATCAGAACCCGTACCTGCTTCTGCTCCTCGCCGCATTAAGTGCGCACATCACCCACGACCTGCACTGGCTTGCGCTGCCCAAGCACGGCCTCGCTGCCTGCTGAGCCTTGCCAGACCAACGCAGCGGGCGTCGAGGAACAACCAGCAGCATCAACATAGATCCCTCTCGCTTCGTGGGGAGCACGTTTGGAGCGCGTGCAGCCCAGTGATTGTGGGGCCTCTTGGGGGCTTCTCGGGAGGCCTCTTGTAGGCCCCCCGTAGCCATTTTGGCTCAAGATGACTATCACGTGGGGCATTCGCCTTGGTGGTCAAAGGGATGCCGCTAATCCGCGGCAGGCAGATCGGTTTACCGTTCGGCAGTCGGGCGCACGATGGCAGCATGGGGCTGGCCGCGCTCGCACAACGGGTACTGGTCCTGCAGCTGTGGGGTGGCGGGCAACTATGCGACGCGCAAGAAGTGTCGGGGGTGTGGGGCCCAGGCACAGCGCAAAGGACCGTCGTACAAGGATGTGCTGTTGGGCCCGACAAAGCGGGAGGTTGCGCTTCAGAAGCAGGTGGACACCATGCGGGCAGAGCTGCAGGGCCTCAAGAAGCAGCAGCGCGCCACGCAGGAGGATGGCGACGATGAGAAGCCCGTGGGCCTGGATAAACTCGTGCAAATCCGAGTGGGGAGACCAGTCCATCGAGTACCGGCGGGCGCAGGAGCGTTACATGCGGGCCAAGGACGCCAAGCAAAGCACGAAGCCGCACTCGGTCCAGCTCACAAAGGCACGGGTTGCCAGAGAGAAGCTCGAGAAGGAGGGGGCGGCAATCTATGACGAGGTCAAGCGGCACCAGAAGGCGACGCAGGAGGCGCAGGAGAAGCTCGCCAAGAAAAGAGAGCAGCTCGAGTTCGCAGAGGCTAAGGAGTCGGGGCTTAAGGTGCAGGACGTCTCCATCAAGGGCAAGGGCTTCCTCGCGGCAGCGCAGAAGCAGTGCGAGGGGGCCGTCGAAGGTAGCGGCATCAGCAAGGAGGAGCACGAGCATGTGTTCGCAGCACTCGCCAGGGTGCTGGACAACGTCAAGGAGGAGCCCAAGGAAGACAAGGACGGCGTGGGCACTGAGGAGGGAGGCTGGCGATGCTCCTGCTGGTGGCAGCAGCGGGGGCACAGGCGCAGCCAGAGGAGGGCAAGCTGGACGCGAGCAGGGTCCCCAGCTATCGCCAGAAGAACAAGAGTGGCTACATGCAGGTGGGGCGCCCGCGGATGCCAGCGAAGCACAGCGAAAGAGGTGGCTGGAGGTGTGCGCCAGCCTTGCGGAGCACAATAAGCGGGCCAAGCGATCCTAACAGGCAGCGCCAGAACAAGTTCGAGAGCCTCACCCTGTGGACGTTCAACGGCTCGGGCTGGGGCACCATCAAAGAGAAGATCGAGAGCTCAGAGGGGGGCAAGTTGCAGTGCTACGCAGTGCAAGAGCATCGCCTCACGGGCGACAAGGTCGCGGTCGTGTCGCAGAGCATGAAGGCGCAGGGGCGCCAGTTCGGCGGGGTCGACGCGAACCCGACGATAGGTCCAGGTGGAGAAGCAGGCACCTCAGCGGGCGTGGCGGTTGCGACGCCCAGGTGCATCGGCATGACATGCATGTTTGGCAAGGAGAAGTGGGACATGTCACCGCGCAACAGTCCAGGGAGGGCTGCAGCGGCATGGTTATCGGTCGGCAAGGGCATCATTTACGCGTCGGTCTACTTGTGGACGGCGGAGGGGATGACGTTCAGGAACACGGAGATCATCAACAAGGTGATAGGTCAGTTGGAGGCGCTCGGCGCGCCGTGGATAATCGGGGGCGACTTCCAGGTGGCGCCTGAGAAGATAACGGAGGTGGAGAGCGTTAAGATGGCCAAGGCGCGGGTCGTTGCGTCAGGGGCCAGGTGTGGCACGTGCAGACATGCGTACGGCGTAAGCGAGATCGACTACTTCATCGTGTCGGACAGCCTTGTCAACCAGGCGATGTACGTCAGAGTGCAGGAGGAGTGGCCGTCGGCGCCCCACAAGCCAGTGGGGCCCACACTCAGGCTCACAGCGCAGGAGCGAATGGTCAGGGTGTTGGAGAAGCCGAAGAAGTTGCCGGAGTTGGGCATTGGTTGCACCCCAGCGCCGCCGCAGTATCAAAAAATCGCGAGCTTCAGGTCGCAGGAGGTGGCCAACCAGGTGTGGAGGCAGTACATGCAGACGCTGGAGCAGGAGGCCTTCGCAGCACGAGGTCTCGAATGGGCACCCGACTACCCTGCAGCAGGACGGGCCGAGGAACCGACATGGAGGATCAAGCCGCTAAGCCTCGGCGGTGCCAACGTGTCACTGGCCGCCAGGGAAGCAGTCTGGTGGAGGTGGCTGGCGAGGACGCTACAGAACTTGCAGGGGGCATGCGCGAGGCTCAAGCTGGCGAAAACTGGCGACATCCAGAGGTGCCGACAGGAGGAGGCAACCGCGCAGGAGCACCAGTTCATCATCACGTACCAGAGGACCAAGCACCTCAACGCTAAGGAGCAGGGCAAGTGGCAGGCCAGGTGCGGGCTGCTGGCCGCTGGGCTACTCCGAGGAGCGCAGCAGGAGGCGAAGTTGCAGCAATGGATGCAGGAGAGCCAGGGCAAGATGAAGGAGTACGGCCAGAAGCTGTTCAAGGAGAGGCGAGCACGTTGGGCAGACATGTTGCAGGAGGCGGCAGCAGGAGCAGCTGGTGGTTTACACAGGCTCAGCAAGGCTGCAGCAGCATGGAGACCACGCAGGGCAGGCTCCATGGAGGACCCGGCGGACCCCATCGAGGCAGCGGAGTACACCCTCAAGGAGTGGAACGTGGTCTGGAGGGTCGGCGAGCAAATCCAGAAAGCAGGCTAGGCCGTGGGAGTGCGAAGAACGTGACAAGCTCGAGCCTTTCACAGACCAGGACGCTGACAAGCTTAAGGTGGTGGCTCGCACCTTCAGAAAGAAGACGGGGGTAGGAGTCGACAGGTGGCACCCCTCCACGTTGCAGGGTGCGTCGGATGAGGCCTACGCCAAGCTGCTGGACTTCTACATGGAGGTGGAGCGGACATTGCGCTGGCCCATCCACATGGGCACTGTGCTGTTCTTCATGATCCCGAAGACCTTGACCGCGGACAGGGTCATCGGGCTGCTGCCCACTGCCATCAGAGTGTGGGAGATTATGCGGGAGCCGTATATGGTCGAGTGGGCCAAGAAGAACTATCGGAGCTGGGGCTGCACGAGCTTCGGCAAGGCCGCGGAGGACGCGGCCTGGGAGGTGTTGCTCAGCCATGAGATGGACGATGTGGAGGAGCAGAGCGAGGAGGCGCAGGCGACGGTCACGGCGATTCTGGACTTGGTAAAGGCTCTCGAGAAGTTCAGCTTGCACGTGTTGTGGGAAGCGGGTAAGCAGCTCAACTTCAACACGGGGGTGCTGGCAGTGGTGTGCTCCTACTTCGCCATGACCAGGCGCCTCATCGTAGGTGACTCGGTGTCCAGTGAGACCGAGACGGTTACCACCATTATCGCGGGCAGCAAGTTCTCGGTGTGCTTCCTGAAGATGGTCATTCAGTCCACGGTGGACGGCCTGGTGGTGGAAAGACCGAGGGCGCGCTGGAGGATGTACGTGGACGACCTATGCGTGCGGCTGCGACAGCAGCATAGGCACATAGTTACGGAGTTCGGAGAGACAATCGACAGCTGCTTCCGAGGCTTCGAGAGGATAGGCCTGAAGTTCTCCGTGGGCAGCAAGGGCAAAGGCGCAGTAATGGCGAGCACTAAGTGGGCGCGAAAGGCCGTGACAGGGCCGACGCAGGAGCGAGGATTGCCAGTGGTGAGGGCCTGCCCTTACTTGGGGGTCGACATCGTCACGCACGGCACGGCGGTGAAGACCAAGAGCGGCAAGAGACACGCTACCATGAGGGTCAGGAGTCGTAGGCTGCTCGCCTTGAAGGGCGGGCGAAAAATGACCAGGGGTGTTGGCTTGGTGTACAAGTGCGGCCTGAAGCGTTCGGTTATGTATGGATGCAAGTGCCTATGCATGCCAGGTCATCAGCTTCGGCAGCTACGGCGAGAGGCAGGGCGGCTTCTACCAGGTGGACGAGGGGCCCGAAGCCTCACCTTGCAGCTGGCAGTGGCGCAGGAGGAGCCTACGTACGAGATCACCGGGGCGCCCATAGTGAGGCAGGCGCGTGCTGTGTGACATGGTGCACACGACGAGGATGGAGGAGGTCAATGGGACAACATAGTCACCATGTTGCAGCAGGCATGGCGGCGGCAGCAGCAGGACGTTGTCATGGAGCCCGCTTGGGCACGAGTGCGAGGACCAGCAGGGGCTGTCATCATGTCAATAAGGAGGGCTACGTGGACATGGCCTGCGTGGCACTCTTTCGTCTCGAAGGAGGGCTTCGTGTTGAACGTGCAGGAGGTGTGCCCCATGGACATCGCGGCGATGGTGCGCAAGGACGTGCAGGCAACCCTTTGGGAGGAATGGATGCAGGCGGAGGAGTTCAAGAGCCTGAGCCCAATGCCGTTGTTGGCGCCAGCGGTTGCGCAGCTACGAGCACGCGAGTTCCCGAAGCATGCGAAGAATGCGGCGAAGAAGGTCTTCATCGGAGGCGCGTGGACAATGGAGAAGCTCTGCAGGTGCAACATCGTGCCCACGGACATTTGCTTGGCTTGTGGAGAGGCGGCGGGCACCGAGCACCATCGGCACTACAAGTGCGACGCGCTCAGGGGCCAGAGGCTGCAGGCGCAGGCGGACTGGCAGCACGTGGCGGGGCAGCAGGACACCAACATACCGTGGGCGCGCGGGCTGGTGAGGTCGCCAGAGGCGGACTGGAAGTTCGTGGGCATCGAGGAGGACCAGTACTACGTGCAAGTGGTCGACGGTGAGGAAGACTACTTCACAGGCGACATTGTCTGCGACGGCTCGAAGCTCGGATACAGCGACTGGGCGCAGACGGGTTGGGCAGCTATGTCCCTCACCGATAATGGCACCGCGAAGATGCAGATGTGGGGCCCGCTGCCGTGCTCGTTACCGATCCACAGGAGGGTTAAGAGGGCCGAGATGCGGGCCTTCCTCAAGGTGCTGGAGCGGATGTTGCCGCCAGGTCGAGTCTACACAGACCACGAGGGCATCGTGGAGGGGTTTGCAGAGAGGAGAGCGGTGGTGCACGAGCTGGAAGCGACCACACGCAGACCTGCGGCGAAGGATCTGGCACAAGGTGAAGGACATCGACCTTGATATTCACTGCGTGATGCACGTGAAGGCCCACAGGTCCAAGGGCAGGATCGAGCAGCTCGAGGGTGAGGACCTGAAGATCGCGAACGGCAGCAGAGAGGTTGACCTGCTGGCGAAGGCGGGCGCGGAGATGGACGCGCACTACGGCAAGCACCAGGCGCTGGAGGACCTCGCAGGGCGAGTGCGCTGGGCGCTGCAGAACATTGGTTGGTGGTGCCAAAAGATGGGCGGTACGTGGCCAGGCGTGCCGCCCAAAGAGAAAGGAGTGCCAAGGCGAAGAGTGCCGAAGCCGATGCTGGCCCTGACCGAGCACGACGTAGTGGAGACGGGCGGTTGGCAGGTGTGCATAAGGTGTGGTCTTCGTGCGGCGTCCAAGCGGATGCGCATGAAGATGTGGCAAGCGGAATGCGCGCGACCACGTTGGCAGGCAGCGGGTTCGAGCAGTGTGGGAACAGGCAGTTCGTTGGAGGCCAGCGTGGCTATCGCAGCGGCGGCTGCAGCAGCAGCAGCAGCACGGCCTGGAGAACGACACGAAGAACGTGCTGAGCCTGAGGAGCAGGGCAGGCCGCATCGTGTCGAAGTCCATGGTCCGTGCGTGGTGTGTGTGGTGTGCGGTGCCCACTCGGCAAGGCGTCGGGCGGGTTTGGGGGCTGCATGCCCAGGCCCGCTAGCGCCCCGTGGGCGCTCCACCAAGGACGATGCGAAGAGGAAGAAGCGGGGCAGGATTCTGGCGGGTAAGAATCCGCAGAACGGCAAGCCGCTGGAGCAGGGCGCTGTCCTGCCTGTGCGGGGGGCTTGAGGAGCTGCACCAGAAGCGGCCGAAGGGGGCGTTCAACTATGTGAGCATGGAGAACGCGATGATGGCCGTGCTGGAGGGCAACCAGCTGGGCCAGGCCACCCAGGCCTGAGGCATGCCGCCGTCTGCGGCGAACGAGTCCCGTGGCGGGATCCGCCGGGGGCTTGGGGGAGAAAAAAAAGGCCTCTTGTAGGCCTCTTGGGGGCTTCGTTGGCATTTTCTGAGGCCTCTTGGGGCTTCTTGCGGGCGTCTTGGGCCATCTTGTGGCTCTCGTGCGCAATTTGGCCCTTTCGGAGGTTGTCTGGAGAGCCTCCGCGGCCGCCTCGGGGCTCCCTTGGGGTCCTCTTGGGCCATAAGGGGTTCGGCCATATTTGCGTTCACGTCCTCCCGCCCCTTCCCGAAGTCAGACGAAACGACGAGGGGTTTCTGGCATTTCTGGCATTTCTGGTTGCGCGGCGCCCAACCAGAATAACCAGAAAGACCAGAATTGGAGGATCTGGCACAGGAGTTCACCCAACGGGAAAACCCAGACAAAAACAAAACAAACACCAGAATAACAATATTCCGGCTGTTCTGCTTATTCTGGTTGAGCCGCGCGGAACCAGAGTAACAGCAACACCGCGAATCTGGTTATTTTTTTTTTTTTGGGGGGGGGGCCTCACCTGGCCAGCTGAGGGATGCGGGTGCTGGGTTTGGTATTCTGGCATTTCTGGTTGCGCGGCGCTCAACCAGAATAACCAGGCAATCCAGGATTGGAGGGCCTGGCCCAGCAGGGCACCCAACGGGCAAACCAGGAAAACCAGACAACCAAACAGATACGCCAGGATAACCAGATTCTGGCTGCCCGGGTTTTTCTGGTTGAGCCGCGCGGAACCAGAATAGCCAGAAAAGTTCGATTCTGGTTATTTTGGGTTTTCTGGTGTTTATAGTTTTTTTTTTTTTGGAGGGGGGGTCTGCTCCTCGCCTGGCCAGCTGAGGGATGCGTTTTTTTTTTTTTTTTTGGGGGGGGGCGGGGTGGGGTGGGGCGGGGCGGGGTGGGGGGGGGTGGTGGTGGGGGGGCGGGAGGGGGGGGGGGGGGGGGGCATTTCTGGTTGCGCGGCGCCCAACCAGAATAACCAGAAAAACCAGGGATTGGAGGGTCTGGCCCAGCAGGGCACCCAACGGGAAAACCAGGGATATATATATATATATATATATATATATAACTAGATTCTTCTTGTTCGGGTTATTCCGGTTGAGCCGCGCGGAACCAGAATAACCAGACAGCTTCAATAATGGAGAGATTATGGTGATTCTTGTTTTTTCTGGTTTTTCTGCTCCACCTGGCCAGCCGAGGGGCGCGGGCGCTGGCTCTGGTTTTCTGGTATTTCTGGCTGTGCGGCGCTCGACCAGAATAACCAGATAAACTTGGGGCGGATGATCTGGCCCAGCAGGGCACCCAACTGGGAAACCAGAAAAACCAGAATAACCAGATTCTGGCTGTTCTGGTGATTCTGGTTGAGCCGCGCGGAACCAGGATAGCCAGAACAATTCAATTATGGTTATTCTGGTTATTCTAGTTATTCTGGTTATTCTGGTTGTTCGGGTTTTCTGCTTTTCACATGGCCAGCTGAGGGATGCGGGTGCTGGCTCTGGTTTTCGGGTATATCTGGCTGCGCGGCGCTCGACCAGAATAACCAGATAAACGTGGATCGGGTGATCTGGTTTTCCAGCAACAAAAAAATGAAAACCCGACAAAAAATCAGAATAACCAGATTCTGGTTGTTCCGGTTATTCTGGTTGGGCAGCGCGGAACCAGAACCACAGAAAACCCCCAATCTGGTTATTATGGTTGAGCCGCGCGGGACCAAAACAAAAAAAAAAAAAAAAAACAAAAAAAAAAAACAGATAACCGTCGCATAGGAGTTCGTGTGCTTCGATCACATATATATATATATATCTATATATATATATACACATATAGATGTGCATGTATGCATGTATGCATGCCCACCCGGGTGCCAATCGCAGCGCAAAGCGTTCCTTTGATCACCGCTCCCCTTCCAGAGCTCTGCTCTGCTTCTGCGCTGTTCGCCCGGAAGCGTTCACGCTGATGAATTCGATTTTCACGAGCAGGCTGTTTGGCGCGCTGCGGGCCCCATCGTCCGGTTCCCATCGTTTGTTTGTCGTGTGGTTCAAGTTTGGCTAGGTTTGTTTTGTTATGTTTTGTCCTCGGGTGTCTCGGGCGTTCTTCATCGCGAGTGGAAACGCGCGCGCGTGGAGGGCTCGAGGGGTGACCTTCGCCGAGGGTAGTGGCCGTGGCCGCGTTGGCTCTTGCCGCGTCGTTCTGGCCACCTCCGTGGCTCGGCGGCCTCCGCGATGACGGCCCCCGCCGAACGCGAGAACCCGCAGGCGGGCAGTAGGAGTCGCGGCCGCAGCCGCGGCGGCGGGCCCGCTGGGAGCAACCGCAACAGGAGTCGCAGCCGCAGCCGCGGCGGCGGGCCCGAGCTCCCTGAGAGCGGCATAGGCGACGACGAGATGACCTCCATGGCAGCGGGCGGCTTGCGCTCCGCGCATGCGTGCCTGGTCAAGATGCAGGACGTCGTGCGCGAGTGGGGCCCTGGGGATCACGCGGGCCTCTGTCAGTCAGAAGATGGAGACAGCAGCGTCGGCATTCGAGTCGGCGGGGTCGGTTCTCCTTGAGACGAACCTCGCGATTGCCGCTTTCGGGGGCCTTGTTATCGCCTCTACCTCTTCCGGGGCGGACCCAGCGACTCGGATTGAGCCGGATTGAGCGGTGAGCGCTGCTTGGGTGTCCTGGGCTCGAGCGCGTGCGCAATGTCTAAACACCCCTTTTCCTCCTCGCCCTCCGCCTAGTCATCCTCCTCCTTCTTCCGCGGACCCTTTGGCCCGAAGCTGCGAACCCTGAGTTTCCCGTGTCGATGCCAAGACATCAAGGGTCAGGGATTTCAGCTTGTCGCGGCAGCGCATGCGCTATGAAGGACGATGGGCAGGCTTAACTAGCGGAAAAGGGCGGCGTGTGGGGGGGGGGGGGGGGAGGGCGCATGCGCTCGGGAAGGGTGGGAACAACGGCGAGGTCGATCGACGGCGCGAGGGCTGGATGAAGCGCACAGCGCTAGGATAGCAGCATGGGGGACGGGGCCTTTTTTTTCTTCTGCGCATGGCGCTATGCCAATCGCAACGCTGCGACGTCATCGCCGCGCATGAATTACGCAGGCGCCGAGAGCACGGCGTCCGCGCGCCACGCCTGGATGGCGCCTCCAACCTTCCATCGGTCGGAGTGCGCTGACAGCCTGACCGCGCGCTTGAACGTCTCCACCAGTACCGGGTGATTGCCATCATCAACGGCGGAGGCGCGCACTCTGCCAGCAACTCTTTCGAGCAGATCGACGTCGCCGACCTCGATGGCAAGGCCAGAGACAGACATTCGATCTGCTATTGGCACCCGCGCCCCATCAAGAAACGACGTCTTCCCCGGGGGGCCATTGCCGAACCCGTGGCCCTCCAAGGCCATCAGGTGGACATGAATCAAAGACGCCAAGCATGGCACTTCAAAGTTCCTTGCGTTGTCGATCGGGCCCATGCAAAACTTTATCTTGATGTGCAACAGCTCGGCCACACGTGCACCCATCGCAGCGGCGCCTCCCCGCCCCCCTCGCGTTCCCACTGGCCGGCCACGTCAAACGTCATGCGCTGCTTCGGCAGGATGCTCGCTGTGCTGTACGCCTCTTTATGCAGTCGAAGGTGCTCGGCGCGGGCTCGCCGACGCTGCGCCGCCCCTTCGAGCAAGCCAGCGAGCCCCTGCTTTTCCGCGCACATCGCGTCCAGCGTCGCGCGCGCAGCTTGGAACAAGGCCGCCTGCTCGTCGAGCGCCACGTCGAGAAGGCGCAGCTACGCGAAATGCCTAGGAGGAGGATGAGGAGGAGGAGAGAGGACAAGCTAGGTGCGCTCGCGTCATATCTGACGTCCTACCCCTCCCTCCCACCCCTTACCATGGCGCTGATTTTCTCTATCCGCGGACGCGTGTCGTAGCGGACCTGTGGCTCCGCGCGCGCGTGCGTAGTGGGTGGTGGTGCACGTGCGTGCGTGCGTGCGTGTGTGCGTGGTTGTCGTGGTGGTGGTGGTGGTAGTGGTGGTGGTGGTGGTTGGTGATGGTGGTGGTGGTGGTGGTGGTGGTGGTGCTGGTGGTGGTGGTGTTGGTGCTAGTGCTAGTGCTGGTGCTGGTGGTGGTTGTGGTGGTGGTGGTGGTGGTGGTGGTGGTGGCGGTGGTGGTGGCGGCGCTGCGGCGCGGCGGTGGCGGGCGGATGGGCGCGCGAGAAAAAGGCCCGCGCTGGGGCGAGAACGCCATCCTGAACGACGGAGGCCAAACACTGATCCGAAAATGAGGCACGCGCTGCAGCGGGAACGCGATTCGGAACGATTCGGGAGCAGAAATGAGGCCGGCGCCTCATCGAGAGCAGCATTTTCGAAAAAAATGACGCCGGCGCCTCAGCGAGAGTCGTTTCCCCGGATTTCCCGGGGATCTCGTGCGTGCGTGTGAAAAAAACAGTGCGCGGAGAGTGCGCGGCCATCGCCCGGACGCCATCAGGGGAAGAGGGGGAGTATTTTCATATTGAGTAATTGCGGAGAGGGGGGGGGGGGGGGGGGAGGAGGAGGAGGAGGAGGGGGAGGAGGAGGAGGAGGAGGAGGAGGAGGAGGAGGAGGAGGAGGAGGGGAGGAGGAGAGGGCGGGGGGCGGAGCAGTTAGCCTGAGAAGCGCATGCATGCCAAGGAGCTTCGGCGCAGAGGCCCGTGTCTTGTCCTCCATCTGGGCACGGCACTCGTCGAATATCTTGCGCAGCCATTTCGGCTTCGCTCCCCCATGTGCAGGGGGCAGCCAACCGTTCTTCATGTACTCTCGAAGGTCCTCGAATTTGACGTCCAGCTCCTCCTCGCACGCCTGCGCCAGCAAGACAACTTCTTGCAATGCCGCGTGGGCCCAATCGATGACGGCGCTGTCCACTGCGTCCACACGGCGACCCAATTCAGGGTCCAGCAGGGCGCCGTGGGGCGCGAACTTGAGCCCGCCCGTCATTTGCAGTTTCTCGACGCGGCCTTCTGTCGTTGCCCCTGCAGTCCACCGAGCGCGCGCCGCGCTGACAAAGTCAGCAGCAGCGAAAACATCTGCACAGGTGCGCAATCGAAACTGCGTCGGGTATGCACAAGAACTTTCCACGAATCTCGGCGGGTCCAACTCGGCCGTGCCTGGGCTTTTTTTGAGCACGCTGCAATGTCGCAAGCGCGGCCTGAAGCCGTTGGCACCGTTGCTGCTCAACGACATGCGGTGGCCAACGAGATCGGCGATCATGAACCCGACGCGTGCGAAGATGAGAATGCCCGTGCCGAGGACAGCCATAGGGGCGCTTGCCGTCGCAAGGCCAGTCGGAGACAGCAGGTGCAGCTTCAGGGACTTGCCAAACATGGCGCCCCAGCAGCCCTGGGCCTGCTTGAACCAGCTGTGGCGAACAATCGCAGGTATGAACCACGCGTTGTCACTGCGACTGTCGTGCACCCCGAGCTCCAGGAACGCGAGCGATAAGTCCATCCTCTTCCTGCCGTCGCAAACGCTGAACATGCCGCCAGGGCTGAAGTCACCGCGCCCGATAACCAGTGTCCACGGGCGCCCCTGGCTCGGAGCACCGCGTCGCCGCGGCGCGGCCGCGAGCAATTCTTGCAGCGCCCCGCTCTCTGATGCTAGCCTGTTGGGCCCCGCCTGGGGCCAGCTCCAGCTTCCGCCGCTCACCGGCGGCATGTTCAACTCGTGGCGGGCGCGCTCGAACCGTTCCTTCTTCGCCCTGTTGATCTCATACCTCGTCGTCTTAAGATTGGCGGGCAAGTCCGCCGCCGCCGCGCGAATCGCCTTCAGCATCTCCGCGGGCCCCCCTGCGTCGCGCGTCCGCGATGGAGGAGCTTTCGCGACGCGTCTCGCCCCCGACGGACCCTCGGGAAGGGGGGGGGGCTTGATGGGGGGGGGGGGGGGGGGGGGGGCGGGGCCTCGATCGAGAGCGACGGCGGTATCCCTTCGACGCCATGCCTTTGGGGCGCAAGCGCCGCGGCGCTGGAGGGCCGCGCCGCCGCGCCCTTCGCGCGGCGTTGGAGCGCGAGCGACGCTTGCGCCAGGAAGCGGCCGCGGACGGGAACAGCGCGAGGCGCTGAACGGGGGGGGGGGCAGCGCAAGCGATGGGCGGGGGAGGAACAGCCCAAACGCCGGGGGAGCAGCGCAAAGCGCTGGAGTAGGGAGGGCAGCGCAAGCGCTGGCGGGGGAACAGCGCAAGCGCTGGATGGGGGGGAGAACAGCGCAAAACGCTGGGCGGGGGGAGAAGCAGCGCAAAGCGCTGGAGGAGACAGGAGCAGCGCAAACGCTGGCGTAGTAGTAGTCGTAGCCGTAGTTGTAGTTGTAGCGGTAGTAATGACAGTACCGGCCACGCACTGAAGTTGTCGGCCGGCTATCAACCACCGCGGGGAACAGCACGGGGAGCCGCGGCGCCGCGGAAGAACGTCATTGGTAGCGGGTGTTGCACGTATTTTCCGCTCCACCAGGAGGCGCCGACATGCGCGTCGGCGTCCGCGAGGGGTCGCCAACTTTGATCCCAACCGCCAACTTTGATCGCAACCGCCTGCTCGACAAGCAGCGCGGGTGCGCCGCTTTGGAGTGGGTCCCGCGGCTGTCCGCCCACGGGGCCTTGTCTTTCTTCCGCAGGGGGCCCGTCCTTTTCTCGGAAACACGCGCCTGGTTGCAGCAGAGATCTTGCGCCAGGAGTCGTGGCCAGAGCGGGCCCCCATGGAGTTCAACGATTTGCTGGCCACCGATTCGGACGGGCACCAACCAAACTGGCGACTGGTCTGGCTGAGGCGGGCCACGCGCGCAGCATCGGACATGATGGGCGCAAAACTCGGGAAACGGGCTCTGGGCCCTGCGCACCTAGATGACATGACACAGCGTTGTGGACTATGCGGTGTTTCCGGGTTTCCGAGGGCCGCCGTTTGGGATTGATGCGGCGCGGTGTGGCCGGTCATCCGTCCCTCGCCGACCTGGCCCCGGATGCATTTGCCTAGGTTTTACGATCGCGCGATGGACTGGGGCCGCTCCTACAAAACGCAGTCGAGCTGGCGAGGGGCGCCGCCGCTGCTGACCTCCAGGCGCTTCGCGCGGACATGCGCGATCTCTCGGGCGATTGTGTTCGACTCCGCAAGGGCGAATCCAGGCCCGACTTCAAAAATTGCGCCCTGGGCGGGCAGGCGCGCTGAACGCCGCGCGCGCGCGCCAGACGGCGTCGCGCACGCCGACCCAGCGCGCGTGTCCGAGCCCCTCCGCGGCCACTGGGGAAGCGCATTCGGTGCCAGGCAGCGCGGCCGAGGAGCGCTGGCAAGGGGGCTGTCCGATGAGCTGCCGCGAGCTGCTGGCGACGCCGCGCGCCCCGGCATGCCGCCGACGATGGGGATTGCGCAGACGTGGAGGAGGCAGTGAAATCAGCTTCGCCGTCGGCCCCTGGGCCCGACTTTTTTGTTGGTGTGTGTGTGTGTGTGTGTGTGTGCGTGTGTGCGTGTGTGCGTGTGTGTGTGTGTGCGTGTGTGCGTGTGTGCGTGTGCGTGTGCGTGTGCGTGTGTGTGTGTGTGTGTGTGTGCGTGTGTGTGCGTGTGTGTGCGTGTGTGTGTGTGTTTTCTGGCTTGGAAGCGCATGGGTAGTCTCGCGGTGGACACGCCTTTCAAGGCTGCCACTGACATGTCGGCCGAAGGAGGGCCGGACCGGCTTGGCCGCTTCTACGAGGACGCCGCCTTCCTTGGGCAGTCGTTCGACGCCCAGGAACCCGCGCGGTAAGCTTGCCGGATGCGGAAATTTCTACGACCCAGCTGACGCGCTCCTTTTGAATAGTTGTTGGAAACGCAGAGAATCTCATCTTGGCCAACGCGGCGCGCTTGCGCGTGGACCTCTTCTGGTGGAGTGGATCACAGAGATGCAGCAGGGCTTTGTGGTAGGGCGCTCGCTGCTGTCGAGCGCGGTGTCTGCCGATCACGAAGTGACGAGGTGTGCTTTGCAAGAAAGAGAAGGGGCCGCGATCTTCTTCGTTTCGACATTCGCGCCGCCTTCCCCAGCATCGCCCACCTCTTTTCTGAAAACGGTGTTGTCGCATCCTAATATCCCGAGCTGCTTCCTTTCCTTGTTTGACGCCCTTTACCAGGGCAGTCGTTGCGAGCTCGTCGTCGGCGGGGCACGCCGCGCGGGCTTCTCGCTGCAGGCGTGCATCCGACAAGGGTGCCACTTGTCACTGTTGATCTATGCAGTCGCTGTCCACCTCCCCCTCCAGCGCCCACGACGTCTGGCGCCGATTGCTTGGTGCGAGCATATGCCGATGATTCGGCGGTGGCCCTGCCCGACGCTTTTGCGCGGCCCCCAGATTTCTCCGTGAGTTTCGCGGAGCACGCCGTCACTTCTGGCCTACAGCTGAACCTGCCCAAGACCGTTTTCGCGCCGTTCTTAAGTGGCAGCCTGGTAGACATGGAGACTCGCACTGCGTGGGCAACCCTGGCGGGGCCGGGATGCAGGCGGCGCGCCGCGCCAAGCATTTGGGCTGCTATCTCGGGCCGGACAGTGGTTACCGAGCTTGCGAGGCACCGCTGAGGAAGTCCCAGGAGCGCAGCAGGGCACGGGTCGAGGTGGGCACAGGTTTGCTGTGCACGCTGACCGCTCACGCCGTCCACGCCCTCCCCGCGCCCGCGTGCGTCGCTCAGTTAGACAGCCCGCCTGGGAATGGGGACCAGTTGGAGATTGAGGCCGTCTGTCGTCTCATCCCTGGGCCAGCCAGGTGGTGCCAGCCAGAGGATTTGCAGTGCCGTCATCATTTTGGGTTTCCGAAAGGATTTCCTAACGTTCGGGCAGCAGCGACGGCATCGCAATGCTGGGTGGCCCACCTGGAGGCGAGCTGCCAGGGGGGCCTCCGCGCGGCGTTGCGACCTGGCGAACTGCGGCGACGGCGCACCAATTGCGACGACGCCATGCGAAGCACTCGCTGGTCTGACTGGTTCAACCGCGCTGTCGAGGCCCAGCTGGCATCGGCCCTCGAGCGCGCCGAGAACGCCGGCGCCGTTCCGTCAGCAATCGAACACCGCGTTTCTCACGGGTCGCCGAGACCTTTCCCGAGGCTGGTCGACGCGGCTGTTCGCAGGGGGGTCCAGCGAGAGGTGCGTCATATAGTGGCAGCGCGTCGCAGCCCGGCGCGCGGGCGCGCGCCATCGCATAGCCCAGCGAGAGTTGCCAGGTTTCCCCAGGGCAGGCGACAGCCGAGGCCATGCTCCCGGTGCTGTCCCCGCTGGTCCCGCCGCGCGTCTGGGCAGCTGTCTTGCGGGCCTTGTGGGGCGGGTGGCCGACTGCCGGGCGTTCGCCCAGCGGCCCCGCGGGCGGCGCGACTTGCATTTTCGGGCGCGTTGGACCCGCGGATTCGATGGAGCACCACTGCGCGTGCCGGGAGGCGGCGGGTCTCTCGCGCGACGGCGCCCCGGGTTGAGCGCGCCCGCGTCTCCGGCAGCCTTCGACTGGCCGCCCCGCCAGCGCCCGCTCGCGGAGCGCCCGCCAGCGGGTGGCCGCGGCGTACAAGGTGCACAATTGGTGGCGACACGCCGCGCGGCGTACGTCGGGCATGGCGCGGGGGTTTTTGCCCCCGGCCGCCCGGGACCTCGCGTCAGGGCACTCTCGTTCCATCGGGGTGCTGGACAGAGCTGGCTTCCAGACCTGCTGAACTCGCAGCGGCGCCCGTGACGCTTCGCCGCAGTAGACCCGCCGCTCGCGGGCGTTTCCGCGCCTTCTACATCCGTTTCGCCCGCGCAGCGTCTCTGTCATCCCCCTCTCTACGCTGCTCCCCCACCGCCATCAACTTCGTTGCCCTCGCCAGCAGCGCCACTGCCAGCCGCGCGCAGTTGCGGGGCCCCCGATGGGGCCACGGAGCGCTGCACGGGGCGGGGGAGCGAATGCGAACGCCGCCATTGTGGCCTTCGGTGGAGCTCCCTTTGGGGCCACGAAGCGGTTCTGAGCGGGGGCAGCACATGCGAACACCGTCTCTGCATGCAGAGACCGCCAGTGGGGCCTTCGGTGGAGCTCCCCATGCGGCCACGAAGTGCTAGACTGGGCAGGGGGCGCGCATGCGAACACCGCCAGTGGACCCTTCGGTGGGGCTCTGTACGGGGCCACGAAATGCTGCACTGGCTGAGGGGGAGGCGCATGCGGACTCCGCCGCTGGGGCCGCCGGTGGATCTTCCCATGCGGCCACGAAACGCCGTGCTGGGTGGGGGGGGCGCATGCGGACACCGCGACTGGGGCCCTGTGTCGAGCTCCCTACGGGGCCACGAAAAGCTGCACTGGGTTGGGGGGGGGGCGCGCGGACACCGCCACTGGGGCCGTCGGTGGAGCTCCCTATGGGGCCACGACGCGTTGCGCGGGGTGGAGGAGAGAGCGAGAGAGAGAGAGAGAGAGATGGATAGAGAGATGGATAGAGAGAAAGAGAGAGAAAGAGAGAGAGAGAGAGAGAGGAGAAAGAGAGAGAGAGAGAGAGCAGCCCGTGGGGGGAGGCGGGCGCCCCGCCTGCCCCGGCGTTGCGCCGGGCCGCAGTGTGCCTCACGTGTGCTCGAATATTTAGACGTCTGTCCAGCGCTTGCGCTGGCCGCCAACGCTCCTCTTGGCGTCAACCCTGAACCGAGGCAGTCCACCAGCCGGACTGCCCAGCGCCTGTCCCTCGCAGTGGATAGCATGCCTGCCAGGGACCACTTTTGCTTCCAGAAGCTCGAGACCCAGTCTTGGCCACCGTTCTGGTGGGCAAGGTTTGTGCTGGTATGCGTTGCGCGCTGTATGTGCTCGACCCACGTCTCGCGACTGCGTCTCCGAACGCCCGCGATATGCCGCAACAAGCTGCGCTGCGTTGTTCGGAGTTTGTTCTCCTGCTCTACAGTCAGCGTCCAGGTCCCCGCGGCGCACAGCAGACTCGGTGCCACGCATGTTTCCAATAACGTCATTCTGCGAGACAGATGCTGACGCCTGTCGCATAACATGTCCTTTAAAGAATGAAAAGACGCCCAGCCAGAGGCAACTCTATTCGCAGATTCAGTGCCGTGAAAATCGCCCAGCGACAGCTTCCTGCCCAAGTACTTCTCAGACTCGCCACGCTGAAGAACTCGCGCATCATGGTCTCCGCATTTGACATGCGTTGGTCTGGAAGGCGAAGTTGTCAGCACGACGGTCTTCCCCATGTGCACTTTCAGGCCGCACTTCTTGGCCTCCGTCTCCACGTCGGCGACCATCCTGGCGACGTCTCGTTTGCAACCAGATAAAAGCAGTTAAAAGCAGTACGTCGTCTTCGAACCGTAGGTTCGTCAGCGGGTCAGAGGGGTCGTCCGCGACCAGGCCGTAGTAGATGCCTTTTTCGTTTGCTGTTGAGCACATTCCACCTTTCCTTTAACTTGCGAAAGATGGCTTCCATGATCACAATGAACAGGAATGGGCTGATGGGGTCGCCTTGCTTGACGCCCCGGGACATGTCGAAGGCTCGGCTTCTCTCCCCAGCAGAGACAGACGCAGTCTGTGACGCGTACAGCCTCTTGAGTATGTTTGTATACTGAATCGGCACGCCCTGCTCTGCGAGGGCAGCCCACAGGATGCCGTGCTCGACCGTGTCGAAAGCCTTCTCAAAATCTTTCCTGCCGATCCATAAGTCTACATTGTGCGCGTCGCTTGCTTCAAAAACCATGGTCACTGCAGGAAGGTGATCGGTGGTACTAAAACCTTTTCTATATGCAGCTTGGTCCACTGATTGACCGCGAGCAATGATGTCTATCAGGCGGCCGCACAACATACGACTGAACAGCTTGTATAGAATTGCCAACATTGCGGTTGGTCTGTAATTTGCCGGCAGGGTTGCGTCGCCCTTCTTGTGCAGGACTATGATCCGCGTTGTGAGCCAGCCCTCAGGCATCCTCTGAGAGGGATCACACATTGCATTGAAAGCGTCAAGGGTCAGGTTTCGCAGCAACGGGGAATCAATGTTCAGAAACTCTGCTTTAATACCATGGTCATCACCAGCTTTTCCCTGCTTCATCTGCTTGATGGCGTCTTCCAGTTCAGTCGCTGTCAACGGGTCAAAAGGAGAGGCGCTGCCTGTCTCATAGAAGCTCGAGCGGTCGTCGCCCCAGGTGCTCGTATACAGCTCTTCGTAGAACTTCGCGAACACTCTTGCGATGCTTGTCTTGTCGTTGTGCGTTACACCGTCAGCGTCCTTCATTTCGACGATGTGTGTCTTCTTCCGTTTGCACGTAATTGCAGCCAGATCCCGCGCGCCCCGAGACTCGGAGAGTGCCTTCTCCAATTTTGCCAGCTGAGTTTTGGAGCGTCTGGCACGCAACGTTTTCTGAAATTCTTTGCCCCATTCGACACGCAGACGCTTTTTGTCCTCCTCTTGTAAGCTGGCGGATTGCAGGTTTCGCCTCATCTGGATCATCATGCGCAGCCTCTCTTCTGACCCATCCGGCGGCGCATGCGCGTTTGTTGCCTCGGACTGACCCCTGTCCTCAGAGACCGCACGAACCATGCACTCGTTGAGGACATTGATTCTTCCAGCTGCACTCAGCTCTGTCCAGTTGACGAGCCTGAGGTGATTGTCTAAGAGAAGCGAAAATGACTGTCCCGGAGCCCATGCTGCACTTTGCGCCCTCCTCTTTTTTCTCTTGGGCTTGTTGCTCGTAGGCAGAGCGAGCTGCAAGCACACGGGTCTGTGATCCGAGCCGACGTCGAGTGAAGCAAAAACACCGCATGACACCATGTGTGAGAATATGCGCCGGTCGGAGAGAAAGTAATCCAGCTGGCAACGGCGGTCCCCATTCCTGTACGTCCAAGCGTCTTCCCACGACGCCTGTTGAAAGGAATTCAGTATGGGCATGTCTCGCAGGGAGCACCACCGAAGCAACATAGTACCTCTCTCGCTGCGCCTCCGCATCGGGTTCTGCCCCATGACGGCGCTGTTATCGTGGAGCTCACGCGGCCCAATTTCAGCATTGAAGTCGCCACCTATAATGACAGGGAGCCTCTTGAGGGATGCTTGCCGGCGCTCCTTCTGTATACCAGCGTATATTGATTCAATTGCCTGCTCTTCCTGTCTCAAATGGGGCATGTAGACAGCAATGAAACGGATGACGCCGATCACCGGGACAGCCACGTCCAGAACAGCGAGTCTGTTGGACATTGCTCGAACAAGGCTGTGCGACCACCGGTTGTGGAGCAGAAAGCCTACTCCGCAACTCCGGCTTGTGCCGCCACTCCCAAACCAGTGATGGCCTTGAGCCGTCTCCCACGCTTCTTTGGGACACTCCCTCCACCTTTCGGCAAACATGATGACGTCCCAACGTTGCTTTCCGATCTCTGCCATACATCTGTCTATACGGTTCTCGAAGCAAATCGAATAATGTATATTGTATTCAAACACCACGAAATTAATATCTGCTATGCTGCAGTGTACCTTGTATTGGCCATTGCGTTTTGGATTGCTTCGACGGGTACCTGACAGCATCGTGGCTGGGCGCTCCAAGCCCTAGCCCCGCAATGCTTCTGCCACTGCGTCATCAATCACTTTTGCCGTGACTGTGACTCCGACTTCTTGGAGCTTCCCTTCGGTAAGGTGTACTCGCCCCGCTTCTCCCTCTCCTCGCCACTCCCCAACCCTGACGCGCTTCATCATCAGCACGCCCCGGCGGTAGTCGACTCGCACGTCCTCCGCGGCCGCCAAGCCCACCTCGATGATGACCTTTTTGTATCTCCCCAAAGTTTTTCCCTTCAACCGATCCTCGGGACTCCTGCTGGCAGAAATCCACAAAGCCTTGTTATGGAAAGTGTGCTTCGGCTTGCCGTTCGCTTTCTGGAGATACTCGTACATATGCTTGGTGGTGTCGAAACGCACGAAACCAACGCTCCCGAATGAGTACGCGTATACCTCGTCGACGCCATCCGCGAAGCTCAACATGTTCTGTTCGATGTACTCCGTCACGACCTGTTTCTCGGAGGCCTCCGGGAAGCCTCCGATCACCGCCGTGCGAGAGAATTTGTCCTTCTCCTCGGCCGTCCGCTGCTTGTCCTGCTTATCTACGATGTTCAGCGGCACCTTCATGAGGTCTTTGATCATCTTCTCAACGTCCGATTTCGTCAAAAACCTGTTGTTCGTGTCATGGATTTGGTCCTCGATGCTCGTCACCTTCTGCATGACTTCATCCGCCATCTCGTACGCTAGGCCCGCCTTCAGTTTCACCTGCGCGAGCTCGGTCTTGACCTCCTGCACGTCCGTCTGGATGCTCTTCACCATGCCGACTAGCTGGTTGAGGATCCGCCCCTGGTTGATTGCCCAGGCCGGCGGTTTCTCATCCTTATCTTGCTTCTCCTCCTCGACTTCTCCCTTCCCGCCGTCGTCATTTACCTCCTCCATCACGGCCTCCTCACCCTTCAGGCGCTTGGGTTTGGGAGGCGGGCTGGCGACCAATGCACGCAAGGCCTCCATGAGACCAGTCGCGCTCCGGACACCCACGAAGATTGAAATTTCAACAGGCTGGAGCCCAAACGAGTACTTGAGCCCAACGAGTACGAGTGCTGTGCGGGGTGGAGGAAGCGCATGCGAACACCGCAACTGGGGCCTTCGGTGGAGCTCCCTTTGGGGCCACGAAGCACTGTACTGGGTGAGGGGGAGCGCATGCGGACACCGCCGCTGGGACCGTCAGTGGATCTCCCCATGCGGCCACGACACGCAATACTGGATGGGGAAAGCGTATGCGGACTCAGCCAGCGGGGCTTCCGATTGAGTTCCTCATGGGGCCACGGGGCGCTGTATTGGGTGGGGGAAACGCATGCGAACCATGCCGCTGAGGCCTCCGGTGGAGCCCCCATTGCGGGGCCACGAAAAGCTTTATTGGGTGGGTCAGACACATGCGGACACCGCCAGCATGGGACAGATTTGCCAGCATGGGAGGTGGCGGAACGCGAACCATGTCAGTGAGGTTTTCGGTGGAGCTCTTGATTCAGCCACGAAGCGTGTGAGAGGTGTGCCAACATTGAAGGGGGCTTCGGTGTAGCCCCCTTTGTAGGGCCACGAAGCGTGTGAGGGTTGTGCCAAAGAAGAGAGGGTGCGGCATGCGAGCCAGGCCATTGAGGCTTTCGGTGGGGCTTCTTCGGGGGCCACGAAGCGTGTGAGAGGTGTGCCAGCGTGGAGGGGGAGCGGCATGCGAACCATGGCACGGGGGCCTTCGGTGGAGCCCCCTTGAGTGGCCACGAAACCTGTGAGAGGTATGCCAAAGTGGAGGGGATGCGGTATGCGAACACCGCCATTGGGGCCTTCGGTGGAGCTCTCTATGGGTCATGAAGCGTTTGAGGGGTGTGCCAAACTCTGGAGGGAGGGCGGCATGTGAACATCGCCACTGATGCCTTCGGCGGAGCTCCCTACGGAGCCATGAACACCTGTGAGGGGTGTGCCAAAATGGGAGGACGGCATGCGAACCATGGCGCTGGGGCCTTCGGTGGAGCTCATTATGGGGCCACCAAACCTGTGAGGGGTGTGCCACAGTGGCGGGGGAACGGCATGCGAACCATGCCGCAGGGTCCTTCGGTGGAGGTTCTTGTGGGCCACGTTGCCAGCGAAGGGGTGTGCCAAGTTGGAGGGAGGGCGGCATGCGAACCATAGCACTGGGGCCTTCGGTGGAGCTCACTATGGGGCCACGAAACCTGTAAGGGTTGTGCCAAAGTGGAGGGGGAGCGGCATGCGAACCATGCCACTGGTATCTTCTGTGGAGGTCCCTGTGGGGTTCACGAAACGTGTGAGGGGTGTGCCGAAGTGAGGGGTCTGACGGGAGTGCCGAACTGGTTTGGCATGCGGAGGGCAGAGGCAAGGTTGGGAGGAGCGGGAGGAGGAGGAGGAGAGGAGACTTGCCCCCCATCACCCGCGTTTGCTCGCCAGCCCCAGGCGTGCGTTTGCCAATGGGCTTCGCTCGCAGGGGGTGCTCATCCTGCGTCAAATGACGGGGCGCGAAGACAATCGCGCTTCGCGCATTGCGGCCTCGGTTGGAGGATGTCGGAGAGGTGCCCTCCTTCACGGCGGGACCTCGAGGGCGCCAGGATAGCCGCGCTTCGCCGGGCGCGATGCGCGACGCACCTTTTGGCTGAACTCACACATGTTTTGTGTTGTCGGGGGTGAGGGAGTTTCGCGGTCAGCAGCGCACAGAAGCTGGCCTCACCATGTCCTTTTGAGCCGTTTGCGACTGGCAGGCGCAACTGTTACAGGCTGGCAGAAGGTAAGCCCCCCAAAGTACGGCATGGCCTTCCCAGCCCCGTAATTGTCTTGTGCCAGGGCCGAACTTTCATTCGTTAGCCCCTGTTTGTTGCAATCGCTGGAATCCCCCCAGCGGCGGCAGTGCGGCGGCTCCGCGCCGCGTGCCCAAATCAGGCCGTCGCGCCCTTGCCGCTGGGCGCTGAGGACGCCGCCGGCGAAGAGGCCGCCCCGCCAGCGCCGCCGCGGTCGCCGTCACGTCGCGGTCGCGGCGGGGCCCTCTCAGAGTGTTTTTGTTGTTGCCGTTCTGCGGTTGATCGTGAGTTTCTCTGTATATAGACGAGGAGATTGAGCGGGAGGCGGTGGTGCCACGGGTCAGGATGATCAGGGTAAGGATCAGGAGGGCGAGGCTCGCCTTCGTGATCCTCACCACCTCATTCAACTCTCCTCGTTATTCTCGTCCTCCTCCTCCCCCTCCTCCTCCCCCTCCTCCTCCTGCTCCTCGTCGTGCTCCTCCTCCCCCCCCGTTCTTCTCCTCCGCCTCTTCCTCCTCCTCCTTCTCGTCGTCGTCCTCCTCCTGCTCCTCCTCCCGCACCTAAGCGTCTCGGCACAGGCGCTTCCCTCACTTCCACATTGAACAATGAAGCCTACCACACCTAAGACGCTTAGAATGGTTCATTCTTCTCCCACCTTGGTTTTCTTCTAATGGCCTCCCGCTTCCTACTGTTCCTCAGCGGCTGGACGGCCATCAACGGTATGAACAGCCTCTCTTTCTTGCAGTATAACCCCCAGTCGGCCTCCACCTCCGATCGGCTCACCGATATCGCCGCCCAGGCCCCCAACATGGATTTCATCGGGTTGACTGGCACGGGCAGCAAGAGGCATGGGGAGGCGGTGGGTTGGAGGAGAGCGGGAGATAGGTGGATGCTGGAGGCAGGGTGGCAGAGGGGACCACTTACAAATAAGTCTGCAGGTTGTGGCATCCTGTTAGGTCCCAGGATTTCCCGCAGGTCAGTAACTCATACCTGGTGTGCTCCTCCCTCGTTAGCTGGGCGTGGAGTGGCATTGCGTGCAAGAGCGCGAAGCTATGACGTTGCGGTCGTCTGCTTATACTTTCCGCCCGTCCCCAATTACTCCAAGCAGATCACAGCCTACTACAAGACATGTGACTTGCTAATCCAGTGGGCCAGGCAGTTACCAATATGGGGCACCCACAGATGTGTTCCAGTATTATGTGCGGATGTTAACTCAGGCTTTGGACTACAACGTCGGTCAGGCAGTGATGAATGGCTTCCAGTACGTCACCCCGCCATCGGGACGGCAGTTACGCCTGTTAAACAAAAGTACTCAGCTGACGTTGTGCTGGCTATGTTACAGGACCTTGATCTAGTTGCTGTCAACACCCACAAAGGAGCTGGACCAACCTTCTATGGGAACGCACGCAACAGCTCACAACTCGACTTTGTGTGCTTACCGCAATGTTGCCTACCTAATGTTACGGCCGCTGGCCCACTACGAAGAATGGCACGAAGGTTACAACTAGCTTACACTGTCGACCCACGAGATCATATCCCAGTACATGTCAGAATATCGTACTCGTTAGCTGATGTTCTCTGCCTCCCGAACCAGATCCCCACTCACCAGAGGCTCGGCCTTGTCCCCACCACGCACAAGTGGAACAAGGAAGCGTTAGGGGATGCACTTCGGACTGGGGCCCAGCGAGCGGAATTTTTACAGGCAGTTGAATCACGGCTTCTTGCTGCTGAACATGACATCGAGACTCTTCAGAGAGACGAACAGACTACGAATGCAGAATGGGGTTACTTTGTCAACATCCTTAACCAGGAAGCATCCAGGTTTTTTACTGCTACTCCAGAGTATTCTCCAGGTTATCGCGAACGGTCCCAGGAGGTCAAACAATTGCTGCAACAGAGAAGGGACATGAGGGAGCAGTTGGGGCAGCAGCAGGACGAGGAGCAGCAGCAGAACATCAAGGAGGAGCTCAGGAGGAGGAGCAGGGAGCTGAGGAGGCTACGCAGACGTTACGTTGTCCTCTGGCGTCGGGACCTCACCTCGGACTTGCTCGCAGCACGGTCTCAGAATCGGCAGGGAGAGGTCGCGAGGTTGTGTCGGCTGCTGTCGGGACGAGGAACGGGACCTCGGAAGAGGAACTACCGTCGGGCCACCGAGCTGATGCCGACGGCGGCGGACCTCTACGCTCGCTTCCAGCTGTCTTCAGGGGAGGGAGGGATGCAGGCAGAGATAGTCGACTGGGCCCAGATGATCGATGACTACGTTTATCACCCTGATCACGGATTGGAGGCTCAGCAGTTTACTTCCCCCTGGACCCAGGAGGGCCTGGAATGGGCTCGACAAAAATTGAAGCTGATAGGACAATACCTGCGCAGGGCTGCCAAACGAAGAACGTCGCCACCCTGGTCCCTTCCTATAGAAGTGTTCTGGATGCTGTTCCACCCGCACCGGCGTACGTCGAGGAGGTTCCGAGGTGTAGGTTATCAGGCTCCAGACCTTGATCTGCGTGCTCTAAGGCGATTCCTGGTGATATTTGCACATAAGATATATCGAAGTAGTCAGCCACCAGCAGTCTGGAGCTTGTCGATGGGGGTGGCCACTAATTGGAAGAGGGTCATACACGTTTTGTGCCCCTTTGGCAAAGCCTTCATCGCCACCAGCCTGGACCCAGTGCAGATCACCCAGGAACCCGAGTTCGCCCACGGTTGTGTTCCCAGGAGGCGCCGCGAGACGGCCATCATGATCCAGCAGTCAGTTGGATGGAGGCTTAGGAGGCTAGGGATACGGCATGTCACGGAGCATAAGGACATCACGAACGCGTTCGGTAGCAGTTCTCGTGAGGCTATCCTGGAGGCCAACCAGAGCATCATGAAGGAGGGGGAGGCTAGGTTTGGGGTCCAGAGGCTGCAGTTATCCACGGTGTGTTTCTCGGGGCTGGATGGGGTTTTTTTCGCCAAGCCTACGGTTGGAGCGCTACAAGGAGATCCCTGGGTAGTTAAGGTATTCACACGAGACATAGGAGGGGTCTTCGCGCGAGCACAGCAGGATCATCATAACTCCCAGGACGAAACAGCTACGTGGTGCACGGTCAGGCTCCCAGCAGATGATGATCAGGAGATGGTTATGGACCTATCATTTCATTCATATGTAGATGATGCCGCCAAGAAGTTACTTATTGCGGACCAGACGACAGACTTGGCGCAGGAGGTCAGCAGGCAGTCCTTGCAGTACGATGATTTGTTATCGCGACGACTGACTGAACACAACTATCAACTTAACCCAACAAAAAATGAAACAGTGCTTGCACTTTTTGGGGATCAAGCTCAGAACTGCAGAAAACAAATACGGACTGGCAATATTAGGTTAGCTGGACAACCCAAAGATTCTGCTAAGTACCTGGGTAGTATCGTTAGAGGTGATGGAGCTTTCTCTTCTGAACTGGAAAATAGGCTTAGGGCCACTGATGTTGGTTATCACAGTATGGGGAGATTCTGGTACCAGGCACGAGTCCCTTATGTTGAACGACGTGCTGTCTTCCTATGTCGTGTCCTAGGGTCTGCGTTATCAGGCGTCGAGGCTTTCCTCCCAACGCCTGCTCAACTACAGCGATTGCAGAGCAGAGTAAATATGTATGCTAGACGTGCTATGCGAGGGCTGGCCACTAAGGAGCAGAACGGGCATAAGGTTTCGATCAGTAACGAAGAGGTTTGTAGGTACTGGAAGATGGCACCACTTGAGATCGAACTGCGCGCACGGCGTATCAAGTGGTATCAGCGCTGGGTTCAACAACCTGATCGTCACCTGGCAGAATGGGCAGCTTTGTTTGGCACCATGCAAATCGAGTCGCAGAGAGGAGTGCAGATCGTTGGACAGGACGAGCGTCTTACAGAAGATGCTTGCCCCTGGGCTCGTAGAGTAATATCAGATATTAACTCCCTGGCTGACTTAGGAGATGACGAATATGAACATGTACAAGAATTTGATAGCAGTCCAATGAGAATATTCCAGGACGAGAGCTTAGTCGAATGGTTCACCCAGTTTGACCCAAAGAAGTTGCGAGCTAAGTGGTTAAGTGTAGCTATCCCCCCTCCTGGATATGCTCATCCTCAGCCTCAGGAATCACGACCCGACCCGCCACAAGCAGCAGGAGATATGTTACCATGTTCAGTACCAGGATGTACTCGTTCTTTCCATACCTCCAGGCAGTTATTGGTTCACCTCAGCAGGGGGCATGAGTTCAGATCTATCCTTGGTCTGGCAGTTACTTCTAATGTATGTTTTGTCTGCGAGAGCGTTTTCGAGAGCCGTAACTCGGTCTATAAGCACCTCATCGACTCCTTCGAAACGGGTATATGCGTCACACAAAGAAGTACGACCTTCAAACATCCAGGCCAGGACAACACTGATGAGTGCCCATTGTGTAAGGCTCAAATACTTGCTGGGGCTCCGCTGCGAGCCCACATCCGTACGCATTTTCTCCACCTCCCAGCACTCGACGATGCCAGGAGAGGGCGCGGCAGCAGCGGCGAGGCCCAACGAGCAAGAGGCAGCAGGAGGCTCGGAGATGGCGGCAGCGCCAGACTGGATGATCATCGGCACGGCCAACAAGCGCAAGGAGCTGGACGACACCTCGGACGCCCAGGAGAACAAGAAGGGGCGGCTGGCCGAGCAGGTCAAGCGCGACGGGCTCAAGATGGGCAACTTCAAGGCGCTGCTCGCCATCCTCACGAAGCTCAGTATCACGAACTCCAGGGAGCTCGCCGACCTCACAGGCGCCTGCTTCACGTGCTTTCTGCTCCCCGCGGGCGCCCCGCTGATCGGCATCATGCAGCAGGCGGGCAAGGCCTACGCCCAGGACTGCAAGAAGAAGGGCAAGCAGCACGGCAACGGCCCCCCGTGGCCGCACGTCTTCCTGGCTCTCCTGAAGCACTTCTGCCAGATGACGAATTTGGACGAGCCGTCGATCAAGGCGTTCAAGACCTACTGGGGGGTGATCACGAGCCTCAGCAAGGAGGAGGGCCTGATCCAGCTGCAGGAGCAGATCAGGTTCCTGCGCATCAAGGGCTGCTGGTACGACCGCAAGAAGGACGACAAGCCGACCAGGTTCAAGCTGCAGTTCATGATGAGCCCCAACTCCCAGGTCAATGGAGTGAGGAACACCTCCGACCAGACCAACACGATCCCGCTCCACCAGGCCTTCTGCATGGCAATCCTCAAGCAGGGCGGGGAGTACAAGGCGGGCGGACCCCCCAAGGGGGCGCTGGAGAGAGAGGCGGAGAGGCTGCTCAAGCGCATGGGGATCGAGAGCGACAGGCAGACCATCGAGGTAGACAGCGACCAGGACGGGGAGGGGTTCTGAGGCCGTTGCGTCTTGAAGCAGTGAACGGATCTGAGCGTATGGCAGAGATGTATAGGGAAGGCCGCCTCACGGGCATACAATTACAGGCCCTGCAGGCCCGCGTCCACCACCCCATCCTCAGGTATTTTAACGGCAGTCGCAGTGTCTTGTTGCATCAGGTTGGCAGTGCAGATCCCCCCGCCATCATGTCATTTGAAGAGTTCCAGCAGCGTAGTGAGCAGGTGCGCAGAATAGAAGTCAATGTAGAGACAGTGCCGAATCAGAGCAATCGTGCCGCTAGTAGATATCTCCACCCCAATCCCATGCCGCCAGCAGAGTGACTCTGGCATTGGGGTCGCCTGTAGACACAGAGCAACGGGAATCAAAATCTGGCGGGGCATTTCTTTACCAGTCCGCTGCGGGCCGCGGCAGTGCGGGCCGCAGCAGTGCGGGCCGGCCAGGCTCTAGAAGTCAATGTAGAGACAGTGCCGAATCAGAGCAATCGTGCCGCTAGTAGATATCTCCACCCCAATCCCATGCCGCCAGCAGAGTGACTCTGGCATTGGGGTCGCCTGTAGACACAGAGCAACGGGAATCAAAATCTGGCGGGGCATTTCTTTACCAGTCCGCTGCGGGCCGCGGCAGTGCGGGCCGCGGCAGTGCGGGCCGCCCAGGCTCGGGGTTTTCCATATTGCAAGAGAGAAGTGAGAAGCGTTGCGACCTTGCTCACTTGTCCTCCCTCCTTCCCCTGCTCTGTCCGCCCGTGCTTGTTCCTTTCACGAAGGATGGTGCCGCGTGCGGGCCGCTGGGCGTTCCCCTTACAGCGGTCCCGCTTCGGCCAGAGAGGGCCATCCTTCCAGCGTCGGCCGCTGGTAGGCGATAGTTCGCATCCAAGAGCCTGCAGAGGTCACCAGGACTGCTGAGTGACAGAGGCTCGCAATGGTTGATTGATTGATTGATCCTCCCGCACCTCCTCCTCCTCCTCCTCCTCCGTAGCCATTTTGGCTCAAGTTGGGGACACCGCGGCGCAGAGGCTCCTCTGTGTCAGCAGCACTTGTCGCCTTCATCCCATGACCGTGTGACACCCGTCGCGCCGAATACGCACAGTGGCAACAATGATGATTGGGAGTGCGCACGAGACGGTTTCACGCTGGGAAGAGATCCCGACGTTTTCGGATATCCAACACAGGACACCACAGGAGGTAATGGCTCAGTCGCCTCGCAGGCACTGGCAGTCAACTCCCCGCAGTCGCCCGCATTGTCGCCACGTGGCATGCAGTCGCCACCTTCGCCTTTCTCGTCTGGGGCGTCGGCCAGCTCGCAGGTTGGAGGGACTGCCACACCGCCGCTTCCGCAAGAGCACGTCACGAACGTCGCCACCGCTACTGCTGCCGAACATCGGAAAATTGAGAATCAGAAGAGTACGCAATGGAAAAAAACGTTTTGCTACTTGGTCCCAGGGCTTTCCACGCCCCTTCTTCAGGGGCGTCACACCGTCCGCGCTCTTCTCGGCCGACGAGATGCGTGAGTATTGGCAGCAGCAGTGGGACCCACAGGACACGCCCGATCAGCTACAAGCGCGTCATGAGGCCTGGAGAGGGTATGCTCGCATTGTGGCTTTCCTTACACCAGAACGTCTTGCAGATTGGGTACCGAGCCTGGGTGACTCCTTGTACGTGCTGGGGCGTGCGAAGGGAGCCTCGGGCATGAATGGTCGGACTGGTGCAGAGACCAAGTTGTTGAAGCGTCTACACCCTGAAGGCATTTGTGAATTATATGAACTCTGCGTTGAGATTTCCAGCGCTTGCGTTGCATAGCAGGGCCGCCTCTCGAACAGCTTCCTTGGGGAAGTTTTCGCTTTGCGGGTGGCTGGTATACCGAAAAGAGAAGACGATCTTCGTCCCATATCCGCCGGCTCGTTCCTCATGCGATTCTGGCTGGCGGCGTTATCCTAGTCTGTTTCAGGCCCAGTTGGCAACTGGTGGGCCTGCAAACGGGATGTGCCCACCCCGCGTGCTATTTCGCGGTGGCCTTTAGATGCCACCAGCGCCGAAGCAGGAGCTGAACTGGATCTGTCTCGAGTTCTCGACCACGTTTGTCATCACATTGCACAAGAAGCTCTGCTACGCCATTGCAAAGAACCCCTCGCAGTTGCTTTTATTGTTCGTGCTGCCTGGATGGGGCCCTCGGCGCTTCAGCGTAGCTGGCCAGTTCGCCCCACCAGCGTGGCCTACCCGAGGCATACCTCAGGGCGACGCTCTGGCGTTTGCTACGCTGTGCGCGGTGCTTGGCCCGTGGCAGCCGATCAATGGGATCGTCTTCGTGGATGACAGATCGATCACAAATGTCTCGGCCGATCTTGTTCGTGACGACCTGCGGGTCACACTTGAATTCGATCAAGCTGTTGGTTTCCAGCAGTGTCAAGGAACGGCAAGTTCGGCATGCTTCTGACGACCCGTTGCCCCTGGAGGAGCACCTGTGGGCGACGTGTCGATCTACGGACGCGGAGTATCCTACCGCTCCGCGCAAGGGGTGGGGCAAAGTATTTGCTGCCATCAGCTTGTTGGGATCGATTCCTGGGCCCTCATTTGTGCGAGAGCGCATTGCCACTTCATACATCAGGCCACTGTGGCTGTGGGCGTCACCGGTAGTCGCCCCTTTGGCCAGCAAGTGCCCCACGACCCCTGCACGAGGCAATCGAAAAGGCGAAGACGAAGTGGCGGTGCCAAGGACGGTGGTGGCGCCAGCAAGCCCAGCTACATCCGACGCCGCGGGCAGCTTTCCAGGCCATCGTCAACGCTACCAGCCCAAAGTTGCCCTGGACCGAGCTCATGGACCATTCTCTCCAAAGATACGCGGCTGCGTTGGGAGTTATTTCCACCCAGCGCCTGGAGACCCAATGATGTCTGCTCGACATCTCACCGACGGACGACCATCGCGCGCTCCGAGCTGCCCATGCCCTATGCCCTTCATGGGGGGCCACCGTTTCTGGACGTCGCTCCGCGCAGGACGAGAGGCGCGCTGAGAGAGTGGATCACGATCTACGGCTCGTTGTACACATTCGCTGTCTCCAGGTTGTTGCTCGCACCGGGCGCGGCGCCGAAGCCGTCGAGGAGGTTGATGTGGAAGTGTTGTCGCGCAAGAGGTTTCAAAGTGGAAATCTTCATTAGCGGGCGGTGACAGGTCGCGCTTTGGGATTTGTCGATTCGGGGGCCGTGTCGTCCGAGGCGCGAAGGCAGTCTGGCCGCCCGCGCCCCCGCCGCGGACACCTCTGGCCGCCCTTCCGACACCTGTGGGCAGAGCGCCCGTTACATGCCGACGACGGGCGACCCATCGCGCACGCGTTCGCCTTCAAAGACTCGTTCTGGACCGATGTTCCCAAGGTTATGGCCGAGAGCGGATGGATCTGTCTCGCCCAGGCCCCTAAGTAGCAAGCGCGCGTTGCGATGGCGAGGGGATCCTGCGAGATGGCTTCAGAGATCGCGCAGCTCAGTCCTCTCGGGCGCCTTCGCTCGTTGGATCGAGGTTACTCATATGGGTCTCCATCGTAGTTCAAAATGATTCATTCACCCTCTTCTTCTTCGCGCCACGAACGTCTAGAAGGCCATTCAGGGCCCCCTCGGGCAGGTCGCCATTCGCCAGGACAACGTCCGCATCCAGGCCGCCGCCAACAGCCACGATGAGAGTTCGCGCCGGTCCAGATCCGCATCGCTCACATCGAGAGAGGCACGTCGTAGCGTCTCGCGGCAGCAGTAGAGGCAGCGATCATGGTCAAACCAGAAGCTCTGCTTGGATTGCGCGACTCTGCCGCGGCGCAGTCTCGTTCCACCCGTCCTCCGTCGTCCGCCATCTGATGGCCCATGTATTTTCTTTTCGGCTCCGCCGAGCAACGGGCGTCGAGCTGTCGGTGAGTCTGCTCCATCGCATCTCGTCCAAGTCTGGTTTGGCTGGCTCCCGCGTCGCATGACCCCCGCCGCCGTGCTGGCCCGTGCTCGGACTGCTTCGGACGGCTTGCCCACGCGCAGCAACGCCAACGCCGAGGACGCCGCCAAGAATTTGCCGATCAGTTATTCCATTCGCTTCAGTTCCCCATGCGCCGCCAGCCAGGTTGCCCAGTCCACTATTTCCCAGGGCGTCGTGTGGATTGACCCCCGCACGAGCGCTCGCATTCCTATCCGGTGCCGTCTCGACGCCAGCCTTGAGGTTCGCGCCCGCCGCCGAGCTCCTGGGCGGTTCTGGCAAGTCCTTCTCAATCGCATGTAGGGCATCAGCTTGCGGGGGCAAAACTGCCGCCTCGGACGCAACGGCCCGCGCGGAAGATTGCCCTTATTCTTCGCCCAGGACGACGTCGAGTTATTCACCGCGCTGGTCGATGTCAGCGACAGCTACGCCTTCGACGCGCAGCGCGACAGCCTCGGCAACTTCGGCATCGAACGCCCGACTACCGAAAAGATGGGCGCCGCCGCCCTGGAGCTGGAGAACTAAAATTCACGCGCGGCATTCCGACATTTTGTCGAGCGCGGCCGCCGCGCAGGGATTCCAGACCCAGGCGCGAGGGGTGCGCCAGTTCCGGTTCCATTTCTAGTAGTAGCAGCTGCGCTTTCACATCCTCGTCGTTTTCCGCTTCGCCCGACCCTGGGACTGCCCTGGCCCCGAGGATTTGCCCGATTCGGGCGATTTCTCTGAGTGGATTTCGGTGCATCTGAGACCCACCAGATGTTTTGTTAACTCGTTTGTCTGTGGAGCGTGAGTAGGTTAGCTCCGACATCATCAACCCCCCTATGTGGGATAAATACCCCCGCAAATGTTTCTTAGGACTGGGGTTTTCTGAGGCGCAATGTTTGGCGTCACTTCCGAGCGCCCGGGGGCCGGTCGCAAACAACATGGGCTTCTGGCTTCCCCGCCGAAGCAAATAAATCGCACTCACATTCACGGAAACACGCGCGCGGGTCTCAACCCGGTCGCGCCCGCACGGGTCTCGACCCAGTGCGAGCACGTGCGCGCGCGCGGCTCCGTGACGATAGCCATTCGGCTTAAGCCTCGAGCATAGAACTACGCCTCGAGCGAGGCCCACTTATATTATCCTTCTACATCCGTTCCCATGAATTTCTTACACCGCTACCCCCATAGAGCGGATGATTGCGAGACGTCTCTCCGATGGAGGGCGCCGCTCAAGATGGTGGACACACTGGGATCCGCACCTTTGGAGCGGTCGCGGCCCCCATCGAGCTCGGCGATGCTGGCGCCGCGCAGGGGGCGCTGATGAACGTCGGCGTCGCCCAGAACGCCATGGACTTGGAGGCCCTAGGGCCCATTCGACAGCGCGGGCCGTTGTCCAGACTGCCGCGGGGACAGAGTCCGGCGGAGTTTCGACGCGTCGCCGACTTGCCGCGCCAAGAGCATCGACAACCCCGCGCTGAGTGCCAGGCCGTGGAGGCCCAACAACAACGAAAAGCACGCGCAGCTCAGCGCATCTCTGGCGGCGTCCAGGTTTTGTGGGACAACCACCAGGCGCTCTTCGCCGAGTCGGGCGCGGTCACGCCCAGGCTCCAGCGGCACGAGGCGCAGGCGCACTTCCACTGGGAGTTGGGGGGCGCGGAGATCCAGAACGGCACCGACGTGCAGCAGCGCGAGGAGCAGCACGCCCGCGACGTGGTCCAACAGGCGCGCGCACAGATGGTGAGCGCACAGCGCGCCGCAGAGCAGTCGACCCGCCGCCTCGGCGCAGCGGAGGCGCTCGCGGACACCGCGCACGGCGAACTGCACAAGGGGGCCGCGAAGCTTTTCGCGGAAGACCAGACACTCGCTGAAGAGAACCGCGTTCTGACACAGCGCTGCGAGCACGGCGGCCGGGAGCGGGCGGCGCTCGAGGACCGCGCCAGACAGCGCAGGGCCTCGGGGGAGGCGGAGTTCACCCAGCTTCGCCAGCGCCTGCACGAGTCAGAACAAACCCACACGAGAACCGCAGTTGGTGAGAGCCGCTTGGAGGAACGCCCGTGCAACGCCACCGCGACGGTCGACGCCGCGCGGCATCGCAACACAGGGTTGAGCGAACTGTTTGCCCGAGCCAGACTTGACCTCCGCCGCCAGTCAGCAGCCGCCCGCGACAGCAACGCGACCCTTCGGGATGAGCTCCGACGGGGACATGGCGAGCGCCGCGACGAGCGAGCCGCGAAGTGGGAAGCCGAGGATATGGAGACCAACGCGGAGGCCGAGGCGACGACTTTGATGGATGAGCTCTCCCAGGCCTACAACGAGCTCTCCCACGGCGGCGAGAACCACAGCGACGGCAGCGACCACGTGCGCGCGGGCGCTGTGCTGGAGCAGCGCGTGCCAGAACAGCCCGCTGGCTTCGTGCATGCACCGCCTACAGGGTTCCAGGCGACGCTGGGATCCATGACGCCCTTTGGGCTCTATGCGCAGCGACTGCCGCGCCAATGCAGATCCAAGCCGCCAAGAACGACAAGGGAACCAGTCTCCTCCAGATCCTGAGCGACAGAGCCAACGAGGAGAAGCTAAGCCCGAGGCGGGACAGGCCGAAACTGACGGCGGCCAACGCGGACACCTGCCGCGAGGAGCTGAAGAACTCCCGCTCGATGGTGATCCAAGCGCACATCGAGTCCAAAGACCGATGGGTGCAGGCAGTCAGGGCGGTTGCGTCTGGTAGAGCTTTAACCGTTTTCAACTACGCAAGTGCCACCAATATCGGCGCGGACATCGACTGCGTTCAACGACTCCAGGACGACCCCGGATCTCCAATCTGGGGGGAGGTTTGGGACGCCTTCGAATCGTGCTTGCGGGCGTCGGTTCACCTGGAGAACACGACCGACCTGTGTTGTGCCATTGCGAAGTTCGGGAAGTTCACCCTCGGCAAGACTGCCGACGCGAACGCTGCCCTGAGCTTCGTTGAGAAGCGCACCAAGGTGCGCACTCTGATGCTGGAACATGGCCTGGTCTCCGGTCAAGATCGCCAGGGGGGCTGAAGACTTCGAACAGAAGATCGCTGGCACGGCCATCAACGCCCACCTCCACGACCTGCCAGACTTGCCGACGAAAGGTCAATTCCGACGACCCCAGCGAGATCACCTACATCAGCCGCATCTACCAGTGGTTGAAGAGTCGGGTCTCCCACTCGCTGCCCGCCGCCAGCATCGGCGAGGGGGGCGGGCTGCTCGCGCTGACGGCGAAGGCGAAGGCAAAGGCCAAAACCGTTGCCAAGAAGCTGCGGGAGATTTTGCTGACCTTCGACGCTGCCAAGCAGCGGCTCCGGGCGGCCAGGGGCGCCAAGGGCGGCAACAGAGGTGGGCGCCAGCAGCGGCTAGGTAACGAGGTCAATCAAGGCCCGCAGTGCGCAACGTGCAAGGGCTACCACGGCAGCGGCAAGACCTGCCCGAACGAAATGGCCAGGAACATGGGCGAGAACGTCCACGATCTGATCAAGAAGAAGACATCAAGCGTGGGCACTAGCATGCCGAGAAGCACGCGCGCTGCAACGGCGTCGGGCACCTAGCCAAGCATCACGCAGCATGGGTTCAATAAATGAAAGAGTCAAAGGGGCGGAGGAAAAGAAGGACAGGAAGGTAAAGGAAATGACAAAGGAGGAACAGGAGGCGGTGGCAAGGGCGCCAAAGGCAAGCGCGGGTCTCTCAACGTCCTTGACGAGACGGGGAATCACGCGGGGGCTCCAGAGATCGACTTCGAGGCGGCCCACGCGTCGATGACCGAGGCATCCGCTGAGCTTCTGAAGCTGCCCCTCCTCATGGACGTCAACCCTGAGGACCCTGCGGGCCCCGTCCAGTGCGCCGAGTTCGACTTCGATGCTTCCGAGGCGCCCGTCCAGCCACGTCCAGACGCTGGAACGATTGCGGTCATCCAGAACATCACCGACCGGCCGCTGAAGAGCGCCCCCTTGCACATGCGCCGGGCGCTCGGGCAGCAGGGCTTCCCTACGCGCGCAACTTCTCCAGGCGGCGTCGCCTTCGAGTCCGAAAGTTCGTGAGGAGCGCAGCGCCTTCTACGGCAGTGGGGGCGTCGCCCCATCGAAGGTTTACGATTCGAGTTCGCGTCGTCCAAGCACTGGGGCAACTTGCGCACCCCTTTCCCCGATCGCCCAGAGGGCGCGCCCATCGAACTGGACTTCGAGGGGGCCACGGTCCCAGCGCCGTCGAACTTCCGCCAGAACTCCGCCTTCTCCGCCGAGATGCCTTCGGCGTTGCGAGCCGTTCCTGGGCCAGAGGCGCAGCTGGGGCCGCCCGCTCCTGCCGCCGGCGGCGTTCGCGACGATGACGCCCCTCCTGGCGACGCCCCCCCCCCGCGCGACGCACCTCCTGACGATGGCGCCCGTCCTGGCGACGACGCCCCGCCAGACTGGCCACCCATCCTGACGACTACTCTGACGACGGCGGGTGGCCCGATGACGACGGACGGCGAGAAGAGGACGACGTCAACGACCCCCCGATGCTGCCCACCAGCAGCCAGGCCAAGCCAGCCAAGAAACCAAAGACCAGACGTGGGAGAAGACGAGGCCACGCGCAGCAAGGCGGGCGTCGGCCCAAAAGGCACGGGGCCGAGCTTGACACTGCGGCAGGCAGTTCGGGAGGACCGTCGAGCGCGACTCACCAGCGAGTCTACGCGTGCGCCGTATATTTGAGAGCGATGCCGGAGACCAGGGGGTCACGAACCACGAGGGGAATGGCATGAACACCAGCGCGCTAGCGTGCTCGAGTCCGCGCGGGTCACAACCTTATGCGAGCGGAGTGCCACGAATTTCACGATGTCCAGGCCGTCGCCCGTCGAGGATGGCCTCTCCGAGATGCCACCCGCGAGAATTATTGCAGCGGCTTTGGGGGATCGGCGGCGCCGTGTTCGCAGGTCTCTCGCTGCTGACCCTGATTTTCTTATTGGCGGTCGGCCTCGAGGGGTCGACGTTCGGTCAGGAGCGCCTGGCCCAGGTCGCCGGACGCCGCGAGCTCGCCCACGAGTTCAGGAAGGCCCCTGCTGCTCTTCACGTCGTGTCGCTTCCTGAGGGGCGCACTTGCCAGGCACATTTATGCATTTATGGATTGGGACGGCACGTGCACTGGCAGTTTGGGATGCAGGAGTGGCATAAACAATGAATGCGTACGAGCATTGTTACACGAACCACGGTCTGCTTGGGCTGTCGAGGAGATCATCGACATCGCTCCGACGGAGTGCGTTGGCGCATTCAGCGAAACCACGAAGGTCGTAAACAAGGTCGCGAAGCTGCGCGTCACACTCAAGGAGCACCGCGGCGGCTCGCAGGTCCAGGATACCATTGCCGCCCTCGTCCTCCCGGATTGCCAGGGGAACTTCGTCATAGGTAAGCCTTCGTTGGACCGCTGGCGCTTCGTGAGCAGCCAGGAGGCACTCGACCTCCGCACCCTTGGCATCGGTTCCCTTATAATTCTCCCCGGGAGCGGAGGCGCCGAGTTCCTCAACCTCACCTGCCGGTATTCCTTCGAGCCGGCCCCAGGCCAGACCGTTCTCCGCAGCTTCCAAGGTCAGCTTCCGCGAGACAACCCTGCACTGGCCAAGGCCAGACAGCAGTATGATCTAACGCATTGGGTTGTCCCTGGACCTGTGCGTCCAGAATCTTGCCAAGTTGTTGAGGGACCTCTGATCGTAGATGCCAAGGGGGATGCCAATGTGGATTTGCTGGTGCACGGGCCCACGCGTCTCGGCCCTGGTCAGGAGTTGCTGCGGCTCCGTGAGATCGCAGCGCACGACAAAGCCGTCTTAGCAGCACTTGGACGGGCACAGCGACAGCAGACTGAGACGAGCGTGGCACTCGCCGACGCGATGACCAAGGCGAATCTCACCCTCGAGCACCAGCTGACCTTTCCGTCTCTGGAGGCGAGTCCACCCCAGCCGCCCTCTCCGGAGGCCGGCCCGACGGCTGCCCATGAGCGACCGGGTCTTAACCCGGCTTCGCGCGACAGTCGAGATGAATCTGCGTCGACATCAACGTCAACGCAGCGCATGCAGTTCTACACAGCGCCGTACAAGACCAAAGGTAAGAAACAACGACAGATCGAGTCGTTCCTTGAGCTCCAGAAGGAGATCAAAGAGGCCCGGGAGCAGATGGCGAACGAGACGCGCATCGACCAGAACAGCAAGGGGCACGCAGACAATTGCAGGAGGATCGCTGACGCCAACATGGGGCCCCGACTGCCGGGGAAACACAGATCCAGCTTCTTGGAAAACGTCGTGTGTGCCTTTGCCGCTTCTTTGTGGCTCGACGGCTGCCCTGCCCCGCAGGCGAAGGGATGCCGAGCCCGCCTGCGCCTGGGGCCCGACGCGCGGGCGAAGGTTGCCCAGCCCGCCCCGCTGTGCGAGTTCGGCAGGATGCGCTTGGAGCGCCGCGACGACTTGCAGGTGGCACAGGGCAAGGCCATGTGGAGACTGCCCGGCGACACCTGCTACTGGGGCGACTCGAGCTCTGTCGTCGACCAGGCGGGCATGGGGCTCCTCGGCCGCCCCGTCCGCGACTACCGATGGCTGAATAGCCAGACGCTGGGCGAGGCATGGCCGGCGCCAGACGCAGAGGAAACGTTGCGACGGGCTCAGAAAGCTTCGTTGATCACACTCCTCGGCTGCGCGCGGGGCTACGCCAAGTGCCCGATCGACGAGGCCACGTCCAATGTGATGAGCTTGGTCACCAAGCGTGGAGTCCTCAAGCCTCTGGCGCTGCATTTCGGTTGCAAGCAGGGGCCAGGGATATTCCAACGACTGATGGATTCCACCTTCGGGCAGCTCGGGGACAGCGACGATGGGCAGTTCCACGCCATCTTCACCGACGACTGCTCGGTCATGGCGGAAATATACCCCGGGGGCACCGAGGACGACCCAGCAGCTTGACGCCAGGAGCACTTCATTCTATTCTTATCTGCTGCGCAGACCCACAACATTCAGTTCAAGATGACCAAGTGTCGTTGGGCATACTCACGTATACCGCCACCGGTCGTCGTTGTGGGGGACGGGGCACGGTCTGTCGATGAGGACATATTTACACAACTGCGTAATTGGCTCGACCCCACGAGCACTGGTGATATCGTATCTTTTCGTGCAGTTGCCAATTACTTACGGGGGCATATACCAGATTTTCCAGAGCTCGACGCAGGATTGAAGAAGCACGCGAAGAAGGGAGCTCGTTTCAGCGACTACGCCAACGACGCGGCTGCCCAGAAGTCCTGCGAGTCTTTACGGAAGGCTCTCTCGAAGGATGCACGCTTGCATGCGCCTGAGTTTGCCGCCGCCTCGAAGGGCAAGGCAAGCGGACGTCCCTTCGAGCTCTCCGTAGATGCCGGCGAGCACGGCCGGGGCTGCACGCTGGGCCATCGGCCCGCCGCAGACAAGGCGCCTCGACCTATCGCTGTACATTCCCGCTCTTTCACGCCGACAGAGCAGGCGTGGAGTGCATTTGATCGCGAACTTCACGGCCTACGAGAATCACTAGCAGCCCTTTGCAAATTGATTACGGGGTTCCCTGTTTTTGTTTGGATGGGTCATAGCAATCATTGGTTTACCAGTTCTTTACTGAGTGGCAAGAGGATCAACGAGAAGTTCCTACGATGGGCTCTCGACCTCGAGGACCTCACCGGTCTGGTCGAACGACGGTGGTTGGCCGGGAAAGCTAACATTTTGGGAGACGCTCCGTCTTGCAACCCGCCAGACCAGGATCACGTTCGATCGCTCGCGACGCCGGCTGGCCCGGTCCAGCGAATTGTGAGGAAGATGTTCTCCTCCCCCGATTCCCTCGACGACGGGGTGGAGTCTTTCCTGCACTCCCTGGACGTCGACATGGCCAAGGGCTCCACCAACCAGCTCCAGCAGCATCTTGGGGGCACGGGCCTCAACCAAGTGCCGCCAAAAACGCGCCTACGACGCGGCGACGCCGAGCAGACCATCGACGACGACGATCTTACCATCGCGAACGCTCGGCACACTGCCGGCGACGACTTGGTCGGGCTTCCAGGCAATCGCCAAACGGGCCGACAAGATGCTCGAGGCCCAGGAGTCGCCCTCAGAAGTGCCGACGCCAATCGACGAGGACATTGCGAACGCTAGTCCATCCCACAGTGGCGGTTCAAGCGACCGCCCCAAGTCCAGCCGTCTAGAGCGCGCTGGCGCACCGACGACTGTCCGTTCAAGCGACGACGAACCAGTCCAATGAGCACCACCTTCCAGCGAGGCAGCTCCTCCACAGGGCATTCCGAAGACCATCCAGCCAAGCCCGCTGCGGCAAGCTGGTGGCGATCAAGCTTCGCGTTCCAGCGACGATGCCAGCTCTCCGGCGACGCCTGTCTCTCATGGGGAAGCCTCGGCCGAGAGTAAGTCTCGGACGCCGCTGACGCTTTCCAGTTCGACCCGATCTGCCGACCCAATCGTCGCTTTGGGGTGGGCCGACGACGCGCGCAACTGCCTCCTCCGAGTCAAGAGCGCCCTCAACACACAGAGCTATCTTCTGAGTTCCTGCTCGTGGAGGAGAGACGAGGATTCGGCGACCCGCCCAGTTACCTTCAGGACCTCGCAGTGGGGCGGCGCGTGCCCCACCCTCCCGCTGACGCAGTTTCTGCCCTACTCGGCAGGAGGGTATTCGAGCTTAAGCGGCCCGGCGCGCCCTCCATCGCATCATGATCATCCGCCTCTTCTTCCGCCTCTTGCCGAACATCTCCGAGCTGAGCCTGTTGCGGGAGGTCTGCGAGGAAGACCTACGTGTACCAGTTAATCACGACACTCTACTGACTCGAATTTCTTATGTCTGGGACGACAGGGGCGCAAAAATCGTCGTCGAGTATTCCAAGAAGGTGAGGTGTTTTGACTGGCGAATACGTAATGCGATATGGTACAAGTGCCGAAAGAAGTCCATCAAGGAAGGCTCAGTCGCCCACGCCGTGTTCCGCACGAAGGCCAAGGGGCAGGCCTGGAAGCACGTCGAGAGGGCTCTCAACGACCCAGCGGCTCGGGCGACGGTGATCCCAGAGTTCGGCCAAGGGGGCCTCCAGGACTCTGGCCACTACCGCCACCGCGGCATCGCTCACGAGGACTACTGCTCCATGGTTCACCCTCGTCATCCCGAGCTCAAGCGCAAAGGTTTTCGGGCTTGGAGGCCGGGGGGGGGGGGGGGCCCTACTCCCAGGGGCATTTTTCGGCACTGCGGCTCGCAAAATCAGGGCGAGAGCCGACGGATCCGAAGTCTGGCAGTGCCCAGGCCACGACGTGGGCTTCGAGGGCGCCGCGCCACCGACCGACTTCCCCGCATCCCTGGCGTCCAGGCCGCTCGCTGGCAAACGACTCGTCGAGGTCTTCGCTGGCGACCCCATGTACGGCGGCGCTAGCTTGAGTAACGCCTGGGAGGAAGCCGGCGGCACAGCAGTACAATGCGACTGGGTTATCGATTCCCATCATGGATTTTATGGCTCAGTCTTCGTTTTGGGAAAAAGGAGTTGTCGACCCCAGCTGACTTGCACCTCTTCGGCATACCATGCACTCGAATGTGCCAGGCAATGACTGTTGGTAAGAATCGCACGTTGGAGCGGCCTGAGGGGGATGAGAGCTTCCAGGAGGAAGAGGCTTACAACGACCTCGTGGCTAAGGTTATCGAGAGTGCGTTCGTCTTGGTATCCAAGGGCGCCGGAGTGATCATCGAGAACCCTTTGGGGCCCATGTAGTGGCTACTTCGACCTCTCCTCCTCTTCCCCCAGCATTCCAGGCACGACATATTCGAGCAGATTGCTGTTGCTTTGGTGCGCCTTACCAGAAGCCAGGCGCCTTTACAACTACCATACCTTGCATCGCAAGCGCTGCAGCTATCTGTGGCCACGTCAAGCCGCGCCCTGAGACACTAACGGGAGTTCGGGCGCGCAGGAGCAGTCCATATCCACGGCAGTTGGTTTTGCATGTGGTCGAGGCTGCGGCAGCGATGCTTCGAGGCGAGGGAAGTCTCGTACTATCCGCCTCTCAAGGGGCAGTTTCGCAGCTGCTGAGAAGGGCGCGGATCCGATCCAAGCAGAGCCCCGCGACAGTCACCGAGGAGCTCGCCATTTCAAGGTTCAGGGCATCTCAGCTCCGGACTGGCACTGTTGTCTCCACGCCGCCTGAGCTCATCGCGAAGGAGGTGTTGGAGAAGCTCATGTCACCAGACGCTCCTGCAGCAGGTGCTGCAACGATGAAGGCAGCCTCGGCTTCTTCAGAGTCTTCGCAGGCAGCGGCGGACGCGACTGCAGAATCAACGACTCCTGCACCACCAACTCCTGCACCGCCGACTCCTGCACCATCAACTCCTCCACCACCGACGCCTGCTGACTTGATCGGCAGACCATTCGGCGCGGCGCCGGAAGAGGGCGCCAGGGGTCTTAACTCTTTCGGCTTCGATGCGGCACGCCTTCGCGACCTCCAGCTGGCAGACCCGTATAGTGGACCGCTTTTGATCGGTTTGGAGGCGTTGAGTTCTTTGGGCCCGTCGCAGCAGACCAGGGGCCACCTCTACGAGGCCCTGAAGGGAAAGTGCGGCAAGGCGAAAACAGACTCAACGGCGGCGGCGCCGGGCAAGCTCGCCCAGCGGTGCCTCAATGAATCGGGGTCTTGGTTGCTTCATGGTGGCCCGCTGCATTGCAAGGTTTACGACGCCGCGCGCGCATCGCATGTTCTCCGCTTGCACATGCCGATTGGAGGGCTACGGTCTTTCTTTTACAACGGGCAGAAGTACAGGCTTAGCGTCAGGAAGGCGATCTTGTTACCATACCATGACTCTTCGTTTTCTGGGACACACAGTTCGGATATTGATACTCTCATGAAGACTCACAAGCAGGCCTCGTGGCCAGAGCTCAAGCAATCCGTCGAGGATTGGGTGTTTACGTACGCTGTTTGTAAATTTTGTAAGCCGCAGCGCGGCCTCGACATCGAGCAGCGTGCGGCTTTGGCAGAGAGGCCGTTCAAGACCTTGTACATCTGCCGGATTTGCATGCCACTACAATGGCGAAATTTATCGCCGAGGACGTATTCCTCGACATTTGCGGCTTCCCGTTTGTGCCCCGGTGCGACCGCGGCTCCGAGTTCTCGGGGGCCTCGAGACGGGGGTCAGTGCAAACGGGGGTCAGCCAGAGCGCCCGATCTTGCAGGATCCTGCAGGGCCAGGGTCGCATTGACCCGGGTGTGGGTGCAGGATCCTGCAGGATCGTTCGCGTTGACCCGGGCTTGGGCGCAGGATTTTGCAGGAGTTTGCAGGATCCTGCAAGCTTGACTGACCCGGGTCTGGATTGACTCGGGCCAGGAGACCCCCGAAGTTCAAGAACGATTTGGTCAAGGAGCTGAACAACCGATTCGGGGTGGAGCAGTGCCTCGGCGCAGCGTACCACCCGCGCGCCCAGGGACACGTGGAGGGATCCCACCAGCGCGTCAATGCTGTCATCAAGAGCTACACGCAGTCCACGCGACAGCGGGCGCGGTGGATCCGCGTGGCGCAGTGGAGTGTGAGAGCGACTCCACGACGAGATCTGGACGGTTATTCTCCTCATGAGGTCGTGACCGGCATGCGGCCGCATGGCCCAGCCGAGGATCCATTTGCAAAGCCGTCGACTGGGTACCAACATCCAGGGGCGTACGTCGCAGACCTCCAGGATCAGCTCAAGAGCAGTCACCTGGCCGTCTCCACGAAGCCGCACGGGGACTCCGAGAAACGCGTGGAGCACATGCATGAGCAGGGTGAGCCCACGCAGAGCTGAACATCGGCGATTCCATTTTCCTGAAACACGGGCCAAAGACCTTGGCAGACAGGCGGGATCCCAACTCAGGCAAGCACCCTGGAGCTGGCGCCAGCGGGCGGCAAGCCGGAGCGTCTGCTCGGCTGTCGCCGTGCTGCGAACCCAGGCCGTGCAAGATCTACAAGATTTCCGGGCCCACGGCTTATCTCGAAGATGCATTCGGATCAAAAGATTTGGCTTTCTCTCAGCTGGTGCACAGCAGGAGGTGTGTCCCATACAGTTTGGTCAACCTTGAGCACCCGATCGAGGAGGAGCGGCCTCTGGGGTTTCACAAGGAGGCAGCGAGACAGCAAGGCTCTCGAAGCCACAGTCGTTTCGCAGACGTCGACGGGCCTCGTGCGCCTGAGCTTTGAGGAGCGCGCCGACCTCGACGGCTTCTACGATTTGCCGCAGGAAAAGTATTGGTGGCTGCCGTGAGACTGGCGGCGGCTCGTTGAGATGCCATGGTGAGCTCGCGATCGTTCCTCCCTTGAGCTCAGGGGGATGTTGAGTAGACCACGGTGCATCTGAGACCCACCAGAGGATTTGTTTACTCGTTTGTCTGTGAAGCGTGAGTAGGTTTGCTCCGACATCATCAATCTGACTAAGTGTGATAAATGATGCGGACGAAGACCCCCCGCACATGTTACTTAAGACCGGGGCTTTCTGAGACGCAATTTTTGGTGCCACCTCCGAGCGTCCGGAGATCAGTCGCAAACGCATAGGCTTCTGGCTCCCCCGCCGGAGCAAATACGTCGCATCCAAATTCACGGAAACACGCGCACGGGTCTCAACCCGGTCGCGTCCGCACGGGTCTCGACCCAGTGCGAGCACGTGCTCCATGCGGCTCTTTGACGGGGGCCATCTTGCTGAAGCCCTGGGCTTAGAGCTACGCCTCGAGCGAGGCAACAGCGCATTATCCTTCGACATCCGTTCCCATACATTTCTTACACCGCTACCCCCATAAAGCGGATTCTTGCGAGACGCCTCTCCCATGGAGGGCTCCGCTCACCCCCCCCGCCCCGGACGAGCTCCTGGTTGAGGTCCGTCGGGTCCAACTGGGCCCCGCGCAGTAAAATGTTGCATTGTTTGAACGTCTCGCCCCCCGAAACCATGCCGCGCGTTCGCAGGGGGCCCGAGGGCGCCGGGAAGTCTCGGAGTTTCTTCTCATAGAAAACAGCAGGCATCCGTGGCTTTGGCGCTTCCTGTCAAGTTCGAGTCGCGGGCGACTTCGTCATTCTTCTTAGCGAGGATATGGGCGGGGCGTTTCAGCGCGCGCGGCGCCGCGCCGCGCGCAGAGGGCGCGTTCGCTATGTCATTCTCTCGGGGCCCCAGTTGGCCCTGCAATTTATTGATATTCGCGGCGCGCTTGCCTTCCCCACCCCCGCTCATATGCTTGTCCTTTGTTCGGTCCCCCAGGCCGCGAATGCATCGAGGGAAGCCTTGAGCTTCGCCATGGACGACTGGAGCGTCTGCCTGGGAAGTCACGAGCCCCAGCGCGCACCGGGAAGGTATATCCCAGCCGAGCCAGACCTCGCTCAGCGCGCCGCAGGTCTTCTCGCACGCTGCGCCGAGGTCGTTCGAGAGATGTCCACCCACCCGTCTGCTCAGCGCGACGCGCGCGCGGCCGTCGCGCTGCTCGACCGCATCTTCTGCAGCGCGCCATCCGCTGAGCTTCTGGACATGCAGCCCGGCGCCGCGACGATTGGCAACGTCGTCGATCGCCGCGGCCTGTCCGTAGACATTGTCAGAGAAGCTGCGGGGTCCCTTATGCGAAAGTTGGTCTTCATGCGCGTTGCCCGCAGTCACTCGCAAGCTAGGCGCGCGTGCAATTCCAGACCGCATCTCGATCCGGAGGAACCTCGCGGGCTTTCATGGGCACGCTATTTCTGCGCAGCCTGCTCGCCATCCACGTGCAACCCTTGAAGCTGAGCAAGACAATGGCGCCCCTCCAGCCTCCATCTAAGCGCCTCGTAGGCAGCTCTATCAGCACTGCTCTGCAAGGGCCTCTGGAGCCGCCGCGTCCGTCTTGCTCGGGTCGCCGACCCTCACGGCACCGCGCGTGCCTACCCCGATGAGGTCGCCAGGCGCCTTGCTGACTATTGGGGTAGCGTACGTCGCGGGCACGGGCGCGAGCCTGGACAGCTCGGGCACCTTCGGGCGCTGCGCTTGAACAACTTCCTGGGCATCTCGTGGACAGGTTCAAAATCCCATTGAGGGCCAGACGGGCTAGTGCACTTTGCGTGGTTTCGCGCAGGCGAGCGCGCTCTGCACTTTCTGCCCCTCGGTCACGCGGCCCCCTTCTCGCTTCTCGCGCCTGCGCGTTGGCATTTCCCCCCCGCCGCGCGGCGTCCGTCTTCCCAGTCCAGGGCGAAGGTCCCGCCTGATCTCTTCGAGGCCAGCCGCTCAGCCGACAAGACTAGAACCGGTGCTCTGACTCGCTCTCGCGCAACAAATTTCGTTGTCTCGCGATCAACAACGTCTGGGCACGTTTGTCCAGTTTTTCGTTGCACGTCGCAAGCTGGTTGCATCGGGCGTCGTTCGGCGTCCGATCACATGCGGGCCTCGAAGCTAGCGTGCGCCGCTGCGTCTGCCATCAGCTTACGGTTGACCTCGGATGCGTTCTTTGAGACTTGCAAGCTCCTTTCCTCGGCCTCCTCCATGAGTGTATCCACTGCGTCCTAGAGGTCATGCTGGTCCCCGAGAAGTCCCGCTGGGCCATCGAACTCCTCTAGTCCGATTGCTAGTTCAGCGGGCCCCATTGCGGGGCCATTGTTTTTGGGCATAGGTTCGCGAGAGGCATCAGGCAGGGCTGCCCCGCATCAGGATCGATTCTCGCTTCTGCTTCGACCCCATCCTTCGCGTGCTCCTAGATCGGCACCCTCCTGATCATTATCGTCATGGGGCTGTTCCTGGCGACGCCGGCATGGCCATTTCTCTTCCCGCCTGAGCCCCTGCTGCGGGCGCACCCAGCCCCTTCTCGATGGCCGAGGGGGCCCGGGCGATTGCGCCACGACGCGAATTGTCTAAGACTCGCCGCAAGGCCATGCACACTCGCGGTGACAAGTTTCAGCTCCAGGACACGGGCCGCCACCTCGGGCTGATGATGGCTTCCGCGGACTTTCTCTTTCTTGGCTTTCTCCCGGTCGGAAATTTCATTGGTCGCGCCGCCGTCACGAAGGCCCTGCACCTAGGTCTAGCCCTGTCAACTGCGAGGTTCAACGTCTATGGCGTTTAGATGCTCTCCGCCGCCGTTCAGTTTCTTTGTCCTGCACCAGCGTTTCAGCTCGGGTCGCGGGCTTCAGCCCGGCCCCCCGCGGCGCGCGTAGCTCGTCTATGCGGGATAGAATCGCAGAGCTTGGTTTCCCTATCAACGCCCGTAACATGCACGGAATGCGTCGTCGCCGCCATGTTTCGTGTGGCCATATTTTCCAGAGCATTACAGTCAAGAGCAAATCTCCGTTGGTCGGTCCAGTGCGAAATCTTCGCGCGTCGTTGCTTGCTGGGTAGAGTCGTCCGCTCTTTTGGAATTCCAGTGTCCGCGCGCTCTGGGATAACTCAAAAGCTGTCACTCGGATCCCACGCGCGCCCGAGTCCGGCACCAGGCAGATCCAGAAAAGGGGCGCAGGGTGCCTGACTGTGCCCGTTGAGCATAATCTGCCCCCCATTCTTGCTGCCCGTGCATCGCAGCGGCTAGCGCGTAGTCCGGATCAGAATGAGTTGCTTCCCCGAGCGATGAGGGGCATTGCAGCCGACGCGTATGCACGCGTGTTCTCGCCATTGCTTCGAACGATTTGCCACGGGTGCGCGACCCCTCAAAGGTTTCGCGGACTGACCTGATGTCGTGATTTTTGTCCAGGCTCTGAATGCGAGGACAGCTTAATTCTTGACGCTGCGCGCGTTCCCACCAGCCCATCCAGAAACGATCAGCAGGGGAGTAGGTGAATCAGGGGCGGCAGGACGCATGCAGTCGCGCAGCCGTCTTCGGGAAAACGAGGATCGCAAATAGCTTCCAGAATTGAAGTTGAAGATGGCAATCAGTGCAAGCTACGATGGTGCTTCGATGAGGGGCGAGGGGTTGTTCGATGACTCGTAATGGCTGTTGCGCTGCTTTGTATCTTAAGCTCGCGTGCGTTTCGAAACTTGGAGCCGTCTTGGGGCTCTCGTGGGGTTCTCTTGGCGCGCACGTGGGGCTCTTTTGGGAGGGTCGGGGGGCCTTCTTGGGGCTCTTGTGGGATGCCTGAGGGGCCTCTTGGGGCCGTCTTGGACCCTTTCGCAAACAAAGGGGGGTCCTTGATCCGGACCCCCCCCTCCCCATCGGAGGCTCAAAAGTGCCGCCCTGGGGTCCCCTTGGCCCGCGCTCGGAGCGCTCTTGGGGCCGTCTTGGGGCCCTTTTGGGCACCTCTTGGGGCTATATTAGACAGTCTTGGGGCCATCTTGAGGCCTCGAGAGCCCATCAGAGGCGAAAAAGCGAGAAGGCAAAACACATTGGTTTTCATTCGGTTTTTGAAGATTTTGGCCTTTGGAGCGGGGTCCTCGGAGGCTTCGGACAGCACTTGAAACCGACTTGGGGCCGTCTTGAGGCCTCTTGGACGCGCGTGGGAGGCTATCTTAACCCATCTACCACTATCTTGGGCCATCTTGGAGGCCACCCAGCACTCTGAGGCCGTCTCGGAGCCATCTCGGGCCATCTTGGACGCTGCTATGGGCCAGGGCCCCCCCGCCCAAACGCATGGAGGGATGGGGGGGGTGGGGGGGGGCGCACCTCCCAAGCAGGGGAAGGAAGGAGGTTGGGAAAAGGAAACGGCCTAGACCACCTGCGCCCAGAGGGCTGGTGGGATTCACGTGTTAGTCTGTCCTGTATTGGTGTCTGCTGATTCCCTTTTTCTCCTTCGTCTCTCTCCTTCATTTCCCCCCCTAGGGGGCCACGCTCGTGCCGCTGTCTTCCCGCCCCCCCCCAGTCGACCAGCTGCTGTCTTCTGCCATGTTGTTAGAACTGACATGCGCTAGCGATCATGCGCATGAGCGCGCCCGTCGGGTCGCGGAGTCGACCGGCTTCGTCGCGCCCGCAATGCGAGGACGTGCCAGGTACTGAAGCGTGCACCGTGCCTCCAGGCCCGCGTCGTGCATTCCCGTGGGGCCCGCGGATTCTCGCGCCCTCTGGCGTTCTCTCGGACGCCCCGCCCCCTTCGCTTTTTGGGCAGCGCCCCCCCCCCCCTCCCCCCCCCTTCGCGGCCGCTGTGGCCCGAGGTGCCGCGTCCCCCAGGGGTCGAAGTGGATGTTGCCAGTCCGCGGCGGCCCCTCTCCATTTGCGCCCCTGTCGGAGCCCCCCCGCCGAGCTGCCAAGGCGGCAGCAGGCGCTCTCGCCGGGGCCGCCGCTGCCCGACCGCGCGGGGAGTCCATGCCAGATGCGGGGCGCACATCAGAGAAGCCCATGGGCACCGAGATGCATATGCTGCGGGCTGGCCACCCCGGTTCCGGCGGTGTCCTCGGCGGCGACGACGGCGAGATTAGATCCCGCCTGGGCAGAGGCGCGGGCGGCGATGCTGGCGCTCACGAGGGCGCCGAACCCGAGAACTGGCACGACGACCGCGCGCGGGTGCCATCGCATCGAGATCGGAGATTCTCTCGGCCAGTTCAGACAGGAGTGCGAGCTCGCCTTCGCCCGCGCAGCAGCAGCCGCAACCCGTGCCTCGATGGCCCCGATCGGCGAAGCCCGGCGTCGACACGCGGAGTCCATCGAGGGAGCGCTAAAGGAGGCAGCGGCACCAGCGACGGCGAGCACCAAGCCCGAGCTCGCCGACTTCGAGAAGCGCATCCATGGCCAACTCGACAGGTTCGGCACGGCGCAGCGAACGCGACAAGAAGCTGGAAGACCGCGACAAGCAGCGCGCCGACCTCCAGCGGCAGATGGAGCAGCTGCGCAAGGGCTTGGCCCTCGCCGGATGCGCCCCGCAGCCGCCCGAGTTCGCGGACAGGGGTTTTGAGCGAGTGGTCGACCCAGCGATCCTCGAGGTCACGGCTCCTGGCCCAAGGCCCCCACCAGGGTAGCACCTGGTCGGCGCGTGCCGCTTTGGAGGGCGAACCGCAGTCAGAACTATTCGCAGTGCGTTTAGCCCGGCTCGTTCGGGGGGCAACCGAAGACAAGGGCGGGCGGGCGCGCTTCCCAGTTCGAGCTGTGGAAGGACCACCCATGTCACTTCACGTCGGGCCAGGCGTGCCGCAATGTCAAATGCGCAGAAATCCCGGGCAAGCGCGTCCTGGCGGTCTTCTTTGACATTCCCGATGCGCGACCTCATCCACCCCGTCGTTTGCCCAGATGCCCAGCCCGAGCGAAGCCTTTGAGAGATTCCTCCAGCTGCGGCGCGAGGTGTATTTTGAACGGATTGCGGCGAGATCTGCCTCGAAAGGCATCTCGCTTGCGACGTGGAACGTTCATGCGCGCCTCCGCTGGCGGGGTGGCATGGCGCTCGAGAAGGCAGACTTCTTGCGGCAGCGCGACCTCTCCCGCGCATTCGCCGCAGTCTAGGAGGCGCGCCAGAGCAAGCGGCAGATCAAAGTGCTCATGAGAAGGATCGCGCCGCACTCGAAGGTCTTCTGCTCCTTCTACGACCGAGCGGACGGACGCCAGGACGGGCGGCGCTGCCGCCGCCATCCCACTGTCGGACGCCGCCACCGGCACATCCAGAGCAATCGCCCATGCGAGGGGGGCGCGTGTTGATGGTCAAATTCAGAGCAGCCGATGCAGGGCTCCGCCACTATAACAGTCACAATAATGACCTCTCCCAGCGTCGGACGCACGCACTCCGGAAGGCCGTGGCCGCCCGCGTCGCACGGGCGCAAGCGGCGCGAAGCAAGCGGCCACTCATCATCGCGCGTCGTGAACTACGCGGCCCATCGCCCACCTCGATATGACAGCCTGCGCGCCCACTGTCTAGCCCAAAACACAACGGCGGCAAGTGCCGCGTCGCGCGCGCGAAGCAGGTCCTATGCAGGCTAGTCGAGCTCGCGTCAGACGACCCGTTCCACTTCTGCAAGGACACGGGCAACCTTTCCAGTCTAGACAGGATCTGGACAGCAACGCACGCGTGGATTATCAACGAGCCGAGCATCAAAGGTTCCGTGGACAGTGCTCCCAGGCCGCTTCGCAACCGCGGAAGCTGCCAGGGAGGTGTCCTGTAGGCCCAGCTCCACTAGGGCTGGCGAATCCCGTCAAATTATGGGAAAGTCGCGCTCGCTAAGCAATCCACACTGAATGCGCTGCGACATAATGAACTGATGGTTGAAGCAGAGCTTCTGGAAATGATGGAGTGTCGTGCGACCGGGGTCGACGACGTGGTCTCTCAGCTCGCCCTGGCCAGGCAAGCCGCGCGCTCGGTCCGGCGCAACAGCTGCAGGCTGTGCCGGCGCATTGCCGGCTCATCATTGGAAGTTGCGGCCTGCGCGACGGCGATCGGCAACGTAGTCGCTGTCGCGCGCCCCGCCTTTTCCAGAGTTGGATTGGGCGGAGTCGCGCTCGCGCCGCGGAGAAGGACATCTTCCCGGCCCAAGTCGAGACCACCTAGGCCCGCAGGAAGGACGCAAGGGCGAGCGGCCGCAACTGAGCGACGCGCGCAGCTCTGAGCGCGCTGCCTGGCGTCAGGGAAGGAAATCGAGTTCACCTCCACCAACGTGATCAGCTTCAGAACCGCCCGCGCTACTGGGCGCCGACCATCGCCAAGTGCGACATCGCCCCCCGCGCGGCGCGGCGTTGCATCCGCCGACACCTGGTCGCACCCGCAGGCCAGGGGCTGCCTCCACCCAATCCTGGCAACGTGACCAGGACAGCGCACCGCGTGGTGGCAGTCCGTTCAACACCTGGGGTCGGTGGATTGCCCTACCGCGCCTGGGCGGCCATGTTTCCTTGCTGCAAAGTTTTTTGAGAGTCAGTACTCTGGCTGATGAGTGGCGAGCAACTGCACCGCTTCTCGGGTGCGTTTATAGTTATAGCTCTACATGCTGACGGCCATCCTGACAGAGGCGCAACAAGTGGGTCCAACGCAGTGCGCGCGCTCGGACTACGCAGCACCAACGCGCAGCTCACCGCGGCGATGCCCAACGCAGCCATCACCCCACTCGCGAAGGCCAGCGTTCCTCCCTCGCGGACGGGGGTCGTACCTGGCAGGCGCTACACGGACGGCGTGCTGTAGTTGGACGGGGAGGCGCGCATCGCCGGATTCATGCCGGGCGTTCGTGCCGAGCGCCCATTTTTGTTGGTTTTTGTGTTCGGCCCCGGATTCAAGAGCCTGTCGCAGGAGCTTATCATGCTCGTCCTCGAAGAGCTCTCGGCGCCCTCTGCGGTTCTACCCGCTGTTCGCAGCCTCGTCGCAGCAATGGCGGCTGTGGGTGGCATGCTGGTCGCGCTGTTCACCGTCACCCGTGGCATCATTCGTGGTGGGCCTTCTTAAAAAACTTTCCCCAACGCAACACAGGTTACTTGTGCCGCCCCCCCCCTTTGGGCAACGCTAGCGATCGTAGAGGGCGGGGGAGCTTGCTCCCCCCCCCCCCCATGTTAAGGGGGCGGGCCCCCCGCAGGTATGACGCTGTGTCCACAGGCGTGGCGTGGTGCTACAAGGTATGCTTCGGTGATCACAAGTGTGGTTGGCGTTCGCAGGCTCTCCGCCTCTGGCGGCGCCGAACTCACAGGCTTGGTGCGGTGCTGAAAAGCATGCTTCGGTGCTCGCATGTGTGATGCGGCGTTTGCAGGCCATCGCGGCGCGCATAGGTCAGGCGGACTCACTGCCAATGTACCCTAGCCGGAGGGCGGCGGGTCGGGGGACCGATATCGAGCGGCTTTCGGCCCAAAGGGCGTTCGGAGTTGAATGCGGCGCAAGGGCCTGTTTCGGGCCCCAGGGCCCGCAGAATCGAAACCACGGCGCGAAATCGATATCGAAGACGGGGTCGAAAGCTTCCAGAGTCTTCCGGGAGCGGATCTCGTTCAAGATTGCACGATCCACGGGGTGTCAGGACCAACGCCGACGTCATCGCGACACGGATCTACCGTACCGTGCCCAGCGCAATGGAGAAAACGACGAGTGGACCGCCCCCCATCTCCTCCGACCTCTTTTCCACGTCCTCCCGAGTCTTCAATTTCATCCTACCTCATCCCGCCTCCACCCGCCTCCACCCGCCCCCATCCCGCGTCCCTTCTCCCCCAACTCGCCCCCGAATCCTCCCACCTTTTCTCCCGTTTCCTCCCACCTTCTACCACGTCCTTCTGGATCTTCCCACTTTCTCCCACGTCCCCCCGATTCGTGTCGCTTCATCCCACGTCAGCCCATTTCGTCCCATCCCCTCCCACATGTTCCAGGGCGTTCCTGCCTCATTCCAGTTCCCCGCGCCGCCTCCTGCCATTTCCCACCCGTGTCCACGTTCTGTGTCACAAGCGCTCTGGTGCACGCGAGCAACGTGGTGTACGCAGGCGTTGTTGCGCACGCGGCTGCTGCAGTTTACATCGGGTTTGCGGTTTACATTGGCGACGTGGTGTTGCGGTGCACGCAACCGCTCTGGTGTTCGGGGGCCTGGTGTACACAGGCGGCGCATTGTTGCGCGCAGGCATTGAGCTGTGTCGTGTGCGCGAGGACTGTGTCGCACGCAGTCGATTCATGCGCCGGTGGCGCGGACGCACCCTGGCGGATGCACGCCGCGTCTGCCGTCGCGGTTACCTTTCCGCCCGACCCCCCCCCGAGGTAACGACCGTTACCTTGGAAAGGAATAAGAACGTTCAGAAGGCCGCGCACTCTCGGGCTCCCCGCATGCGCTCGCCAATATCCCCATCGCCGCCCCATTGGGGGCCATGCTGGAAACGACTTCGCCAGGCAGGTTCAGCGCGCGCGGGCGACATTGTAGGCGCTCTTTTCTCCCGCAGCAGCCTCCCGAAGCTCGAGAAGGTGATGGACCCGGCGGCTATGCATGCCGCGCTGCATTCAAAGACGGCGAAATGCAAGGTGGTTCAGCTGGAGGGCGCGTGCGATCACCAACTCTTCGCGACTGTCAGTGACGCCATCCGACAGGTGGTACCAGCATGGAAGGACTTCGCGGTGGTCGGCCACCTGTTTTACCTGGGCTTTGGGTTGGGGCCCTCTGCCGACCTCGCCCTCGACTGGAAGGCCCCGGGCACAAGTTCAAATATCGATCGAGTTGCAGCGCTGGCGGCGGCGGCGGCCGCTCCAACAAGCACAAACGCCTGGCTCTACAACGCGCGCGCGATCTCGAACCTCAGCTACATCGCCCAGCTGGTGCCGCTTCTCACCTGCTGCGCCTCCGAGGAGATCCACCGGCTGGTCAAGGTTTGCAGGCGCGCGGGAGGCACCTTGCGTTTGGTGGACTATTGTTGTCTGTGCGAATGGGGAGGGCCACAAGTTTCTGTCGGCTCGGTGCATGGCCCAGGCTGCAATCATCTGATCAGCCTTGATCGCCCACCCGAGGGCGACGGAATTTCAGCATCGCCTCGTTGCCGCGGCTAGTGAGTGGATAGATTAATTAGTTCTGGCAGAGCTCCCGTCAACGCCAGGACTTTCATTCTGGATCACGCCCGCCCACGCCTCCGCGCTTGACGAGGTCCAGAAAAAAAGGCACCCTGAAACATCGGCCGTGCATGGGCCTTCGCAAGTTTCTGCAGCAATCAGGGCCAAACTAGCACCGCTGAACACCACTAGCAAGTACCAAAACGTTGGCTACGACACCTTGGCCGCGGAGTGGCACCAGTTGAAGTTGTGGGCTATCCCACAGCGCCCCCCCCCCGTACGTAGCAGGCCATCACCATTCCGTTTTTTATCCAACGCTGGACCAGGTGACTCCCCGACCGCAATGACAATATCCGACGCGCGCCATTTCGGCGCGCGCAGCAGGTGCTGGCGTCGATCCCCCCCGCATGGTCACAGGCGTTTCTGGTTGGTGGCTGGCCAGCGTCGCGGCGGACCCCCCGCCCCAGCGGCAAACGCCCATGCATTTTCCGCTGCGGGAGCGGTTTCGACGACGCGCCTCACCTGCTCTCTTGCCCCAGGCCCATGTGCGGACTGACCGTGGCACGGCCTGGTGTGCGAGTATTTCTGGACAGCGACCCGCTGCTGCGGCGGGGCATACTCGGTCCCGGGGGAAAACGTCTCGACCTCCTGCTGCGCGCGCACCTGCCTACATCATCCTGCGGTCCAGAAGTTGGACTCCCCCCCTCGAGCTCGAGGGGCCGCGAATGGGGGCACGAACGCGGCCTACTGCGGCGGTCCTGGCCGCGGCGTGGCGGACTGGGGGTGGGGCCATATTTTTGGTGCGTCACTTCGGGCGGACAACCAAGCGGAGCTTATTACCGACCCTGGTCTGCCAGTGAACGCCTATGCCAACTCATGAACCGCCGTTGGGGCCAGCAACCCGCCGCCTGCGGCAAGCAAGCGCAAAACCACGAAATGCGCCTGGCGAGCGGGACCTTCCAACCAACGAGCGTCCACGAAGGCCAACGCAGATCCGTATTTGTGCTCGCCTGACGGACACTTGCAAGTGTACCAAGTCTGTCGGAGACCGCACGTGTTTACCCACGTGCATGCCTTTCGCCAAAAACGCACTGGTGGGCTGTCCAAGACCAAATTCCGCCACAGGATGGAGCAGCTCAGGGGCATGCTTGACCGCCGACGCCAATCGGTCCGCACTGAACGGGCTGGCCTACGTGCGGGCTTCAGAATCAATCAGCATGCGCTTGAACAAATGCAGGGCTGGGTTTCCAGCCTGACATAAAACACACATGCTCGTTTGAGCAATATGTTCCTGCGCTCGTTGCTGAAACAGCTGAGGCTGCACCCGAACGGCTCCGGGCACGTTCGTATATGGCGTTGTAGATGGCCTTTTCTATTCATGCACTCCTCGCTCCACACCTCGAAGATCAAATAATGGTGTTGCTGGAATGAAGTGTTCAACGTATCTACGCGCGCCACGGCGGCGTTGCCGCCCTCGAACATATAGCAGCACCTACCAGCAACCTGCATGCGCACTCTGCCCGGGCAAGGCATTCCTCGCGCCCGAACTGCACGTGCAATAATCCGCCACGCGCGCCCGCGGTGCAAAGCGCTTCCCACCTGGCGGCCCGACAAAAACTATGCGTAAACGTAAAACCACGCCTGGAAATGCCGCCCCGAAGTGCAGCAGGCGAACGGAAGTGGGGGGGGGGGCCGCGGGCGGCCCGATATTTAGGACAGAAAGCACACGACCGTCAACATCTCCCCAGCAAGCGCATTGATGCGGCGCCCTCGCGCCATCGACATTCTTTCTGGTCGCGAAGAACTTCTTCGCTCCGAGGGATTTGCAGAGAGTGGAGTTCTGAACGGCGAACGATTGTAACGTTCGGTCCAGGTTGCCCGCGCCGACCTCGCAGTAGACGCCTCCGCCGGCAAGGGGCACGCGCGCCCAGTCCAAGGAGCAGCTCGAGACATTGCGACAATTCGCGCGGAGGCTCCTGCCGAACACCAGCGGTGATGGATTGCAGTGCAATCCTATGCTCTGCCTCCTCTTCTTGAACTTGTCCTTGCCCAGCGCGCCGCTCAATGTTTCCAATCGGCCGGCCATTGCCCAGTGAGATTCGCCCGCGTGGCGGGCGGATTCGCTAGGCATCGCTCCCTCGCGACGGTGAAGATATCCGCCTGGTCGAATCCTCGTTGCGTCACCCGAGAGCATGTTCCCGCCATTTGACTGCGCGCAGGCCCGCCAGCTCCCGGCGGGGGGGCGGGGGGGCAACGGGCCCACGCAGATTTTTTTGAGGGGGGGGGGAGGGAATTCCACCAGCCCTCTGGGCGTAGGTGTCCTAGGGAGGCCCCTCTTCCAACCCTCATCTTCCCCCCCTTCGGGGAGGGGCTTGCCCGCCCCCCGACCCCCTTCCCCTTGGGCCTGGGCGGCGGGGGGGGGGGGCGGGCGCGGCGCGGCGCTGGGGCGCCCAGGCTGGCCCAAGACGGCTTCGGGAGGGCGCCCGGGGGCCCCGGATGAGCTCCAAAGGCAGCGCGCGACGCATCAAGGCGGTTCCGTAAATTCTCCTAGAGGTCTCCAAGAGGCCCTAGCAACGTCCCAAGACGGCCCCAAGAAGGCCTCGCAGGAGGCCACCGAAGTCAACGTTCTTCTATGGAATCTCAATGATCGTTGCGTTCTCGCTCTCTCGCTTCCGATGGCCATCCGAGGCCTCGAGGCGGCTCCGAGGCGGCCCGCGGGGCCCCGGGTTCTGCCCGAGAAAGCCCCGAGACTGCCCCAAGAGCGCCCATGAGCGCCCCGAGAAAGTTGCGAGATAGGCCCAGGATGGGGCGACGGGGGATGGGGGGGGGGCGGGGGAAGCGGGGGCGCGGGGCGCTGTCTCTTCGATGCGAGGGCCCCAACCCAGCGCCACAGGATGGTGGGGGAAAAAGGGCCGGCGGTTGGAATGGCGCGCAAACGAGTAGTGAAACGGTCAGAGAACGTCGCGCGCGCAAGCGATCAGGCAACTACTTGTTAGTAGTTTACGCAGTTATGGATTTAAGTCTACGTCGTCGTTCATAATCACCGTGCAACTGAATATCAAAGGTATAAGTTTCAGGTGATTTCATCGAAGTTATAGTGAGAATGCGGGGCTATACGTTGTGTTGTGCATGTTATAACTTGGCGCGCGATAGTTATAGTTTGCGTTGTATGGAAGGTTATGGGCACGGTAGCGGCAACGCCGAAAAAGCAGTGCCAGCGAGAGGCCGCGCCGGCGGCGGAAGGCGCGCGGCGCCTCGCTCCGGCCGGAGCCGGGGGGGGCCAGGAGTTACCCGAGGGTCAGGGCGCTTCGGGGGCGCCGAGCGTCGCCCCCTAAGCCGCCCGCGCCGGGCCGCCCAGCGGGGGCGGGGAGGCCGCCCTCGAGGGGGTCAAGGGCGGGCCCCCCGCGCTGGCCGACGCCGGGATAGCCGAGGCCACCCGCCCAATTCAATCCCGGACGCCGCCTCGGGGGCGGGGGCCACCTCGCCCGCGCAGGCAAGTAGCTCAGGCGCCCCGGGGGGGCCCGTGAGCCAACCTCGCGCAGGGGCGGGCCCCCTCGCCCCCGCGATCTGGCAGAGGCCCCCCGGCCCAGCTGCGCAGAGGGCGGCGGAGGGGCAGCCGGGCCTCTTCTACCCTGGGCCCCCGCGGAGCGCCCCGAGACGGAATGGGGGCCCGAAGTTCTAGGCGGGGGCGGAGCCCTGCGGCCGGCCGGGGCGCGGGGAGGAGGAATGCTTCCCTCCCCGTATCCGAAGGAGATGGCGACCCCGGACGGGCCGCGGGCCCCCTTCGCTTCCCGGACACCCGCGCTCGCGGAGCGCGCCCGAGCCCGGGGGGTAACCGCTCTGGACAGGGGGGGGCTTTCTCGAGCCACCGCGGCTGCGAGATGAGCGGGGGCGGGTGCCCGCGTGTCCGCCATGACCCCCCCGCGGGGAATGGCGCGCCAGCGCCTGCCATGGCCGAGCTGGCGCGGAAGGGGGGGGCGCGGGGGGCGCGAGGGCGAGTCGCCGCGGAAGAACCCCCCCGCAGGCTCGCGGCCCTGCGAGCGGCAGAGCCCCTTCAGGACGACGACGGGGCCGCCCCCTTCCACGTCCAGCATTGGGGCGCCGCTCGGGGCGAGCGCGACTGGTTCGCCCCGAAAGAGGGTCTGGGGGAGCTGCTCGACGAGTTTCAGCAGGGTTGGACTGCGCGTTCACGGACAACCACAGCGCGACGGAGTCGGAGCGCGGAGAGGAGGAGCAGGCGCGAGATGCATGAATGGATGTGGCGGGCCAGGGCCCCGAGGTGCAACTGTTTTTCGCTTGGGCCCCGCCGCGGCATTTGGAATCCTACATCTGCAACCGCCTCTTGGAGGGGAATCTCGACGGGGGCAAGGGCCCCGATCTGCTGGGTGCCTTTTCGGACGACGGCGGGCGGGCCGAACCCGAGAGGTTTGCGGATCAGCTGGATTAGGCTCCGCGCCCGGCCAGCCTGGCGCGGGGAGGGGGCGCGACGCCTGGCGACCATCTGGGCCGCGCGGGCCGCGCGCCCCCCCCCCCCCCCCCCCCCGCAAAGGAGAGGCCAGGGGCGGCAAGGGGGCCCTGCGCACGGGCGGGGTGGAGTGGGACATCCTCGACCTGCAGGACAAATTGCCCTTGGGAGCGGTATTCGGTATTCGGCCCTCCTGAAATGGCTAGGCCTGGAGGTGCCCATCGAGCGAAATCAGGGCTTGCTCTTATAAGCGCGGCGGCTGCTTCGTCGGGATGGGAAGGGCGCGCCCCCTTCTTGAGGAGGTGTGGGAACATGCCAAAGCAGCTCACTGGAAATGCTTGATAAGGCCCCGCGGGCCCATGAGTCCTTGGAGAAGCCGCAGCGCGCCCCCCTCTCAACGAGGCCGAGGCGCGGATCTACATCGACGACGCAGTGGCCCCCCCACCACGTCAAGACCCACCGATGCCTAGCGGCCTTCCCCCCAAAGATACTCGTGGATGCCACCCATGCGGGCGTGCTCGTCGACTGCGGAGGGAAGGTGCGGGCCCGCGAGCTGCGGGGCCAGCGAGCGGGGGAGGGCTCGCCCCACGCGTGGACTTGCACGCGCCGCGCATGCGCTCGCGCGAAGCACCCCCCCACCGGGCGGCGCCGGCAGGGCCGGGAGGGTCGGGCCCCGGACCTCCCGACCCTCCAGGCTCCAGGAGGGGCTCGAGGAATCTACCGCAGTCATGAGGTTGGGAGGAGCACGTCGAAATCGAAGCGCAATTGGAGCCGCAAGTGGCTTGGGCAATTACGTCGAACGCCGGGGCTGCAAGGGCTGTGCACCCACCTCGCGCCGCCAGGCCCAGTTCCCCGCGCTCGGGGAGGCCCTGCGACTAGGAGGGGGGGGGGTCGCGACCCCGAGCCCGCGGCGCTCGGCGCGGAGCCCGCCACTGCGCGGGGCCCTCGTTTGGATGAGTTCGCCGGAACGGCGACGGCCGCCCGAGCCGCCAAGCGGCCGGGGTTCGAAGCCGACGAGCCCATGGAGTTCCATGAAGACCCCGTCTACCTCATGAAAAGGTGGCGGCGGGAGGACCGCGACCTCATGCTGTCAGAGGTCCGAGCAGCCCTCGCCGCCCAGGCGAATCTGCCCCCGGGGTTGAATGTAGCCAGCGCGTGGATGTTCGGGAACCCGCGCACCTCCTTCTGCGACCACAACACTACGGCACCTGGGGCAACCTGGCCGGGGGCGGCGAGGACCAATTGGTAGAGTTGAGGGCATCACCTGTGCCGAGTGTACCTAGTTCATTTTGGGGCTGCACATACATTTGCATGGGCTAGCTGCTGGAAAACCAGGCGCGCGGAGGGATCTTCCCCGAGACTCGCGATCTGTCATGCTTCCAGGAGGTCCTGAAAGCCACCGGAGCTGCCATCATCGCCGGGGGCACGTGCGCATGGGGGGCTAAAGCGTTCGGATGAGACCCAACGCGGAACATTTTGCAGGAAGGGCTATTGGCTGGTCGTCTCCGCCAACCTGGCCCCCTTCTTCGCACCCCCGGCCCGCCCATGCCCGGGGCGCTCCGCCGCCCGCCAGCGCGTGGAGCTCCGTGGAAACGCCCCCAGCACCGAGTGCGAGAGAACCCGGGAGGCGGCCCAATGCCCATTTGCGCGCGCAGTGGCCCGCGCTTTGCGCAAGACCACTTAATCCCCGCCCGCCGAAGTCGTCGGGGAGGGCGGGCCGGGGGCCAGCTTGATGGTCTCCAGGACAGCAACCGGTGAACCCAGAGGGGTGGGATGGGGGGAAATTCGAGGCGGACGGAGGAAAAGCGATTAATTCGGATGAGGACCCAAGGGAGGGGCCACAGGTCGAGGCGACGCGGGGTGGCCCTTGGGCCCCCCCGCCGAGGGCGCCCCGGGCCCCCGGGGAGGAAAGGCGGCCGGAAGCAGCGAGGGGCTCGAGGGGGACCCGGGCGGGGGGGGCCCGGGAAAGGACGCCCCCGCGAAGAAGTAGGCGCGCGCCCTATACGCGAGCATTGCCGCGGGACCCCCAGGCACGCCCTGGAAGCAAGGATGGGGGCCCGCCTGCGGGATGGGCTAATCCAGACTGCGGGATGCTGGGGGCGCGCGGTGGCCCTGCGCCGGGGCGCTTGGAAGGCTAATCCAAAAGCCGCATTAAAGTGATAATGTTGCCCCTCTGCGACAGAGGGGTTGCGCGTGGAGGCCCTCTGTAACAGAGGGGGTGCCCTCTGTGACAGAGGGGCCCGTCATCTCGTTCCTCCTCATCCTGCTTCTTGATTTCGGATATCTCTTGATAACACTGCTTCGCGTCTGTGATTCTTATTGTGTTTGTTTTGTCCATGCGTCCTTTGCGCAATATCCACCACATTCTCCTCCGTTGCCGTTCTGCCCCGCCATCTACCTCGTCGCCCTCCTTCATCTGCATGTCCCTATTCTCTTCCGCCCTTTTCTCCCCCCTCTGGTTCGACTTCCCGCTCCTCGTCCACTTCGTTATTCCCTTTCCCGCCCCCCTTCCTTTCAACCTCTCTGCCGTCCAATCACATCGCGTCGTCCTTCGCCGCTATGCTCGAACCATCCCGCGCCCGCGGGGTCGCCCGCGAGCAACGGTGCAGTCGGGCCGCTCGCGGCCTAACGCGCGCCTGTGCGATCGTCTTGCAATGGGCGATGCAGGCGGAAACGCATGGGGTGGTGCGCAAGGATGGTGGGTCAGCCGCAGCAGCGGCTGGCGCGGCTGGGAGGTCGGCCAGGATTGGTCAACGCGGGGCTAGAGAGAGTGGCGACAAGACGGGAACACGCCAACGGAGGACGCCAGATGGCGCGATGGCCCTGCCGCCGCAGCAGCGGCGGCTGTCGCGCCCCAACGGCCGTCTTGCTTCGCCGCGCTTGGCGTCGTGAGCCCCCGCGCCCCTGGTCTCGGCATGCCCGAATTCGATAATTTCGCGAGGGCTGCCCTCCGAAACTCGCCAGAATCTGGGGACACAGTTCCAGGAGAGGGGTCGGGATCCCGGGCCGAACGGTCGCGGCCCACGGGGCGCTGCGGTCTCGGCCAGGGGCGCGACGTCCACGCGCCTGCGGCGCAGGAGCCCCGCGCCACCGCAGCAGCGGCGGCGCCGGCGGCGCGCGGCGGCGCAGCGGCGGTGGACAAGTTTGATGTCGATTATTTGTTGAATTATGAAGAGGCTCGGCGCTTCGTTTAAGCAACGCAACCAAGCGTTGAAATGGTGGCGCAACGCGAAAGAAGACCCAACTGCGCCGTTCGAGTCAGAAGCTAAGTGGTTTGACAATGCGGAGCCCACCATGGTCGCTGTTTGCGACCACGGTGCGAGAACGAGCTTTGGTTTCAAGAACGACGAGGAAGTCCCTTGGCGATGGCAAGAGATGGTGGCGACGCTCAGGGAGGATGATATCAGGGAGGTCGTGTGGGGGGGGGGGGGCGCAGCAGCGGGGCTCTGATCGGCTGTTCCGTCGAAGTCCGGCCAAACAGCTACGACCATATGCGCCAGAGTACTGCGCGCGCGCCACAGTTCGCGGGGCAGCGAGTGAAAGTGAAGCTGCCGATCTGGGATTTCGTGCTGCACCGCGACGACGGGACAGGCGTCCGCTTACACCCGCACTGGAGCGACAGGAAGGTCGAAGCTCTGCCCCTCATGCCCCGCGCGGACACGGCGGGGCCGCCAGCCGCGGGCTTGGGCGGGAGCGACGGGCGAGGAACATTTCGCAAGTACAAGGACCTCGGTGTGGAGCGCAAGGTCAAGTTCGACGCCGCCAGAGAGAAGGGGGGGCCGACGCCTTCTCAGGGGCCCCGCAGCAGCGGGGCCGCGGCGCCCAGCGCCGGGGCCTCAGCGTCCGGGCCCCGCAGCAGCGGGGCCTCGGCGTCCAGCGCCGGGCCCTCGGCGTCCACGGACGCGCGAAACGTGCGATCCGCGACGGGGCCGACGGAATGGTTCCACGCTTTCGAGGACCCCGCAGCACCGGGCGGCAAACCAGTAGTTTGGGGACTGTGCAGCTCCCCAGACGATTTGGTTTTGGATTAGGCGGCTCCGCAGCAGCGGGGCTCGAGTGAGGGGTGCGTTTGCATTTCGGCAGGGGCGCGCGCGTCGGCCTGCGAGATCGGGAGCGCGCGTGCAGGCGCCGTTGCGCGATCTTCGTTCTGAAGTCGCCCCTCTCCCCCCCGCCCCCCCGTCCCGCCGCCCTCAACGTCGGCTCATCGCCGCCCGTTCCTCGTCGCTCCACGCCTCTTCGTTATCCTCTTACTTCCTCTCCCACATCCTCGCTCTCTCCTTCCCACTGCTTCCCTCCATCCCATTGCTCCCCTTGCACCCCATCGAAGTTCGGAGCTCGAAGTGTGAAGTTTGGAGTTCGGACATCGAAGTTTGAACTTCGAAGCTTCGCACTTCGAGTTTCGATCTTCGAACCTTCGTCATCTCGTCGTCGTAATCGTCGTCCTCGTTCGTCGTCGTCGTCACTCGTCTTCGTCGATTGTCGTCGTCGCTGGTCATCGTCGTCGTCGTGGTCCTCGTCGTCGTCGTCGTCGTGGTCGTCGTCGTCCTCGTTGTCGCCGTCGTCGTTGTCGTGAAACGCCCCACATAGGCAGAGCAGAGAAGGGGGCAGGGAGAAATGAGCACAGCGGAGGTAGGGGGGGGGGATTGAACAGGAAGAGGAGGGTGGAGGGAGAGGTAGAAGGGATG
>CAUYUJ010014206.1:223913-291413 GCA_963575745.1 Prorocentrum cordatum
TCTCTCTCTCTCTCTCTCTCTCTCTCTCTCTCTCTCTCTCTCTCTCTCTCTCTCTCTTTTTCTCTCTCTCTCTGCCTCTCCTGTCCTTATCCTCCTGATCACCCCCCATTCCAGATGTCTTTCTCGTCCATTCCGTTCTAGTCCATTCCGTTCATAAGGCCCTCGCGTCTCCCTTCGAGCCCCGGGCCGTCTGTGGCAATTTAGCCACTCAAGTGCGGGCGGGCCGCGGACCCCGCGAGGCCCCTCCTCCTGCCCTCGCGCGCGACAGGCACTCGCGCTTCAAGCGGGGCCCCGCAGCAGCGGGGGCAACCGTCGCGGAGCATCTGGTTTCGAAGCTGCCCCCGCAGCAGCGGGGCCACCAGCAAAGATGGCCGAGGACATCAAGTCAGGCCCCCTGAATGATTCCGCCACGTTGCGCAGCCGCTATGCCTTGAAGGACTCCGAGGGGCAGCGGTTGAAGGCCAAGATCTCCTTGGAGGATTTCAGCGTCCACCCGCAGAACAGGGGTGGAACGTCCCCCTCCGCTGCCAGAGCGGTCAATCTCCTGTGTTCCTCAAGAACGAGCCGCAGCACGAGGCAGTGGTTGTTCAGGAATTCCCTGCCGAGAAGAAAGCCGAGTACGAGCGCCTCCATGGCAAGCCGTACAAGACGCATGCGGACCACAACAAGCAGAACACGGAGACCGTGGAGGCTCTCCGCCTGGCGCGCACAAGCCTGTCAACGTACAACTACGGGGCGTTGCGCCACTGCGCGCTGACCCTTGGTCTGAGGAGCTTCAAGCACGGCGCAGTGTGGGTCATTCCCGAAGAGCACAAAGGGCATGGTTTGGAGGAGTTCCAGACAGGTCCGGGTGGCTCCTGGGATATCCCAAAGATGCGTCGCGCACCGAAGTTCAGCGAGCTCATGGACGTGCTCGATAACGGTTTGCTTTGCGAGGTGTTCCCGCGGGAAATTCAAGTCGACGCCGGCTTCGCGCAAGGCCCAGCGCCCATTCCCGCGGCCCTGAACGACCCGCAGGGAAAAGGTGTGACCTCACGAAATCGAGCTCCCGACGTCCGTCGCTGATCTCGTCGCCACCGCAGCAGCGGAGGCTAAGAAAGCAGCCTCGGGATCTGACAAAGGGCAGCCCTTGCATATCCCGCGCGGCAGTATCCTGAAGGCCTGCTCGCAGCGACACCCAGCGTACGCGAAGGCTAAATGGTTCGAGGACAGGTTCACTTTCGTGATCAACGTAGGGGCCGCATCAGGGCAGTACATACCGCAAATTCTGGATTATGACAGGCGTTGGGTGGATCACAAAATGCGCTCCTTGTCACCAGCCACGTGGGGCGTTCTCGACCAACTCCCCATTGAGTGCCCCCGTGTGAAGGTTCCCCTTATCATGAGGGCGTACCCCCAAGAGCCGGAGGGCGGGCAATGCCCGGCGCCGGAATCGGCATGGGGACAAAGCGAGGGCATTCGGGTATCGGAGCTGAATTCTTCGTTGGGGCATGTCCGTCGCATCTTGGCCCCCGCAGCAGCGGAGGCGGAGGGGGGGGGGGGGGGGGGGGCGACTTTGACAGCGGGGGCGGTTCCGATTGCGACGGAGGCCTTCTACCAGGCGTACGTCAGGGCGAAGGCAAACCGCGCTGCGGGCGGCGCGGTTGCGGGGGCCGTGCGCGAGGCAGCGCGTCCGAAATATGCTCAAGTACGCGAGGCCTGGCAGAACATAGAAAAGAACGCGCGGAAAGACTTCCCGCCCCCTCCTGCGCCGTGGGCCGCCAAGCTGCCCGCTGCCCCCGAGAACCCCGATGGCCCTCGCAGCAGTGGAGGTCGCGAGGGCCCTCGCCCGCAGCCAGTACTGATAGAGTTCAACGAAGAAGACATGCCTCTGAACATTGAGATCCTCATCAATGCGTCTGGGCCGCGTTGATTCGTTGATTATAAATCAACGCATCGCATTTTTGGCTTACCATATGTTGCCAACAATCGCGCGACCCGTCGCGCGCGAGCGCCCTCCTGCCCTTTCGGGCTGGGCCGCGGCACAACAAACGCAAGAAGCAGACGAAGAACAAGAAAATGGTAATACAATTATATACATATACATAGATATATACTAATTTAGTTGTAAGATAAGGCAGAGGAGGAGGAAGGGAAGGAGGAGGAGGACGATGGGGGGGGGAGGAGGAGGAGGAAAAGGAGAAAAAGGAGAGGAGGAACGGGGGGAGGAGGAACGTTTGAAAGAAAATGACATTCTGAACTTCTTTTTTTTATCTCGAACGGGAGGAAGCGAAGGGAAGGAGGAGGAGGGGGAGGCAGAGGAACGAGGCGCGAAACCATGGAAGGAGGAGGAGGGGGGGGGGGAGAAGGGAGGAGGGCGGAGGAGGAGGAGGAAACGGAGAGAAGGAGGAAGGGAGAGGAGGAGAATACGAGGAGAAGGAGAAAGAGAGAGGGAGAGGGCAGGAGGAGAGGGGGAAGGAGCAGGGGGGGCGAGGAGGGGGGGGGGGGGGGGGGGGGGGGGGGGGGAGGGGGGGGGAAAAGGAGCGGAGGAGGAGGAGATGGGGAGGGAGGAGGGCGCGAGCAGGAGGGGGAACAGGAGGAGAAGGAGGAGGAAGAGGAGGAGCCTAGAAGGCAGCAGGGCCGCCGCCCTAGAAGGCAGCCGAAAGGGGGGGGGGGCACCTTCGCAGCAAGGCAGATCCCGGCGTAAGCGGGGCGGCGGGGGGGGGGGCGGGCGGGGGGCTCGTTCCCTCTTGCTGCGCTTGCTTGCCCTCGCTCTTTCCGCGCGCTCTCCCCCGTTCCTCCTCCCCTCTGCCCTCTCCCCTTGTCTCTCCTCGGCCCTTCCCCCCCTCCCTCCTCTGCCCTCCCTCCCCTCCCACGTCTCCCCTTCCTTCCCCCCTCGCTCGTCGCTTCCCCTTCGTTTTTTTTCCGATGCAACAGAGCTGCGGCGATTGCAGTTAGATATCTGGTTTGTTAAACGTACCCCTATTCTTAAACCGTATTTTCAGGAATGCAACGTATCTCTGTAAGCCCCTTAGGCCCACGGCCTTTGCAGAGTGCGTTGCTTTGCCAAACATTTTCAGTTTGCCCAGCCACTTCTCGGAATCCCAGCATGCAGTTGCATTCCAGTTCAGAGGTAACACGTCTCGGTTGGTGGCAGCGTGATCTAGGTAGCGGCGCTTCGGCCTTAGATCCCAAGCCACGACATCATTCGACAGAGCCCAAGACGATATGCGTTGGCAGCCTAGAAGCACTGTGCGAACAAAACGCTGAAGCGCCCTGCGGGTGTCACTGGGGAGCCACCTGGGGACGAATCCATCGGCCTAAGCATGCTGTACAAGCTCCGCAGCAACAACCGAATTACTTTACATTCGAACGAGGTTCCTTCAATTCGGTGTGCAACATGAGCTAAGTAGATCACGCAAGCTTTCACGCTCTCGGCTGAAACCATTGATGTCACTTCGGGGTGGTTCCTCTTGCCGTCGCATCTGCCCAAATGGCGGAGCGTGAAAAAGCAAAACGAACTAAGTTTCAGGCCGCGTGCATCAGCGAACGCCCTGAAGCCGAGCCATAGCTCACCCAGCGGATCAGCATTGCCACGAGCCTTTGGGACCGGAACAAACCTTCCCGCTCTCCTCCTTGGTCCTCCTAGCCCTCCTCAACCTTCCGCTCGCTGGCCCCGCCGCCTTCCATCGCTGGCCCGCCTCATATTGCCGCCCCCCATCCGCCCCCCCCCCCCCCAGCCTTGGGCGCTCTCGCGCCCGAGCCTTGGCCCGTTCGCGAAGCTGACCCCCATCGAGCCAATGAATGATCACGTTTGCAACGATGATCTGGCAGATCCCCAGCCAGAGAAGATGCATCTCGCCCATGAAAATTTGCGCATGTTTGAAGCCTCTGATCTTAAACCACGGCGACGGCACCATACTGTTGAGCTGCCCCAGCGTGTAAACGGTATCTCGCCATTTCGCCGTCGACCGAAAATCTCTGAAGGTCATCGTGGGGTCAGCGTTGGCTGACGTCTACTGGGCTTCGCAGAGGTCACACATGCTTTTTGTGCGGTAATACCACGGCATGCAATGACACTCTTTTCTCGCCTCGAAGTCGCCGCGCCACCCCAGCAGACAAGCGCGAACGCCCAGCGGCTTGCCAGTGTGCGCTCGCTTGAGGGCCCCACCGTAAAAGCCTTCGCATGGATGCTTACCTGATAGCAACACTTCCTGCTCGAACGCCATGAACTTCGCAAGGATGGTTTGCACCTCATCCCTCATGTCATCGGGCGCGGCCTTGTGCTTCAGAATACACAGCGGGAACTTCTTGTCGAATATCGAACCTCCTTTGTCGCGCACCATGGCCGATGAAAACGATACAACGTCAATCTCCGTGTTTCGAAACATGCCAACCCCGTCGTAATGAATGATGAGAGGAATCGGATGCCCATCGATATGCATGCAGAGATCGACGAGGCCTTCGCATTGGTTAGCGTGGCACCAGAAGGAGCGCACAGACTCGGCTCCGCCAGTACCTATAAGACCGACATGTTCTTGGATGGTGCCTCCAGCGCTGATGAACCCCAGCATCTCATGGGGCATGAAGGTGGGGTACCACTGCCGTGACCATTTCGTTGAGCTGTGCGCCGTCAGAAGTGACAGCTTGATAAAATACGGCTCGATGTGAACGTCATGAGCAGGTGGAAATCTCGCTCGATGTTCTTTGTATTGGCACCGCCGATGCCTGCGCACTTCGAAGCAAGTGGATCAGAATAAGCTCCAGAGGTACCAACATGTGCTTTGCAAACTCGTTTGATGTCGCTCGGGGCGAACTCCGTGGGATAGTAAGTTCACGGCGTTCTGGAAAACTAGATTGCCCGAGTTCCCCCTGGCACGTTTAGCTGACGCCTGATTGTCTGCATGGCCCCCCTGGACGAGAGATCGAAGACTGACGCCACGTTTGAGAGCACCTGGCGGCGCTCGGTGTTCCCTCTGAAGCATGTTCGAGCCTAAGTGGGCCACGGGTGATTGAATGTTATTGTTGGGCGTCTGTTGTCGTTGTTGTTTTATGGAGCCTAAGTGCACGGGCTACTGTTGTTTTGTTACTGGACTCTTGTGGGCTCGAATGTTCTGTGTTGACTTCGGATGTTTTGTTTTATGGATGACGTGGTTCGCGTTTGCTTTTAGCGTTCGGTTCCGCGTTCGTTAATGATGGCATTGTTTTCGGTTTCTGGGCGCATGTGTTTGTGAGCGTTCATGTTTGAACTGTTGCTTTGTTATGTGTATGTTTTCAAGGCCCCTATCATGCTGTGCATGCGCGGCTTGCTTCCATGCCAGCTCGTTGCTGCGCGGCCTGCCGCTCCCCGAAACTCAAGCCGAGTCCTTGATCGGCTTGCTCTTCTTGCCGCCAGGCACCTGGGACCACGCCAACGAGCGGCCGAGCCTCCGAACGTTCTGGTCGAACCAAGCTGTCCTCACCTTGCTGACGTTGATGGCCCGTGTGACGTCTGCGTCCTTACCCTCGCCCTTGGTAGCTTCCTTGAAGATGGCATAGAGCCCCTCCTGCTTCTCAGCGAACTGCACCAACGTTTTGCGCATAGATTTTGCGTTGGGAGCTGTGGACCCCTTGATCTTCAAGTGGAACTGGCGGGCCTCGGTCATCTCCTTCATGACAGTCGCCATGGTGGCGGCACCCAGCTCCTTCGTCGTGGTCTCAACAGCTGCACCTGGCAGGCCCTGGGGTGAGGTGGTCTTCTTCTTGCGCTTCTTCGCTTGGACGGTATCCTTCAGGACTGCGTCCATGTCGTCGTCGGCCATGAGAGCGATGGAAACGCTGGCGTCAGCACCGAAGACCGCGCCATCGTCCAGGAGACTCTGCGCCTCGTCAGCATTGAGCTTCTTCGAGCCCGACAGCTCGATCTCCTCCTCGATCTTCCTCTTGTCCGACATGCTGACCCTCTCCCTCACCCAGTACATCTTCTCCTCGTCGTCGTTCGGGAAATCGGGGTCGTAGACCCACTTGCTCTTCTTGATCAGCTCCTTAACTTTCTTGACTGGTAGGTTCCACGGCGGCCCGACGAGGTCGCGCTCCTTTGCGTACGTCCACCCTGTAGTCGTCTCCTGCAGACGGCTGGCCCTTTTCTTCAGCGTGAGGACCAAGTTGATGTCCTCGCCGTTCTCGAGGTATTTGTTGAAGAGCGCGTTCCTGTCATTCTCGAGGTCGTCCCGAAGCTCGAGGGGGAACCGCTTGCGGTTCTTCGTCAGCCTGATGAAGCGTTTCCAGGCGTTGAGGTCTGTGGACGAGTCTGCTGGCTGCTTCGCAACCTCGAGCTCCTCATGAGGAACTTCAGGACTCGACATGTTCTTGAGCTCACGTTTTTTCTTCTTCTTCAGGTGCGGCATGCCGTGGAACAGCGAGGATGGCGTATCTGGCTAGCCTGGCGGGCGCGAGCTGCCACGAACGTGAGCCAAAATCAGGCCACGGACCACACAAAAGGTTAGCGGGAGCACTGATCTGCCAATTACCGGTTGTTACCGCCAGTTACCGGTTGATTACCGGCCTATTCCCTGTTGATTTTGGGCCGAAATTTGTGAAAATTTGTGAAAATCTTGGAAAAAACAAAAAAGAGAAACAAAAAAAAAAAAAAAAAAAAACCTTACAAAACAGAACATCCAGGAATTGTTTCTCAATTCGCCTGGAAACCGTGGAAGGCCCTGAAGAAAATGCGCATCTTACGCAATCCTGCAGAATCTTGACGGAGGGACGGGGCGACCATATGGGAACTTCACACAGGGACCTTTTTAGGGGACCTTTAGGCATGCCTATAGGGGACCTTTTACATCTTCTCTTCCTCCTCTCGTCCTTCTCCCTCCCCCCCCCTCCCTCCTTTAACTCCTCTCGTCCTCCTCTCTTCCTCATCTTTCCCTTGCCCTTCCTCCTCCCTCCCTCCAATTCCTCCTCTCTTTCTCCTATATTTCCTCTCTGCCATGCTCTTCCTCGTTCAATTGCCTGCAGGTCGCTCCTCCTCTTCCTTCTCCTCCTCCTCCTTAGCCCCCTCCTCCTCCTCCTTCTCCTTCCCTCCATTAATCCCCTCATCTTTCGGGCGTGGCCGTTCTGGAGGCTGCCGTTTACTGGTTGTTACCGCCTTTTACCTGTTGATTACCTGCCTTTTACCTGTTGATTGGGTGCCTGTTACCTGTTGATTTGTGTGCCCGTTACCTGTTGATTTTGTCGGGGAAGTCTTGCAAATGTCGGTTCCGTGTGTGTGTGTGTGTGTGTGTGTGTGTTTTTTTTTTTGTCTGAAGCGAGCTCTCGAGCTCGATCCCCAGCACGAGTGTCTCGTGCGCAAGCCTATAGGTGCCTATAGGCTAGTCCCCGCCCTTGCAGCCGTCGATGGCCGTCTCGAGCGCCGCCTCGGAGAGAGTTGCAAACAGGAAATGAAGGAGGATCAGGACGACGAGAGGAAGGGGGAGGAGAAGGAGGAGGAGGAGGAGGAGGAGAAGGAGGAAGAGGGGGAAAAGGATGTTGAGGAGCGTTTGGAAACGGGAGGAAGTGGAAGGGAAAGAGGAGGAGGAGGAGGAGGAGGAGGAGGAGGGAGATGGCGGGCGGGAGATGGGGATGAAGAAGACGAGTAGGAGAAGGAGGAGGTGGAAGGACGAGGCACTGAAAGACGCGCGGGGAGAGAATGGGAGAGGGGAGGAAGGAGGCACGGCGAGGAGGGACAGAGGGGCGGGGAGGAGGAGAAGGAGGATGAGGAGGAGGAGGAGGAGGACGACGAGGAGGAGGAGGACGAGGAGGAGGAGGAGGAGGAGGATGAGGAAAGGGGAGGAGGAGGAGGAGGAGGAGGAGGAGGAGGAGGAGCTCGCAGAAGCCCAACACTTCAGGGCCACATCAGACGGCCCACATCAGACGGGGGCCACATCAGACGGGGGAGGCGGTGAAGGGGAATGGGTGGATGATGAGACCTCCTCGTCCTCCCTCTCCCCCCTCGCCTCCCTCTTCTCCTTTTTCTTCCTCCGCCTCCCTCTTTTCGCCCCCTGGGATCCAATGACCTCTTCATTTCCTCGCCTCCTCCTCCTCCTTGTCCTCCTCCCCCATCCTGCTTCTCGTCCTCATCTTCCTCTTTCTCGCAATCCTCTCCATCATTCCTTCATCCTTGCTCCTCCTCTTCCTGCTCCTCCTCCTCTTCCTCCTCCTCGTCCTCCTCCTCCTCCTCCTCCTCCTCCTCCCATCTGCCAATGCTGGTTCAAACGATACTTGGCCCGAGGTATCCTCGGGTCCACCGTAGGTGCTCCAGCCGTAGGTCAGCTTGTTGCAGACCGTGAAGTACGCCATCTTGTTCAAGATCACCGAGATCCTGAAGCCGTCGACCGTCGTGGTGTACGAGTTGGCGCCCTTGCCAGTAGATAGGTTGGGCCATGCCTTGGTCGGGATGCCCATCTCCTTGAGGTTCCAGTCCATGTATGTGCTTGCAGCTGCGACATCGTCTGGCCCGTCTGGCATCTCAGGGATGCTGAACTCCATCTCCTCAGTCAGCTTCTTCTTTTTCATTCTCTTGATTGGCTGCGTGGGGCCAGTCTCGCTCATCTTGTCGGGGGTCTCCTCGGCGTCGTCGGCATTCGTGCGAAGCGCAGCCTTCTTCTCGTTCCTCTGCGGGGTGTCCGTGTTCTTGACGTCCGAGTCGTCCCGATCCATGTCATGCGCCTCGCACTTCGGGATGTTATTTTTCTTCTTCTTCTTATTATTATTCTTCGTCTTCGTCGGTTTGGATTTCTTCTTGGGGCCCGCTTTGTTTGGCTTCTTCTTCTTCTTCTTGCCGACGGCCGCCACATCAGCGTGCACGATGGGCTTGGCATTGATCTCCAGCTCCTCCGCGATGTTGCCATCGGCGATGTCGTGCTGCTGGCTCTCGGCCTCTTTCTCCAAGATCGCCAGCTGCTCCATGGGGTCGGCTTCGGCCGAGTCCTTCTTCGACAACTGCCGCGCGCCGTCAGCCTCCATCTTGGACAAGCTCTCGCCGATGGAGCCCTCCATGAGCAAGCCACCAGCCTCGGCCATGCCATCTTCGCCAGGGATCACCAGCTCCTCGTCCCAAAGAGCGCCGATGCTCTCCCCGTGGATGTCCTCGCCGTCGTCGGACAGCACGATGGCCGCGCCGTCGTCGACAAGGCTGCCCGCGTCGACGTCGCCAAGGCTGCCCGCGTCGACGTCGCCAAGACTGCCCGCGTCGACGTCGCCAAGACTGCCCGCGTCGACGTCGCCAGCAGGGAGCTCGCCGTTCACCTCCTCGCTGCACGCACCCTCCTCCTCGCTGTGCGCGTCCTCCTCCTCGGTGCACATGCCAGACTCATCCGATGCATCTTTCTCATCGGCATCCTGCTCGGCGGGCTCCTCGCCCAGATCATCGAGAGCGATGGCCGCCTCCTCCTCGAGCTGCTCGGGCTGCTCGGCCTTGCCCTTGGGGAAATAGCCATTCATGCCGCCGCCGTCAGAGAACCGACTTGAGCTCTCAGGCAGCGTCGCCACAATCAACAGATGCTTGAGCTCGGTGACCTTGTCGCTGCCTGCGGGCCGACTCGGTTCTCTCTCTCTCTCTCTCTCTCTCTCTCTCTCTCTCTCTCTCTCTCTCTCTCTCTCTCTCTCTCTCTCTCTGTCTGTCTCTTGTGTTCTCTCTCTCTCTCTCTCTCTCTCTCTCTCTCTCTCTCTCTCTCTCTCTCTCTCTCTCTCTCCTCTCTCTCTCTCTCTCTCTCTCTCTCTCTCTCGTCTCTCTCTCTCTCTCTCTCTCTCTCTCTCTCTCTCTCTCTCTCTCTCTCTCTCTCTCTTCTCTCTCTCTCTTCTCTCCTGCACACATATATATATATATATACATCCTCTCCCTCTCTCCTCTCTCTCTCTGTGCTTCTTTATTTCTTTCTTTCTTTATTTCTTTCTTTCTTTCTTTCTCTCTCCTCCCTCTCTCTATCTCTCTCTCTCTCTCTCTCTCTGTCGGTCGGCGATCGGTTGTTTTTTTGGTGGGGGGGGGGGGGGGTGATGTTTCAACGATTTCTTCGCTGTGGTATCGGGCTTGATTTCTTCGCTGCGGTATCGGGCTTTATTTGCAAACAAAGCCCGGCGCCAAGACGCAGATTGCTACTCTTTCCATGGGCCCGCGCGTGGGCTCTGCTGGCCCGCCCACCTCGAGCGCCCCCTGCGAACGACGGGCAACTGCATGGAGCTCACCTCATCCTTCCTCAACCTCCCCCTTGCCCCGCTGCGGCTTCCTCGTGCTCCTCCTTGGCCTCCTCGCCCCCCTTCCCCTCGTCCTCTCCGTCGTCCCCGCCATCCTTATGATGGTGCTTCTCCTCGAGGTCCTCCGACGCGTCTCCTCCTCCTCCTCCTCCTCCTCTTCCTCTCCCTCCTCATCCTCATCCCCCTCCCTCTGCTCGCCCTCCTCCTCCTCGCTCCCCTCTTCCCCCCTGCCACGGTTCAAGCTCCGTTGGCCTTTAGATTTCGGGCTGTTCCTGCGCAGGTTCTTCAAGCACGCGACGCGCGCCTTCAAGTCTTTGGCCGTCTGCGCCGCCTCGGCGGCCTTGCCGATCTCGCGCTGGAACAGCTTCCCGTCGGCGAACACGGAGTCCACCATCAAGAACACGTCGGCCCAGAAAAACTCCGACAGGTCACCGAGCCACTTCTCAAGTACGGCTTGCAATCGACTGAAATTTCTCTCAAGGTCTTTCGCGTTCGGGGCGGCTCCCGATGTCCGAACCAAATGAAATACATGGCCCTTGAAGTCGCCCGACCGAACTTTTTCTTTGGCATGCTTGGAGAGACCTGTCCAAATCGCTTGTGCGAAATCAAACACGGCATCCACTGACCACTTGACGCGCTTGGATCTCTGCAAGGACTGCCATTGCTCTGGTGGGCCGCTCGGCCCATCTGGCTCCACGGAAGCGGCCATAAATGGCCCGCGGGGCCGAAGCCTCTATGGGCCCGCGGGCTCTCGACGCAAATCGGCTGCGGAGCGAAAGCCAGGATTTCAAGCGCCCCCCTTCGCGTGAAATTGGGGGGAGGGGTGGGGGGGGGGGCGGGGATGCCCGACCATCGCGTCATCTCACGCAAAGCAACAAGACGCCCCAGCGCACTGAGAGGGGGCGACGGGAGGCTTCCAGGTGCTCTCGGACCCAGAGGCAGGGGGGAAGCACAAAGGGGCGAATTCCACGGTTCACAAGGACCCAGCGCAAGCCACAATTACTAAACTGCGATGTTCAGAGGTCCTATAGGACCTCTGAACATCGCAGTGCAGGGTCTGCAGGCGAGTCGTCCCCGCTGCGCTTCGATCACCTGCCTCCCCCCGCCGCCTCCCCCCTCCCCCCTCCTCTCTCCTCCTCCTCCTCGCTCTCCTCATCCTTCTCCTCCTCCTCCTTCCCCTTCTTCTCCTTCTCTCTTCCCCATCCACTTCCTTTTTTATATGCAATGCAAGCGCAACTCAATGCGTGATGCGTGCATGTGCAACTTCATGGCGGCACGCGGCAATGTACACTATCTACAGCGGGTGCATGCCACACGTACGTTGATTAGTTGATTTCAAATCAACGCGTCTGAGACGCATTGAAGAGGATCTCAGCAAGCAGATGTGTGAACTGTCAAAGCCCCTGAACAGCCTGATGGTGGCCCCAGTGAAATCGCGGCGCGCTTCGGCTCCGTCTGCCAATCTCGACGCAGAAAGGTGGCACCAAGCAAGCATCGCGGAGGTGATGACTGCCTTCCATCGACACGCGGACACTAGCGCCCAACCTCTCCAGATGCAATGCGACGTTCAAGCCAAGAGTGTCCATGTGGTGGCTAGTGGGGACATCGCCGAGGGGAAACTGATGCTCTTCCCTTGCTGCCCCACCGCGAAGATGTTCCCGAAAGTCTCAAGCAACCCGCGGGCAGTGGAGGTGCTAGTCGGTGAGAAACGCCCGACCCCTGTCGAGCAATTGGAAAAGTATTGGGCACTGCCCGATTTCAAATTACCAGAGCTGGAGCTCAAGTCCGCGCGGCAGGGAGCGGCCTCCGCAGCGGCGGAAGGGGGCGCGGGGCGAGGCCCCTGGGGGAACGGAGCTCGACGGGGCGGCCCCCGCAGCAGCGCGGGGTGCACAGGGCGAGGCCGACCAGGAAGAGAACCCGTGCCATTTAAAGTTCGGAGGCGCCGAGTTCTTCCACTCCTTCTGGGGAGTTGACAGGATGACAGCAGAAGAACTTGCCCGAGCCCGGGTAGTGCAGGGACAGGAGCACTGGAAGTTCAACGTGGCACTTCGACCACAAGAGTTCGCGACCATGACAAAGTGCGTGGTGTCTGCCCCCATCCGCGTCTGCAGCGTGCTTGTCCCGTGCGTGCGCAACGCGGTGCCTCTGGTGCGCGGAGATCGGCTGATGCTGCAGATCACAGAGGAGAAGAAGGCCCCCGACCCCAAAGGATCAGAAAGAGCAGAAAGGAGCAGAAAGAGCAGAAAGATCACGAAGGAGAAGCAGGCATGGCAGAAGGAGCAGAAAGAGAAGGAGAAGAAACGGAAGAAGGACGCGGAGGAGGGGCGGAAAGCCCCCAAGAGCGGTAAGATGACAATCCCTGGCCAGGGGGCACTCGTCGCGCGATCCCGCCGCGGCAGCGGAGGGCGCGCAAAACAGGGCGGCAGATGACAGCGGGAGATGACCGCCTGAGCGCAACGGCCCCGAACGAGCCGTCAGCTGGAGGAGGACGAGGAGAGGGGGGGGGGGGGGGGGGGGGGGGGGGGGCGAGGGCGGGGGGGGGGGGGGGGGTCGAGGAGGGTGGGGGGAGGGTGGCAGCAGAACCAGCACAGGACAGGGATGGGGGAGGTCACGCATCCACCGCAGCAGCGGCGGCGGCACAATTGTTTGCGTGGCGGCGCGGCGGTCGCTGAGAAATGCCTCCCCTCATGCATCGCCTCCGTCTCCGTCCTGCTCCTCTCCCTCTGTGTTCGTCGTGCTCCTCTCCCTCTCCCAGGTCTCGTCCTGCTCCACTCCCTCCGCGTTCGCCCTGCCCTCCCCTCATGCCTCGCCTCCGTCTCCGCCCCCCCTCGTCCGTTCCTGCCTCCCTCCCGCGTCCTTTGTTCCTTTTCTCCGTTCTCGTCGCCCTGCTCATCGCCCTGCCGTCCTGTTCGCGGGACCCCCCTCCGGGACAGAGGGGCGGCCCCGGGGTCGCGAGGCCCCCCCCTCCGGGACAGAGGGGCGGCCCCGGGCTCACGAGGCCCCCCCTCCGGGACAGAGGGGCGGCCCCGGGAGCGCGAGGGCGCCCCTCCGGGACAGGGGAGCGGTCCGGGGATCACGAGGCCCCCCCCTCCGGGACAGAGGGGCGGCGGCGGCCTTGGTCGCGCCCGTTGGAGAGAGAAGGGCAGCCGTGCTCGATGGAGAGACAAGGGGGAGGAGGGGTTCGATGAGATGGAAGGACACTCGAGGAGGGAGACTGATGCTGAGGAGGAGGAGTAGGAGGATCTGTTGGAGACGAGGAGTCCATGGCCGTTTGTTTCTCAGACGGGCGAGGCGGATCACCAGCGAAGGGGGCAGACGCCGAGGACGCGGGCGCCTTCGCAGCAGCGAGGGCTTGCGCGCGGCGGCATGAAACGCAGGGCAGAGGAAACGTGGCGGGATGTCGTTGTCGGGAAAGCAGCGCGCCTTGATGGCGCGAGCATGGGGGGTGCTCTGCGCGACGGGCGGGCTGTGCCGGACTCGCGAGGGAGCAGCGGGATTTGCTTTGGAATGCGAGGGGCGCGATGTTTCCCTTGGCGGCGGCGGGGGCCTAGAAGCCTTCGCGCCTGTCGGAGAGCGCCGCCTGTGGGCGCTCAAGGTGGTCGGTGGTCACGGTGCCGTGAAGGGCGCCTTGAACGAAACGACCATGTGAGAGCAATTGGTTGCGAAGCTTCGCGCAGGGGAAGGAGACAACGTGGGTGACAAGGGGGCTCCTGCGAAAAACGCCCCCGCAGCAGCGGGGGTTGCAGCGGGAGCTTCCGCGGCAGCGGGAGAAGGAGCTCGGGGTCCCATGGCGGATCTCCTCGGAACCGTCAAGGGCGCATCGAAAGCGAAGAATGTGGCGGCGCGTGGCCAACCGGAGAAAACCCAAGAGAAACCGAGAGGATTTCCTCGAGGCACGCTCTGCGGAGTAACCCTGCCGACGTCTACTGAGCCAGATGAGGCCGACACGAAACAGGTTGTAGTGTATGAGAACAAGCAAGGCGTCCTATTCGTTCAGTGTCAGGACCTGCCATGGCTGCTGCACTACCTGCACGACGAGAGCCAGGGCAAAAGCGTTCCCGAACCCAAAGACGACGACGACGACGACGCTTTGGACAGAGAAGCACCCGTGGACCACCAGGTGGTGCCCCTCTGGGATGTGGACAGTGGAGGTCGAAGCAGGGCCACTGGCAGGCCGACAATGGGCCTCCAAGATTCAGGATCTGAACGACGACAAATGGTCCACAGGCGTGGCGTTGACGGAAGCGACCGCGCTCTTCAAAAAGCCCACCCGTGCGCAGCAGAAACAGGTTCTTCTAGCGTTCTTGGAGGACGTGGTCCAGGAAGCCATCGCGCAGGAAACAGAGAAGTGATGTCCTCGCTATCCGCTCGCTGGCGCGCGCCGCAGCAGCGGCGCGCTGACCGCTACAACGGCTTGTTTTGCGCAGACAGACTCGGTGTTTGCACCGCAGCAGCGGCGCGCTAACCGCCGAGGTGGATGTCTGCGGGTTTCTGTCGACTGGACAGGGGTGAGGGCCCGCGCGGGGGATCGCGAGCCTGCGGCTCTCCAGCGCTTGCGCGCTAGGAGACGACGGAACTCGCGGAATCTGGCGAGGAGGGGGCGGAGGGGTTGGGACAGGAGGAGGAGGAGGAGGAGGAGGGGGGGGGGGGAGGAGGAGGAGGAGCAGCAGCAGCAGCAGCAGCACCCGCAGCAGCACCGACAGGAGGACCACTGCGAGGATGCGGCCGTTTGCTTGCCCTGCGGCGCTGGGCTCGAGACGAGAGGGCGGCCGCGCGCGCGCGTGGCTTCGGCCTCATGGCCGCCGCAGCCGCTCCGCCCCCAGACCCAGGAGATGCTCGCCCTGCAAGCGCGCCCCTGCGCGTCGGGCACGACGGCGAGGCCGGCGAATTCGCGGAGTTTTGGCGCCAACCAGACAAAACGAAAGACCCAGAACACACGGAGACGACACGAGACAACATTCGGATTCGGGCGCGTTATGCGCCGCAGCAGCGGCGCGGCTTGCCATTATGAATATGGCGGACGCATTTGTAAGAAGATTCATTTATGCTCGCAGTGGCCGTGTCCCAGCGACCACCGTCTGTCGGGCGGCGCTGTGGACTTCGCGAAGTGGTCCGACTGGCAAGCGCCCTGGCATTTAGCGCATTGCGCGGACGGGTGGCCCGCAGGAGCTGGAGCCCCCGCAGCAGCGGAGGCGCCGGCCGAGGCGTGCGTGGTCCTTCCTGAAGCGGCAGCCGAGCCGTGGGTGGGCCCTGCTGAAGGCCCCGCAGCTGCGGGGCCGTCAGCGGAGGCGCGCGTGGCCCCTGCTGAAGTGGCAGCGGAGCCGCACGTGGGCTCTTGTGAAGGCCCCGCAGCAGCGGGCGCGACAGCGGAAGCGTGCGTGGCCCCTCCTGAAGTGGCGGCAGAACCGTGCGTGGGCCCTTCTGATGGCCCCGCGACAGCGGAGGCGTGCGTGGGTCCTGCTGGCGCGCATGGCGCCGACGCTATCGCCGAGGCCGCTTCCGCGGTGGAGGCTGCCCTGAAGGAATCCGCGGCAACGGCAGCCCTCTCAGCAGAGGGGGTTGCCCCTGTCGCTTTCCCCCGACCCGCCCGGCTTGCTGTCCGCGACATAGCGGGGCCCGTGCTTACAGGGGCGGAGATTGCTGCAGGCGCTGTGGTTGCCCCGCCTGCGCCTGCAGGGGCACTTTCACAACAGGGCCAGGGGTGCTTCGAGAAATTGACGAAGATGTCGCGCAGTATTCGCGGAACGCGGGGGGGGCGCCGAGAGTGGATGGGGCATTCTGCTTTCGTAATATTTGCACTTCTGCGGAAGGTGCGCGTCTACGCATGGGAAGGACGGAGCAGAGTCGACCTTTGCAAAGCTGTGTTGCCGCCGTGGAAACCGGAGGAGTTAACCCGCGAGCCTGCGGCGGGCGCGATCGCGCGCTGCGCCGTCCCCCGAGATTCGGGGCCTCCGGACTGGGCCCCCTGTGTCGGCGGAGTACCCTTTGATTCTATGCAATCAGCTTGTCGCAGGCGTCTGCATTGACTTTGTGGACATGACGGGAGATGTTTCGACGGTGGATGGTTTCTATTGCACTCTCGGTGTGTTCGTCGTGTCCACAGTCGCAGACGGGGGCTGCGGTTTGGATTGCATGTTGCGGATGGCCCAAGAAGTTTCCACGCGAGAGTCTCGCAGGGAGCTCCGCCAGGACAGTTGCTCTCTCCGACCGCCCTGATCCTTCGCTTCCATCTGTGCTGCCCCCACATGCTCTCCCCATCCTTCCCTCCCCGCGTTTCCTTCTTCCCCCTCCCATCGCGCCCCCCTCTCCCATCCTGGCCCCCCCCGCCGGATCTCCTTGCCCGTCCTCCAGGCACGCCTGTCAGGAAATCGCAGACTACATTGTGGAAAGGGTGCGTTTGGCGTGGTTCCTCGACGTCATGGCCCTGACGCAAGAAGTCACTCAGGATGACGTCCAGGAGCTTCGGCGCCTGCAGAGCGCCTTAGACGACGAAGAACTTGTCCCGCAGCCTGGCCACGCCGCCCCCCCGGGAACACAAACCGGCGCCGCCGCAGCAGCGGCGGCGCCACCTGGGGACTTGGCAGCGGTGGAAGTCGACGCCGAGGCAGTCTGTCAGGAGCTCGCGCAAGCCATCCAATGGTGGGCAGGACTGAAAGACGCTGCGTGCGCCCTGGACGTAGCTCGGGAGTTGATGCCCGCAGAGCGGGGGGAGCAGCTCTTGAGGTGCAGGAACCGCGGCTGCGAGCGCAAAGCCCCCGCCCAAAACAAGAAGCGCGTGGTGGTCCCGTCGCTCCGGTGCTCGAGGATGGAGATAGCGGGTGCTTTCGACGAGCGCATCCGCTCTTTAGGCTGGACGCCTGGAGAGCGCTTGCCTTATGGAGGGACGCGTTCATTCATGGATGCGTGGGACTGGGGTTCCCAGTCCCATACCTCTCTCGCAAATCGCACACCCGTTCTGCAGCGCTGGCACAAAGCTTTTCTGTCGTCGGAATACGCCTCCGCAGTGGCGGAGGCTGCGCGGCATCCAGGGGGGCGCGAGACGCAGCGCTGGCAGGGGCGCGTCCTCAAGTGGAAAGGGCGGAAAAGGATACCACAACAGGGACAGGGGCCTGCTCGAAAATGTCTTTGGCTGCGGCAAGCTCTGTTTGAATGGTGGAGTTCCATTCGGCACAGTGTGGGTTGGAAAGCTATCAAAAGTGGAATGCGAAGTACCCAAAGAGAGCCAGCGAATATAGCAAGGTTCACGCAAAGCATGCTCCAGACCAAAGCGTTGGAGCTCATGAGCGAGTACGTCGCGCAGCAGCTGCGGATCGGGCAGCGACCCGCCGCCGTGGAGTTGAGGTCGCGCTTGTGGGCCTCCTGGCGCAAGGGATGCGGCCTCAGCATGCGGTGCCCGAACAGGAAGTACACGTGCCCGCTGCCCATCTTGGAAGAGCGCCTCGAGCGAGGCTGGCTGAACGCGTTCAGGGTACGCGCCGCGCGCGTGCTACTCAACAGCGAGGATCCCGAGATGGAGAACTTCGACCAGTCGCTTTTCAACCACAATGAAACAGGATCAGCTGGCGTGAGGACCCTCGCTGTAGCGGGGGTCGAAGTGCCACTGGTGGAGCGCCACGGCGCGGTGCGGGAGCGGTGGGCGGCCAATTTCATGATAATGAGCGACAAGGATCGACTGCGGAGAGAAGGCCCCCCACCGATGGAGTGCATGTTCAAGGAGGAGGGGGGGGGGGGAGAGAAGCTGAGGCCGCGCCTGCTCGAACGCATTCGGCGCCGAGGGTTCGGCAGATGGGCGTCGGCGACCACCAGCACCAAGGGGTCTTACCGGACACCGTGCGCCCTCGCGTACCTGGACCGCCACCTCCCTCATCTGCCAGAGCCTCCGCAGCAGCGGGCGTGGAGAATTATGATGGCGGACGATCATGGCCCTCACTTGCCCCCGCTTGTGAGTAAGCTATGTTGGTCTCGAGGGCGCGCGTTCATCCCGCGCGGGGGCGGCGCAACCCCAATGCTCCAAACAGTGGGCACACATTTGAATCAACACGCAAAGCGCGAGTACATGAAGAGAGAAGGAGCGGCGCTGCTGAGGGCCATGAGGCTCGGCCAGTGCGCCCCACAGCTGGGCGAGTTAGAATGCCTTGGCATGATGGTGGAAGCGATGTCCCACATGGGTCTTCACTTGGCTGCGGCAGAGGGGCGCTGGGAAAGAGGTTTCAAGGCAAACCTGCGGGATGCGGACTTGGACGCGCGCATGTGCAAGGAGGCAGGCCATTTCTGGAGAAAGTTGGGGATGCGCGAGAGGTCGCCGCCGCAGTAGCGGAGGTCGAAGAAGAGGTGCAGGCGGGCCGCTTGAGATGGACCTACAAAGACATCATGCGATTGGTCCTCCCGCACCCTCGACGCGGCCAGTGCGACGCCGTGTTCGCAAACCTTGGAGACGACGCGGCTCTGGGCGAGGGCGACAAGATTTGGCGTGGCATGGAGGGGGCGGAAGACGCTGCCGAGGGCCTCCGCAGCAGCGGGGGCACTGAGGGCGGCAATTCCGACGACGCCCTCGACGGAGATCCAGATGATGGGAGCGAGGGCGACGACGGGTGGAGCGCCGCTGGCGAGTTTGACAACGGGCGGGCCAGTCCAAGCCTCAACGCAGCAGCGGCGGGGGGGGGGGGGCGCGCTGGAGGCGCCGCCTGGCCTGTCGACGTCTCGCATGGAAACCGCGGAGCAGACGTCTGACATGATGAGAACGCATTCGTCGATCGCTGAGGAGTTGCGCAGCTGGGGCGACATCGCGGGGGCCACGTTCATGGAGACGCAATTGCGGAAAGAACGGAGGCGAGTGCGCGAACTGTCGAAGGAAGTTCCCGGGGTTCAGCGGGCCCTCGCAGCATGCGAGGACGCCCGCGAGGCGACGCTCAGAAATGAGAAACGACAGCGGGATGTCGAGGCGCGCCGCAGAGAAGAGCTAACCCGCCTGGGGGGCGACGTAAAGAAAGCGCGCAAGCTGCTGAGGACACAGCAAGCCAAACTCTTAAACGCAGAGGCAGCCATAGACATCAAACACATGATGAAACATGTCGGGTTATCCGAGCTGGGCGCGGGCCTTCGCAGCTGCGGAGGCGCGGCGGGTCGAACGTCGAGGTTCGACGCGCTGAATCGCCTGGCGGGGTTGGGTTCTGGGCTTTCTGCAGCTCAGCGGTCAGATTTTGAATGGTTTCGGCGGGAATGGGGCGCCGCTGGCATGGGGGACTTCGGTGGAAAGTGGCCTGAGACGTTTGCCGCGCGGTTGCAGAACGTGATAGACGAGTACTTGGGAGGCAACCCGAGAGCTTTCAGCGTGTTTATGCACAGTTAGACGCGACGCCGTCTGTCTGGCCCCCTGGCGCTTGCGCTTCCTGCAGCCGGGGGCCTCTGAGAGGCGCGGCCCGCCGCAGCAGCGGTGAGGCGCGGGGTGTGAGTTTGGGCAGCAGCCGCTGCTCTTCCACCTGGCTGCGACTGAGGTGCCGCGCGCGCGGACGTAGCGCAGGCCCCATGCAGAAGAAGCAGGGGGGAGGGGGGGCGGGGGAGGAGGTGAGAGGAGGGGGAGAGCAGGCAGGGGGAGAAAGCCACGCGGGCGTTGATCACTCCGCCCCTCCTCCTGCCCGCCCCCCCTCCTTCTCCCTGATCACCCTCCTGGTCATTGTCTCATTCCTCCCTCCTCCGCGTCCGTCTCCCTCTCTCTCTCTCTCTCTCTCTCTCTCTCTCTCTCTCTCTCTCTCTCTCTCTCTCTCTTCTCTCTCTCTCTCTCTCTTTCTCGTTATCATCGTCCGTCTCTCTCTCTCTCTCCTCTCTCTCTTCTCTCTTTCTCTCTTGTTTTTTTTTTGTTCTCTCTCTCTCTCTCTCTCTCTCTCTCTCTCTCTCTCTCCCTCTCTCGCAATCTCCCTGTCTCTCTCTCTCTCTCTCTCTCTCTCTCTCTCTCCCTCTATTTCTTATTTATGTTTCTCTCTCTCTCTCTCTCTCGCTCTCTCTCTCTCTCTCTCTCTCTCTCTCTCTCTCTCTCTCTCTCTCTCCTCTCTCTTCTCTCTCTCTCTCCTCTCTCTCTCTCTCTCTGCCCGCCCTTTCCTTCCCTATCCGCCCCGCCCTCCTCCTCTTCGCCCCGCCCCCCTCCTCCCACCGCCGTTTCGGCCCCAGGAGTCCGGCTCTCACGGCCGCCCCCCCAGCAGCGCGGGGGCAGCGAGTGATGGCCGCGGCCAGCAGCAGCAGCACAGGCCGATTGGGCCCCGCAGCAGCGGGGCTGCAGGACCGACTGTCGGCAGCGTTTACAGCGCGGAGCGGAAAGGTTTGGCGAGCGAAGGGCGCTCTGGCTTGTGGGCCAGAGGGCGCCCCCGCAGCAGCGGGGGCTGCGCCGTCTGGCGTTTCAAGCTCAGCAGCGGCGGCGGACTCGGACGACGAGGCGCGATCAGAAGTTTCTACGATGCGCACCCGCCCAGGCGACTCGGCGGTGGATCCGACCGATGACGAGGAGCCTCAGGAAGAGCGGCGCGATCAGCCGGCCTTTGGGGGCTGCGCGCCGCCCGACGACGTCCAGCGGCGCAGGTCGGTTCACCGCGATGCCGTCCCGCTCCAGCTCTTCTGCGAGCGTAAAGCGGCCCAAGTGAACACGCAGCGGAACGACAACGTGGGCAACCTTTCCGTCCTGTTCGGGAACTGGGGCCCCATGCCGAGCGAGACCAACAACGCGGACCAGCGGCGGAGAATTGAGTTGCAGCTGCGGCGTTGCCCTGCTCTCCTGGCGTGCTTTGAGGAATGCGAGGCGCCGATGGAGGCAATCCTACAGCGGCCAGGAAACCACCGCCGCTGAAGGCGGACGCCCCCGCAGCAGCGGGGGCGTCAGCAGCGGGGGGCCGAAGCAGCAGCAGCGGTGGGCCTTTTGTCGCCCCCGCAGCAGCGACGGCGACAGCAACAGGGAGTCGCGCTGCGAGTGTTGGCGATTGCCAACAGCTCCAGAATCGACCAGAGCACGAATACTTGACCCTGCGCGGGCGGGAGGACAAGTCCCTGTGCATCGCTGCGCGCGCAGGCCTGTGCCACAGAATGCGGCTGCTCCACTGGGAAAGGAGTGTCGACGGCCACTACAAAATTATAAAAGGGAACAAGATGGAAGCGTACTCGAGGATCACGGTGGTCGAGGTCCACTTCGATCAAACCTACGCCCACTTCGGCTCGGAAGTGCGGGCGCGCGCGGTGCACCTCCACCGCGACACGGGGAAAGCTTCCAAAGGGCTCACAAGACGTGGTGGCCGAGGCTGGCGGCCATCTTGTCGGATAACAATGTTGACATCCTTTGTGGGGATTTCAACATGGCGCTCACACAGACGCTTCCGAGTCTTCGGGGTCTGGGCTTGCGATTGGAGACGGCAGCAGCGTACTTCTGGCGCGGGTTGGACGGCACCCCGTGCCTGGACAGCTGCGGCATCTTCGTTCTCAACAGGCCTGGCGAGTACACCCTGTGCTGGCCGCTGAGCGCCGTGCACGGCAGAGACGAGACGGGGTTGCTCTTCGCGCGCAAGTCGGTGATCGGTGAAATCGAGTACCGGAACAGGAGCAAGGCAGACGCCCGCGAGCACCTCCAGGATTTACTGACTCAGTCAGAGGAATGCCAACGCAAGATCCAAGAGAAGGAGCGTGAGAAACAGAGACGCGCCGAGGCTGACGCTAGAGGCTAGAGGGGGCCACCGTTTCTCTTGTGTTCGCGAGGGGGCCCTCTTCCGCGCGGCGCAGAAGACGTTCCCGCCGGAGACCGTGAAGGTGGATGGGGCGCTGGCACGGCGGCGCCCACTGCCCTCTCCCGTTCCAAATGCGCATGGCCAGCTCGCGTTCGCAGGGAAGGAAGCAGGAGAGGCACAAAGAGAAGAAGGACAGGCGCGCCCAGAGAGCGCAAGCAGCTGCGCTCCAGGGCGCCGCAGCAGCGGCGCCCGGCGCCGCAGCAGCGGCGCCCGAGCAGCGCGGGCCCGAGCGCCAGGCACCAGAGCAGCACCGCGAGAGGGACGAGCAAGACGAGCGCGCCCAACAGGCGTGGCGCCCACCAAGATGGGCAGACGAAGGCGCGGACGGCGACCGCGACTGGTCCGCGGCTGGCGATGGAAGGTCGCGGCGGGGGGGTAAGAGGGAGAGGGGGAGGGTGGGTGGGTGGGGCACGGGGAGGGCAGGAGGGAGGAGAGGGAGCGACGAATAGGCTGAGTAAAACCAGGGATGACATAAGGGAATGGGTGTCGGGAAGGGAGGGGGGGGGAGTTGACAGGAAGGAGATAATTATAGAAATCTATACTTATCGCCCCCGAGGTGGCGGCAGACCCCGCAGTGGCCATCTCCGGGGCCTGCGCCGCTGGAGCCCGCGCCGCTGGAGCAGCAACCGCAGGGGGCGCCGCGGCATCGGCCGCCAGAGCCCCCGCAGCAGCGGGGGCGTCAGACGCCATGGCAGCACTCAGCAGACGTGGAGTGGCGCAGGGATGAGTGGCGCGGCAAATCGTGGGACTGGTGGCGCAGCAGGGAAGGCGAGGGGCGCGAGTGGCAACAGCAGAGCGGCGCAGCTTCCTCGGTGCAGGACCGCAGGATCGACGCCGCCTGCCGCGACATGCAAATTGCATTCGGCAGCGACCCGCGCCCCAGTGACTGGTGGAGCAGCCGCAGTGGGTGGAGTGGCGGCCAGGGGCGCTGGGAGGCCACGACCGCGACCACCTGGAGGTGGATCGACCGCCCCCCCGAGGGCAATCCTTGGGAAGAACTTAGCTGAACCATCGCACTGGGGCCCCCCCTCCGCAGCAGCGGAGGGAAGCCTAATCAGTCGAAGGTCGCCCACTCCGCAGCAGCGGAGGCTTTGCCACTGCGTTGTGAGCGGCGGCGAGTCGCGCGCGCCGTCGCGCTCGGCGACCGCTGCCCGAGCGGAGAAGGACAGAGAAGCAGTGCTGTCATCGGTGCTGTCTCTGCCTCCTCTCCTTCATCGTTTTCTTCTCCCTCCCCCTCCAATCGTTCATCCCGCCATCGCATTTCCCCCCTTTCTATCGTCTCCAATCGCGTCTGGAGCTCCCCTGGCAGAAGAGCACCCAGAACGAGCCCCTCCGTGACAGAGGGGGCCCATCTTAGAGCCCCTCTGCCACAGAGGGGGGGTCAAAATTCAAATTATCACTCTTAATGCGGCCCGTGGATTATAGAGGGGGGAACTGGAGGGCGCGTTCGAGGGAGGGCTCCGTGAGCTCCTGGACTTTGACCTGCGAGACTAACTCCACGAGTTGGCGCGGGAAGAAGCGCCGGCAAGGCATCTCCCGGAGCCGCGCGAAAAGGCGCGCGGGCACATCGATGAAGCCATTGAGAAGCTGTGGAAGGGCGCCCGGAGGGTGCTGCTTTGCGGAGGGCCACCCTGCGCCGCGCGCCGCTGATGGGCTTCCACGACATGGGCGCCGGGGCCCTGGGGACGTTCGCCAGGGCGACGAAGCGGGCGTCGCAGGTTGTCACCTTCATGTTCGGGGGCTACCAAAGTGTCCTTCGAGGCGACGCGTCGTCCTGGCCGGGCGCGCGTCGCCGCGGGCGTCGATGCACGGCTTGCGCAATGTGCGGCTTGCGCCGAGATGCGGGGTGAAGGCGGGGCGTCGCGCGAGGCGAATTTCACTCCGCAGCTAAGCAGCGCAGCCGTCCTCGGGCAGGTGCCCGGCCGCGAGGGCTTCGACGAGCGCGCCGAGCGCCTGCGCTGCATCAGGTTCGGCGCGGGGTGCAAGGGCGCGCGCTGCAGAGCATTCTCCGCGAAGCTTGCCCAGGCCATGCGATTGCAGGAGCGCGGTGCCCAAAGTGCAAGGCGGGGCCCGGAGTTCGAGCTCGAGCTTAAGATGTCTGGCGCCAGTGGCACCAGCGGCTCAGAGTTAGCGCCCGCGTTGTCCAGGTATGTTGACCATTTGAAGATCGCTGGGCGCAAGGAGCACGTCGGCCGGCTGATAAGCCACATCGATCGCGTCCTCGGCAAAATGAAGTGCGCCTACGATGATTTTACCAATTGCGGGGTGCGCCAGAACCGCAGTGCTGGCGGCGCCGTGGCGCTCGATTTAGGCGAGTACATTGGCGCTCCGATGCCGATCAGCGATCAGGCACGTCGACCTGGCCAAGGCTGAGGGCGCCGAGATGGCCAGAGGTCAGCTTCCAGATATGTTTGTCTCCTTCCTGGAAGCGGCGGCCTGCGCCCTGCTCGCCCAGCATCGCGTCGCAGTGCGCGCCGTCGCCCTGCGGAGAGCTAAGCACAAGCTGATCATCCGACGCGCGACGCAGCTCACCCCATAGGTCTGGCCACGCAGATGATCAAGGCGCGCAGCAAGTTCCCCGACATGGAGTGCGCCGGGCGATTCAGCGCACACAGCGACGTGTCCTTCAAGAGGGAGGAGGAGACAGGGCACGGCATGAGAGTAGCAGTAGACGCGCGTCTTGGCAAGCGTCGCCGCGCCGGCAAACAGGCGCGATAGTTGCTGGACGCAGTGAGCCGATCGCTTTTGCCTGCGTGCAGGTCCTCCTTCGGCTCAGGGCTGCTCGCTGCTTGCGTCGCAGCCGTCGGACTGCTGGCGCGCCCCCTCGCGCCGCCCGGGACGTTGCGCGATCCTGCTTCTGCTGAACAGATCAGGAGGCCGACGGGGGGGGGTTGCGCGATTCTGCTGACCTCGTCATTGACGGCGCGCCCGTCTTCAGCGCCCTCCTCATTGGCCCGGCGCGGCCGCCCTCCGAGAAGAGCACGGCGGGCCATGGGCCCGCTGCGCACAGGGCTTGCCGATGACCTCTGTCTTGCGCGATGCGCGGGGCATGCGGGCCGACCCCGTGACCGATGGCAGCGCGGGGGAAGGGGGGGTCGTCCTCAGCGCGATGGGCGGCCAGATCATCTATGACCGTGACACGGTAAAGTTTAGCGACGAGAAGGGGAAGAATACCGCCGCGACTTCCCAGCGCAGTTCCCCCACCCAACAGTGAAGAGACGACTCCTGTGACTGCGTTGCAAAGCCGACCTCCGCATCGTCAAGTTTGCGGGGGTCGGCGGCGAGAGCAGTGCGGAGGTCGAGCACGCGGGTGATTGGTGCTCCAGCTGACTGCGTCAATTGAGCAGCCGCGGGCAGTTGCCTGTGCCCCGCCAATAACGTTCCGCTTGCAGTAGGCATTCTTGCATGCAGATGGCGGTTAGCAGATTCCTCTCTCGACGCATGAAGGCGGCGGGGGCTTGGTCAGTTGAGCGCCCCAACAATATTATACGCAGCGGTTTCGCCGCGGCTTCCTGTGCGGCTTCTGCATGGGAAACCAGCCAGGGAATGACGGGCCGACTTGAGCACCAGACCCGAACGGTATCAGCTCAGCCCGTTTCGCCCTTTCCTTGCCTGTCCTTGCCGCGGCCATTTGACGCATCGACCCTAGCGTGCCAGCTTCTTGACGCGCTACTCGCCGCTTTCATCCGCTGCCAAGGACATCGCAACGTTGTTTCATCCAAATTTCAAATCGGAGACACCCACGAATGCCAGAGGTTTTGCAACCGCCCTTCGCAAGGGCACGGGGGGCTCCACGGATCGTTTCAAGCAAGGGTGGGCTTTGGTGGGCAGCGTCGCCGCGTGTTGGTTCCGCTTTTCATGCTCCTCACTTGCCTTCTCCGTGTCCATTTTGGCACGATGCCCGAGCGGCTGCGATCCAGATGTCCCGAGTCCATGTCGACCTCGCATAGTCCCGCGGGCGATGCCGCCCTGGCGCTGCTGTTGGTCGGCACGGCGGCCATGGGCTTGCTGCCCCTCATTGGCGCCCGCGACGCGCTTGCGATGGTGTCCGCGGGCTCCGTCGTGCACGGGGTCTACGCGCTCCTCCTGCCAGGCCGCATGGTGTACCGCCTTCAGCCTAAGGTCTCCGCCCGATCGCCGGGGGAGCTGCGCGTGGTCGACCTGTTCCGCGCTTGGGGCATGTTCGCGGTAACCCTGGGCGCCTGCGGGCTGCAGTTGCACGACGCGGGCACCGCAAGCGCCGCCGCGGCCGGCAACAGGGCATTTTTCGTTTTTTGGTTCGTGTCGATCCTTTGGGACTACCGCGTAATGCGAGCCGAACACTGGGGCGCCCGGGGATTCGTGGCCGTCAACATGTCCGTGAACGCGGCGGTGTGCCTCGCCACTGGCACTGAGCTAGTGCGGAAGAGCGCGCTTCGTCTGCGAGGGGCACCGCCGCGGGCCACAGCCAGACCTGACCTGTGAGCCGCCCCCGGGTGCCGTTTGTCGTTCGCCTCGTGCTCATCATCCCGCTCCTCTTCCCAGGGCCTTTGTGTACCTTCGAGGCAAATCATTATCCTGAAGGTGTTCGTTTTCGGCTTCCCTCTTCCTCGTCACTCTCGTTTGCACTCCGTGTCGTCAACATTATGGTCCGCAGTTGCCTCTACGTGTGGCCAGGGGTAACGGGATGTTTGCCCTCATTGGGACATCATCAATCCAGTTCCCAATGATGTGGTTCGGCTGGTGCTTGCCAGCCGAGAACTCTGGCTCGGGTAGGAACACATTCGAGGCGCGGTGGATGCTGCATCAGCTTCATGCTGCGAGTGGGCTGGTACTCTGATGTAGAAGCCTGGTCTTGCCACAGCTGCAGGGCATGCGTGCTGGGGACAGCTGAGCGCCATGCACATATTTGGTGCTTTCTTTTGCAATGCAGGCAAGGATGGGGAAATCCACCGTCCGAATCTTGGTTTATTCGTCGGTTCGGATCTCGAGGTCACTCGCAGGAGCGCGGAGGTGGCCGCGTTTCGCGTTTCGCGGCGTGGGCTGGGTGACAATTCTTGCCCAGACGGGGGGCGGCGGAGCGACAGCGCGAGGGTAATCACGCGTCACGCAGCGCCAATCGCGAAATTGGGTGATCCGAGTTCCCCTGGCGGTGCGCACAAGGGAATGGCGCAAGGGGGGCGGCTTTTTGAGAAGGCCGGGGGCTTTCTGAGGCTGTGACCTTCCTGGAAGGGCCTTCCGAGATGGCTACCAAAAGCCCCCTGGCCTCTTTAGAAGCCTCCCAACCCGCCTTCTTAGACGGCCACACCCGTCTCGCCACCGCTTTTTGCGCGCCGCGAATTCTCTGCCTCCACATGCAGCCCACCCTCCCGGCCCGGGTTGCTGGCTTTCGAGGCAGAGGGCAGCGTCTCGGCGGAGACGGACAGCACGGACAGCGCCCCCCCGACGAACAGGCAGGGACCCGCCCCCAGCAGGGACAGAGGCACGGCTCTTGGGAGGTTGTGAATGTGTAAGTTCCACCGTGGGCTTTCCACACAGAGCATAGTCTTCGAGCAGCCGGAGAAGCTGTGGCATCCTAGCCCCGCTGGAGGCAGGCGGAGGGCCCTTGGAAGCAAGTCGAAGCCAACATGGGGGCAGGGGTGGCCGGCAGAAGGTCGCGGGAAATCAACAGACGGAAGCATGGACGGGGAGGTCGACGTTGTCGTATTTTCGATGTTCGGAGGCGGCCAATTCGTGATCGGGTACCTCAGGGGATCTCCTGCGACCTCTCGCAAAAACGTTCAGGCAGGGGCGGCTCTGGGTACGGCAGGGGTCTCAGATTCCTCAGGCGTTCCCCCAGACGCTCGCGCGAGGGGGCCTAAATCGTTCCGGACTCTGACCAACTGTTGTATCATGCAGATCATGCAGCGCCCTGTTCAGCGTCCCCTCTTGGTGATGCCCCGCACCTCCAGTTCGATTCCATCGGCGAACGATCCAGTTCCCCAAGATCCGCTTGCCCCGGGGCCTTTTTTTCATGCGTTTTGCGGAGAAAAGCACTTCTTGGCGTGTACCATGACGGGCCAGTACTGTGTGAACCGGGCGCTGGTGCATCGCGCAAATTTGAGTGTCGTGTGTTACATAATGTTGTGTGATGTTATTTTAGTCCATGCCAAGGTATGTTCTTTTACGCGATGTCGCATCGTGCGACGAAACGTTCGCCAAGCTACGCAATGCTACTCAATGATGTGCGTGAAGGTATGCCATGCCAGGATGTTATGTACAATGCTGCCTCTGCTATGGTTATGGTGTGTCGTGCTAATCATTCCGAACAAGAGTTGTCGTGCCATACTACGTCATGCGGTGACAAGTATTATTCATTGCGCTACACCTGTTGTATTATGCCATGCTGTAACACTTTTCACATTGCATGACGCGTCTTGGCGTTTCACCTGGTTGAATTGCTTTGCACACGTATTCAAGCAGCCAAGGAGACCTCCCTACTGAGGGCCACCAGGTTTATTTTGATTTCCCGCTTGTCTAGTAGTAGAAGTGGGCGCCCACTTTACGCATGAATCACAAGTCGTCCCTTCTCCCGTCCTCGCTTCCTCTTTGTACAGTCGGTGCGCTTGAGCAGGTCGACGCTTCAAGATCAAGAGTGCCACTATGTCCTTTCTCCATCCTCCTTCACACTCTCTTGGCTCTGTACTTTGTTGCCCCTCGGAAGAGTCGTCATCCCAGATCTTCCGTCGTGTGTGCTCCGATTGTATGTTGCCTAAGTGGGGCGCTCCGAATAGGGTCTTGCCTTCGAGGAGTCGAAGGAGACGACATCTCTTCCCCAGCGGAAGGTTGCGGAGGGCCAGCGGAAGTTGGCGGAAGTATAACGATTGCGGGTCCGCAGGTTTAAGACCAGCGGATCCGCTTCCGACGGAAGGCCAGCAAGTTCAGGGTTTTTGGAACGAGCCATGTGATGATACGGGAGGAGGTGTTGCTGGTGACAGGATTGATTGGCCAGTCCCTGCACCCCAGACCGATGAATCCATGGCGCCGGCCCTTGGAGCTCTCGATCACTTCTCCAGGGCCACTTTCTCGTCACGAGTGGTTGTTCCACTTTCCCATGGCTCGAAAAAGGCCCCAGGACGCCGAAGCGCAGCTCATGAGCGCTCCCGAGCTGTGTCGTAGGTCTAAACACCCCATGGCCAGCGAGCCGCAGTCCCTGACCAAGACCGAGGGGGGAACGAACCTCTGCCAGCCGTTCTTGATTGTCTTCGGGCCACGTCGCAGTGCAGAGAGGAAGCGGAACCGGAGCAGGAGGACAACGAGGAGGCGAGACGACGGGAACGCCGAAGCGACGATGAATGTACAGGGGCCACCGCCGCCGAGAACCCACGGGGGGGGGGGGGAACCCTTGGCTGTGGCACGCCTGAACGTCGTCCAGCACGGGGTGATGCTTGGGGATAGGCGTAGGGGGAGATGCATCGACCGCCAATCGCCCATTGATCGCCGATAGGGGTATGATAGCCCCGCCCCGTCTAGGAACGTTCGGATTTGCTATCGGGGGCCTATCACCGACATCTCGGCGATGTATGCCCGATGCCAGGTCGATGTTTTCCACCTTTCCCCCCTATGCAAGCCTCCCCCCCTATCGTTTGGTGTTCGGTGGCGTTGGTCTTTGTTTCTTGTCTGCTAGGTTTGATAATGGGGACACAGTGGTAGGGTTTCATTGCAAGTCGGTGCCCAGAGGGAGGCTTCGGAGGCGTCAGGGCGCCTGTCGGGGGACGACGCGGAGTCGGAGCGGGCAGGTAGGGAGCCGAGAGAACGAGGAGGAGGAGGAGGAGAGCGATTTTTCTAACCTTCTGCTTCTAGTTATCTGACGGGCTTCCGACCTTGCGCGGTGATAACTGAGGTGGGCAAGACGGGTTGGGAGGAGGAGGACGAGCAGAAGGAAAGGGCGGGAGGGTGCGCCGCGAGTCTCAGGGGAAGACGAGGCAGAGTGAGTTCGATAATGCGTTAGGTCGTCGGGCGCTCGATGACAAGCGGACAGCTCGAGTAGAGAGACGGCTTGAGGAGCAGCGGACGATAGCATCATCGTCTTAGCCCTCAGGACGAAACAGGCACCGATACCGCCACCCTAGGGAGGTTTGGGGAGTTGCGGCATCTTTATGATTGTATCCCCCAAGCCTTGCGAGGGAGATGTGTCCAACATCTCTCCTCCTACATTCGTTCTCCTCCTCCTCCTCCTCCTCCTCCTCGTATCCCTATCGAGCGCGCGCCTCCGAGGGGCGACTCCCTTCCACCACAGACGGGATTCGAATTAACCGGTTCGATTCTGCAAGCGGTCCGATTGTTTTGTCCTGTAGCAGGTCGTCTTTCAGAGGAGAAGGAGGGCTAGGTGGAGGACTTGGAGGACCAGGGCGAGAGCAGAAGTACAGGATGCGGAGGAGGAGGAGGAGGAGGAGGACCTCCCCCTCCACATACTCCTCGTTTGCTTCTGCTCCCTCCCTCGCGGCTCCCTGCGGAGCGAACGACGACGACGACCTGGACGGAGGCGAGGATAACGACCAGGACGACGACCAGGACAACGACGCCAAGAGCCGAGGATGGCGGCAGCGGCGGCGGCGCATCTGAGCGCCAGGGCCGCTGGACCGACCGCTTCGCGCCTGAAGCTCTACACGGACTCGAGCTGGCTGTCGCAGCCTTTCGGCGACATGTCGGGCCCGCAGGCCCTTCCCCCGCCGCTGGTGGGGGGGTGCAGGGCATAACAGACGCCGTCACCGCCCGCAGCGCATGTGGGGAGCGCCTATTTCGTGGAGGCGCGAACATGGATTGAGGCGCGTGGGTTTGCGGCCGTTTCCGCGCTGTGCAGAATTCGCGCGCTCCGTTGCCATATTTGGCGGTTGTGGACTCATGGTTCGAGGTGTACCTTCCCCGATCGGTGGATGCGGCGCACACGCGCCATATCCACGGATCTGCAATCCATGTGAGCATGCGCCCGAGTAGCCCCTCACATGTGCACCTGTCGGGCCAACGTTGCACCGTTGCCGCGGACAGGTTGGGCGTTGCTCTATAGCTTCATCTGTTGTTTCTGGCTGCGGGGAGAGGTTTGTGTGTCCATTTGCGCGAGGCGTTTGTGGGAAGGAGTTTGTTTTGTTCGCCGCGGAGTTTGCGTGAAACATGGTCCTTCTGCCGTGCTGGAATGTCAGATGCAATATTTGCAGCGGCAGCGTCATAACACAGTCATTACATGAGCTCCTGCTAAGAGCATATTAGAACGACGCGCCGTGGTCAGAAAGGGCGGACTCTACACACCCCAGCAGAGGCGGTGGGACCCAGATTTTTTTGCGCCGTGGAAAATCATGGGGCCGTCAAAGACACCGTCCAAGATGAAGAGCCAGCGTTGGTAAAGGTTTCGAGGCGTCCGAGGTTCCACGCCGTGAGCAACATCATGACGCCCCAGACTCCTGGAGGTCGAGGAGGAGAGGAGACGGACAATCGAGGAATTTGGTTTCTCGGGCGTTTCGGGGCCCTCTTCGGACCTCTTGCGGAGGCCTATTCCGCCCAGCAGGGAGGAGAGGGCTTCACTAAGAGGGTGATGAGAGGAGGAGGCGGAGGAGGAGGAGGAGGAAAAGGAGGACGATGACGAGAAGGAACATGGAGGAGAGAGGAAACGAGTACTGCCCGCCCCCCTTCGATGGTGATGACGCACGCGCCCGTCCCAAGTCCCTCCCCCAGAAGTCCCCACAATTATTCCTTCCCGCTGCGGGAGCCGCCCCTATGAGTTGCCAGAGCCCGCTGGGCCTGTCACGCTCTTTACGTCGCGGCGCTGCAGAGGCAGTCCACATGCGCGTCCAGGCAACGTGGGCTACGGTGTTGCGAACTGTTCCGCATGTTGGCTCAAGAGCTATACATGGCTAAAGCCTCTCGCTCTCCACCGCTTGCGGTTGTGACGCGAGCGCCATGGCGCCCGCCGAGGGTATGCCAGCCTGGGCCAGACAGATGCAGCAAAACATCAAGTCGCACACCGATACGGCCACCGGCAACTTGCGTAGGCAGCTCACGGTGCAGATCGGGGTAGTCCAAAGCAGGATGGATACGGTTGAACAGAGACATACCGACTTCGAGAACCGCCTGCAGAGGATGGAATCCCCGGGAAGCCCTTCCACCACGTTCGCACCTACCTGGCTCGAGATCTGGGGCCTCTGCGAGATCAACAACGTGACGAGCGAGGGCATTGACAGGCCTGGAGCCGCCGAGGTCTTCTCCAAGCTGAAGGCTGTAGTACCAGCTGACTTGCAACGTCACATAGGCGAATTCAAGCTCCACTCCAACAAGAACGCGGCCATCCGCATCCCCATCACCACATCGTATCTCCAGGAGATTGGCAACACGTGGAACGAGCACCTGAGGAACGAAGGGAACAAGTGGAATGGGAAGCAGCTCCGGGTACGGTGGCAGCCCAAGCCCGAGACCGCTACGCGGAACGCCAAGCTGGGAAAGGTCGTGGCTTCGCGACGAACGAAATCGACGGCACCTGCACCGGGGCCCAGATTGGACCGCTTACGCCGAGAAGGAGGGGGAGGCGGCTAAGCTGATCGCCGCCGTGGAGCCCGATTCGCAGGTCATTTGGGATAAAGGTGGCCTCCGACTTTTTTTCGAAACCTAGCACCGAGGCAGCGACCGCAGCCCTCGACAGGTTCAAGCGAGGCCGCTAGGGCGCCCGGGGGCTTGGATTCAGAGCAGGGTTCTTTGGCAGTGGTCTCTTGGAGCGTTGGGAAGAAGGCTAGTTATACAAGCGGGGAAGGCTATCGGTCGCAGTCTTCACGGATTGGGGCTTGGGCCTTGCAATCGTATGTCTTCAAGGAGTTCCTAGATGGCCAGCTGGAACGGTCATTGGTGGTACCAGATTTTGGCCTCTGCTACACAAGCCGGCCTCGACAACGGGGGGATTGGCGAGGATTGCGCCTTCTTGGCTCCTGCACACGCCGGGAACCTCGTCCTGGGTGTTCGTTTTGGGAGATATTGGGCCGGCATTTTTTCGACCACGTCTGCATTTTCTCAATTCATGCTCTTCATCTCCCTTCTGCCGATTTTGACCAAGACACCCATCTCGCACGTGTCCAGACGGAAACTTCCGAGTTTTACATGCGCGTTTGCTCTGACGCCAACGGAGGTAGCAGGCGTTGACGCGAACGCTACTCTTCCGCAGAATTTTTATAGCATCGCGGGCGCTTCTATTCTTCCTCCCCGTCGTAGCCACACGCGCACGCGGCAGAGAGATATCATGGCATGGATGGGACATTTTACGTTACGGGCCGTCAACACGTTTGGAAACACATCTGCGCCAAATGCACTTTGGATATGCGGCGTCAAGCGAACGCCAGCTGCCAGATCTCAGATCGATTATGCATGCGCGTCTGGCGCCATAGATGGAACAACCTACGCCTTGCAGGACGCGTCGGTGATTGAGGTCTGCGTCCGTTTCAAGCTGGACCATCGGCCGGTTGTGGGCCACTTGACCCTCCCTGGGGTCATATTCCGGCTTCCGCCGCGACCGCCATCTCTGAAAGGCTGGCGACCAAGACGGCAAGTCGACCGAGAAGAGTTTTAACGGGGAGTCCTCGAGTGCAAAAGGGACCTCGCAGACGTGGAAAACGACGTCCGGGAATTAGCGCATCGAGTTCCACGCGCCGCCGCGCGCGCTGACCGGGATACAGAAAATGACGAACTTCAATTTGCAGTGGCCGGTTTTTCGCCGACAACTCTTCGAACCTGACTTGGGCCATCGGGCTCGGGGCATCAAGCGAGAGACCCGGAAGATACGTCGCACAAGAGATCGCCGTGCACGGATGATGCAGATAACGAAATTGACAAAGTCCTCGCAGCCGGAAGCATTTCGACCAGTCCGCATGGAACTACCGATTGGTTTGTCCAACGATCGGAAAGTCTGGCTACAGGCCTTGCGGGATTTCGGTCTGGATCGTCTTGGGCGCGCCGACAACGCAGTGCAGGGTCTGATGGAACGGTTAGTTGTTGTGCGTGCTTCTTCTTGCGCTGACCGATTGGATGGCCATGGCCCACCGCGTTGCGCTTTGGATTTCTGCGATGTCTTGCAGGCCCGGGCGCCCGTGCTCGACGCCGAGGGGGTCGGTGCAGACGGGGCCCCTGCTGAGGTCTGCGAGGCGACGCCGCGGGCCGCTGCCCCACAGATTGCTTTTCTTTGCGTGCGAAGATTTCATTTTACAGCCAATGGCGATTCGCTTTGTTGGCGGCTCCTGGACTTCATTCGGATTCCAAAGACTGTCGATATTCGTGCATTCCGGGATATGCGATGTACATGTAACTCGGCATCGTTACAGAAATCTTACATTCGCAGCTCGAGGCCACAACTCCGACGGCGACAACGGCCAAGCAATGTGCGCGCCAACGGTTTCTGGCCGTCGTGCTGCAGGACAGGGCACCTCGCTGCCTTTGTCCAGCAATTGCTACACTTAGCATCTTCATGGGGCATGGCTTTGCTGGTGGCAGTGCAGGATGTAGATACTGCTTTCGATGCAGTGCGCCACGAGCACATCACGACGTCGCTGCGCCCCCAAGGCGCCTCACCAGTGGCGGTTGCAGCCCGCGCCCGGGAACTCGCTGGCATCCGGGCTGCAATGCATAGCCCAGGAGTCGGCAGCACAGAGTCGTTCGAGCACAGCTAAGGGGGGGAACAAGGTGGGGTGGGCACCCCGGACGAGTGGAATGCGCTACTCGACTACCTCCTCGAGCCGGTTGCACAATCATGGAGCATCAGAGGTTCCCGATTCAAGTGGGAGGCCGAGGGCGGAAATTACCACGTGCATCACGCCATATGGCGCGATAACATTGTGCTGCTCGCCAGCGACCAGATCACGTTGAGCATGGCGATATATGACATCACCAGACGTTTTCATGATCACGGTTTTTATTGGAAGCCGTCGCCATTGGAAGTTCCCCCCGCAGGGCCCTTTGCGAATGACTTCCAGCATGAGTTCAACGCATCGCAGAAAGGTCAGACTCACGCATGCAAGATTTCAGACAGTCTAGTTTTACTTGGCGAACTTCTGGATACGGAGGGGAGCCCTATGGCCAGCATCCATCATCAGCAGACAATGGCGGACCGAGTTTTCTACAAGAGCACAGCGATGTTGATTGCCCGTGGGCCGGTGCCCCCCCGCTTGAGGGCATGGTCATCATCTCCGGCTACCTCGTCTTTGTTTGGCTGTGCAGAACAGTTGCAGGGTGCTCGGCGCTGGGAACACGCCCGGCTGCGTCAAATGCTTCGTCTTCGACGACGGCCTGGAGAGGGCGCCATGCAGTGCAATGCAAGATCCGCCGGGGTCATCCGGCTTTGGCTGGGGTATTCTGGCAGTACCTTTTGCGCACACTGCATATTACATATTATATGCGAGGCGGCCCGGGATGAGCAATTTGGCGTGCTGAAGTCAAAAGATAATCCACTACGCAGAGCCCGTCGGTTTCGCGACCAATTGTGGCGGGAAGGCAGCGTGGCCCTTGCTTCGTACCGGAAGCGACGACTCGAAGGCATCGTGCGCGCGCGGTCTGGGCACCGGGCGGCTTGGGAAGGCCCTCTCTGCAAAGTATTCGGGTCCGATTGGCGCTCTATTTGCAAAGCTTCAAAATCCAAGGCGGTTTGGCTCCGAGGGGCGGAGAAGTTCGCGCGGGCCGCATGCGCCCATTGCGGTGTATGCTATCCAATGACACGTTCTCCATCCGCTTCCCGTGCGTCTCCATTGTCACGCGCTCCTGCCTCTCATGATCCTCCTTCTTTGCCTCCGCGCCCTGACGGCCGTGAATGGGGCGATCTCCGTCGGCGTCTTTGCATTCAGATGGACTGCTTAGGCGTTTGTCAAATATTACACGGCGAGGCTGTTCTGCCAGCCCCATATTTGGAACCAATGTTGCGTCGGATCTGCCGTCGCCTGGCGCTTCTATGGGGATCCGGGTGGCCACCGCGACGCGATGTGGATCCGTTTACCTTGTGGGCGCCGCGGGGTTCAACATTGCAGCGGGTTATTTCGTCGATATGTCCATGGATGGCGGGCAAATGCCGCCCTCGACCAGGAGACTCTTCGACGACATGCGCGTGCTCACGGGCGCGTCAAAGTTCGCGTTGATGGGGGGCTTCGTGAGGCGCGCGATGATCGCGGAAACCGGCTAGCCGCCATCGGAATGGAGTTGCATTCGGTCGACGCGGACGCTTCCGGCGCTGTCGTCTACAACCTGCTGGGCAGAACCGCAGAAAAGGCCACTGGCATGACGTCAGCTTTCCAAGCGGAGACTACCGCATTAGACTGGGCCGTGGATATTCTCTGTGAGCGTGTGATGTGAGGCGCCCTAGCGACATGTTCCACGTTTGTTCATTGTTTTGTTCTCCTCCGGTCCTCCCATTTTGCTCTTGCCAGGTGGTTAGCTTGATAATTCTTTTGAGTAGTGCCAGCGCGATGTCCGCCTGAACTGTTGGCCCCCGGGGTCTCCGTGGGCCCACCGGCGCCATGGCGCGCGCGTTGCGCGAACCAGACGCGCGCGAGACATCGCCAGCGGAAGTGCGAAATCAAGAAAGAAGACGAGAGGCGGCCGCGGAGACGGGGGGAGAGAAAAGAGTTCGCACTCGCGCGGCAGCGAGCGCGGGGCGGCGTCGCGGGCGCGCAAAGGGGAGGAGCCGGCGGCTGCCGCGCAGGGCGGCGCCCAGCAAGGAGGGAGCTGAACGGGCAGCGGCCGCCGAGATGGCGGGCTGGGGGAAGCGGCGGGCGGGGCGGTGGCTGCGCGCGCCAGCTGCGGTGGACTGGGCGCGCGGCCCTGTGCCGGCGCGTCGCGGCGGACGCGAAGCGCGACCGCGGCGGCTGCCGCAGGGCGGCGTGGAGGCCACGCTAGGTGCGCGCGTCGCAGCTGCGGGTGGCGCAGCGCCCAGTGGAAGCGGGCGCCGGGCGGGGGCCCCGGGCGGGCGGCCAGTTGGAGGCAAAAAAGGCGGCGGCGCCCCCCGAGGCGGGGCAGCGCGAGCTGCGTGGCAGGGGCGAGTGCCAACCTGCAGGGTCCGCGGCCAGCGGGGCGGCACGCGCGCGCGCCAAGCGAGCTTGGGCCAGCGTGGCCCGAGGCAGGGCGCACTTCGCGGCGCCCCGGCGCCAGGCTGTGGAAAGGGGCGCGCAACCGCGGGCGGCTGGCGCGCTGGGGCCAGGGGGCCAGGGGCCCGCGGCCAGCGCCCGCGGGGGGGGGGCAGAAGGCACGCCGCCCAGGTTGGATGGCGGGCGGAGTGAGGAGCAATTCCTCGGCGCAGGACAGGTGGAAGCTGGCGGAAGCGGACGGGCGGAATGATCGCAACCGCTTTGCGAACATTCCATCGGTTAATTAAAGCAACCTACCCATTTCAGAAGCTCTCGTGGAGAGCCTCGGCACCGGGGGGGGCAACAATTTAATGTATATGTAAAAAAGACATGCACACTGCAAACTACTACACCCCGCCGCTCACCACCGAACCTCGGCGGCGATTGGGCTGGCTCTCTCACCTCCGCGCTCGCCCAGGGCGCTCGCTCACCTCCGCCCTCAGGAATAATAATAATTATATATATATATATATATATATATATAAAAAAAAAAAAAAAAAAAAAAAAAAAAAAAAAAAAACAAAAAAAAAAAAAAAAAAAAAAAAAAAAAAAAAAAAAAAAAAAAAAAAAAAAAAAAAAAAAAAAAAAAAAAAACGCCCTTGAGTGCCTTCGCCGGGAAAGCCGCGACGAAAGCATTGGCCGGTTTCGCCTTCGCCGCGGCGACTTTGACGAAGATCCCGCGCTTCCCGGCTTTGATCGGTTTCTTTTGGCGGGTCTTACTCATGGCGCCACCCAGGATGACGAACTTCCTGTTGTTCGTCTTTGTCCTCGTCTCTGTCCTCGTCCCATGTCCTGGGCCTCCTCCTGTATCGGCCTGCGCTTCCTCCGCGCCCTCGCCCTCCTGCGCCCCCTCACCATCGTCTCTGCCTCGCCCTCCTCCGCCCTCGTCGGTTCCCCCCCCTGGGCCGCCCCGGGGGCCCCCCCGGCGCCTGGGGGCGCCGCCCCCATCCCAGCCCCGCGGCCGCGCTCCCGCAGCACGGCCAGTCGCATTCCCCTTGCCGCCGTCCCTCTGGGCCCCCTCTGCATTCCTCAGTCACCTCCTCGTGGTTTCGTCCTCGGCCTCGTCCGCTTCCGCCGCGGCTAGGCGGGCCGCGGTCGCCCCTGGCCGCCGTTGCTGCAGCCGTTGCAAGATGGCCCGCGCATTCTCCCCATGGAGGAATACGGAGCGTCGCTGGGCCATCCTGTCCGCCACGCCGGCGGCTTCCCCCCCGAGCGCGCTTGGCCAGCGCGGCGAAGGCGCGCCGCGCCTCGCCGCCCCAGCTCCCGCCGTGCGCCTCCACCACCATCGGGATGAAGACGACGTCGGCGCCCCGGCAGGCCTGCGCCTTGCGCTGCCCTTAATGTTCTTCGCACTTAGTGTTGGCAGCGTCTGGGTCCGCGGCGGACTGCGCCAGGAGGTCGGCTCGCAGGCCTGGCGCGACCGCGAAGTCGATGGCTGCCAGGCGCCCGCCGCGCCGCCGGGGGACGAAGGCATCCGCCGGGCGGCGCCCGTCTTTGTCCAGGCCGCCGCCGCGCAGTTCCTCCGCGCCCGGCCCCTCGCCGGGCGCCCGCGGCAGCGGCAGTCTGGGCCGCTCCAGCTCCGCCCCCGAGAAGCCCGCTGCCTGGGCATCAAAGAAGGCGCCGTTGCGGAGCTTGTTGTGGCGGCGCGTGCGGTCGCCCTGGCCGGCGCACGTCGAGGCGCGGTCGCAGTGCGCGTCCATGACCTCCCCGCGCGCCGGGCAGAACCCCTCTTCGTCCATCAGCTGGGCCCTTAGCCGCCGCTCGATCCCGATCTGCACCAGGCCGCGACTGACCGCCTCGCCGAACGCCTCGCATGGGGGGCGCCTGCAGGCGCGCGCCGGCGCCGGGCGCAGCCACCAGGGCGAGGTGGGCGCGCGTCGCGGGTGAGGGGCGGTTCCAGACAGAGGGCGGCGCGCAGGGCGTCGTCGACCTTGCCCGAGAGAGCCTTCTGGTTGGAGTGCGTCTCGGAATCGAAGCGCGGGGCGCGGCCTGCCTCCGCCATGCCGGCGTTGAGGGCCTGGGGCGCCGTGGTCGGGCCCCCCGCGTCGCCCGCGCCGTCGTCTGCGTGGCCCGCGTGCACGGCGCTTCTCGGCGGGGCGCAGCCCCGGGCCCCCGCGTTCAGCTCTAGCTGCGCCTGGGCCCAGGAGTCGTCGGCGAGCGAGGCGCGAGCCAGTTCCATGCAAGAGCGCACGGCGGCGACCTCGCCTAGGGTGGATGACGCGCCAGGGGCAGGGAGAGGCGCGCCAACTGGGGTGGGCGACGCGCCCGTGAGAACGCACCTAGCAGGTGCACAGACAGGTTGAACTGAAGCTGGGGCGCGCCCGCGGCAGCCAGGCGCACCGCCCGGGGTGCATTGCGCGTCTGGGGGGCGAAGTTCGGCGCGCCGCCGCGGGGCGGGGGGCGCGCCGAGCGACGCGCGCTTAACGCATGCGCAGACAGATGGATCATGAGATGCGGGGCACCTTCTGGGGCGAAAAATACCTCGCAGTGGACGCGGTCCAGGCGGGTCGGGAGGCGCGCCCAACCGGCGCGCGCGCTGGTGGATCGAACAAGCGGCGCACTTTCTGGGGTGGGAAGCACTTCGCTGCGGTCGCACGAAGCGCGCGTAATTGGGCCGTCGTCGCAGGTCCGTGCCGTCATAGAGCCCGCGCAATCGGGGTGGTCCCCAGTTGGCCAGGATGCCTCGCTGAGGCACTTGCAGCTGTGGCCCGCCCCCCCGGCTGCCCGGCACTGGAGATTACGTTGTTGCTGCCAGACTGCGCCCCGGGCGATGTCCAGGTTGCGACATTGGCATCCGGTTCTGATGTCCCGCGGCCAGGTCCCCCAGAAAGGCGAGGCTGAATTTGTCGTTGCCGCGGGGGTTGTGCGTCCAATTTCCGGGACATGTCCAATCGCGGTTGTCGCGGGCCCTGTTCCAGCCTGGGCGCGCGACAGTGATCGGAGCGAGCGCCAGCAGTGGCGCATGGCCGCGTGGCTGTCGTGGTGGCAATGATTTTCGCCCCCGCCCCCCCCTCCTCATCTCGCTTTCTCTGCCGCGCCACGCGCGTGGGCGACGAGGGGCAGGGCGCCTGGGCGGAGGCCCCAGGGGGAGTGCGCGCGCTGAGGGGCGAAACTTCGTGGCTTGGCGCTGGGGCGGAGATGATCTGACTGGTGGAGGGCGCGTGGGCGGTGCACCCGATGGTTAGCGCGGCGACCCATTATTGGTTGGCGTCGCCGGAGCGGTTTCGGACGACGCCGCGGAGACCGTTTATTTGGTTGCGCTTCTGGCCCTGGACCGCGACCTCCGCGCGGCCTTTATCGCGGGGGCCGGGTCGGCAGGGGTCGCGGGGGCAGAGTTGCCTTGGGGGCCTCCTTGGGCGGCGCGCGGCGCGCCTTGCGCGCGCGCCCCGCGTCCGCGGCGGGGGGCGCGCGGCGCGGGCGCGGGCAGCGACGGCAGGATCGTGGCCCGGGCAACGCGCCCAGTGAGCACGTGGATCGCGGTCGGTGGAGCGTCGGCGACGGCGCGGACCAGCGACGGAGCGTGGACCAACGTCGACGATGCTGAACCCGTGCAGGTAGTGGGCCCTGAGTCCGCAAGCAACACCAAGCAGTGGACCCTGAGTCCGCGACCAACAGCGGGGCTTGACTCCGCACACGAGGACGCTGCGCACGCCTAGCCGGCAGCGCGGCGACCGGGAAGGCAGCAGAAGCCTGCCACAATCCCACAATACCAACGCGCATGGCTATGGTGGTGGACTCCCCATACATGCGCTACGCCAGCGGGTGCTGGCAAGCCTGGCTGCTAGGAGCTGCCGGGTGGAGTGTGCCGTGAGCACGCCGTATGTCCGTGCAAGGGGTACGGGTACGCAGTAAGTAAACGAACAGTGCGACTTGACTCCGCGGAGAGGCCGGGAGCACTCTTAGGACGCTTCTTGCCTAGGTCATGCTAGGTACAGGCTCTGACCAGCCAGCAAGGTCTCGGCAGAGTGGAGGGGTTTTGAGACCCATAGCATGATCTGTGTAACTGTAGGGGGTAGTAGGTAGGAGCAGGTAGCAGTAGCAGGGGTAGCATCAGAAGCATGTTGCATTGCACTGCAGCCCTTTCGGTCCCGAGCGCAGGTAAAAGGACCCCTCTCCTCTCCTCCTCCGCGCACGCCGCCGCGTCACTGCGGCGGGCATATTTTGCATTCGTCCCCGGCGGAGAACCCGCGACCCACCCGCGACCCATTCCACAATCAGTGTACAAACCAAATTTTTCGGCGCCTGCGGCGGGCTGCTTTTGCATTCCTTCCAGGTGGAGGTGGAGAGCCCGCGACCTACCCGCGACCCAAACCACTTTCACTGAACAAACCAATGCCGCACAAGCGCGGCGGCGGATTTTTGCATGTCGTCTACGCCCGCAACGGCATCTTCAAACCCCGCCCATCCACACCAGCACGTCCAGCAACTTTGTCCTGGCGGGTTGCCTTGATCAGAGAAGTCGGGGAGCATAAAGTGGAAAAGAAGGATTGCGTTGCCGTTATCTTGGGAAAGGAGGGGGAGGCAGGAGGAGTAAACAGGGGGCGAGGAGGACGCGAAAGAAGAGAGGATGTGAGGATAATGTGGAGAAAGAGGAGGAAGAGGAGGAGAAGCAGCAGGAGGACGAGGAGGGGGAGGAGGGGGAGGAGGAGGACGAGGATGGGGAGGAGGGGGAGGAGGGGGAGGAGGAGGAGGATGGACGACAATGGGAGGACGATGATGGAGGCCGATGAGGGGGTGCACGACAATGGGAGGACGATGATGGAAGGACGAGGGGGGGAGAGGGAGGACGAGGAAGAAGATGAGGACGAGGTGGAGGAGGAGGACGATGACGACGAGGACGACGAGGACGACGAGGCGGAGGAGGAGGAGGAGGAGGAGGAGGAGGAGGAGGAGGAGGAGGAGGAGGAGGAGGAGAGCGCCATCGACAGGGAAGGTGGGGGCCACGAGGTCCGCCGGCTCGACGACGTCCGCGTCGCCCGCGCCCGCCCCCTCACTCTTATCCGCAATTGCGGGGTGCTATGTATACATATAACGGCGCACCGGGTCCGGGGGCCCGGGGCCGGGACCTCGACCACAAATGTGGGCCCCGGGGGGCCCGGAGGCTCGTCGGGGCTTGCCGGACGCCTCCCCGGTCAGACAAGACGGCCCAAGAAGCGCCCAAGACGGCCCTAGAAACTTCCAAGAGGGAGGGCTCCAAGATGCTGAAGATGGCCTCCAGACGTCCAAGGACGCCCCCAAGACGCCCCAAGAAGCCTCCAACATGCGTCCCAAGAGGGCCCCTAGACGCAAAAATTGGCCCATTCCCTTCGTAAAACGTACATTTTTCACAAAGTTGTCTTTTGGGCTTTCCGACGTTACAGGACGGCCCAAGAGGCGCCCAAGACCGCCCCAAGACGGCCCAAGAAGCTTCCAAGAGGGCCCCAGGACAGCCCAAGAGGGCCCCAAGACGGCCCAAGAGGCGCCCAAGATGGCCCAAGAGGGCCCCAAGACGGGCCCAAGAGGGGGCCCAGAGGGGGACCACGAACCGCAAGCTCGAGCCTTCCGCCCCAAGAGGCCGCCAGGAGGCCCCGAGGAGGCCCCTCAAGAGGCCCCAGGAGACCCCCAAGAGGCCCAAAGGAGGCCCCGAGAAGCCCCAAATCGGCTCCAAAATGCTTCGAACCTGCTTCCAGGAGGCCCCCGACAGGTTCAGAGGCTCCCGAGAAGCTACGTCAAACTCCCAGCGAGCGGCCGGACGAGGCCCCCCAAAAAATCCCAAGAGGGTTCCAGTATTTGTATCCTTCAGCGCTCTCTGGCCTTCTTCCCCTTGCCCCCTTCCCTGCGACTTTCGTTGACTCAAGCTCGCCTCCTCTCCATTTCCTCTCTCTGCCTCTCTCTCTCTCTCTCGCTCTGTCTTTATTATTTTTTGTGTCTCTCTCTCTCTCTCTCTCACTCCATCTCTCTCTCTCTCTCTCCTTCGCTCTTTGTCTGTCTGTCTCTCTCTCCCTCTCTTTCTCTCTCTTTCTCTCTCTCTCTCTCTCTCTCTCTCTTCCTTTCAGATTCCGTGTCCTTGCGACCTTCTGCAGTCCCCGACGTCGCCACGGCTGGATCCGCTCGAGCGTGTCTTGTGATGTGCGGCGGTGCGAAGCCCGTCCCACTGATCAAGGCACAGGTACAAAATGACGGGTCCATCATTTCTTAAGTACTATCAGAGGCATCCGTAAGTATCCTGAGGGGCCCCGCGACTTCCGCCGGAGACTCTGACTACAGAAACTCCCTTCGTATTCCGGCCAGAAGCATCCAGAAACGATGTACATTAGCCTTGGCGGGGGGAATGATGGCGATGGTGATGTTCATGATGACGACGGTGACGATCCTAGCTAGAACCTAAGCGCGCGCGAAGCGCGCGCGTGGTTCTAGTACATATATGTATACGTTTATGTGTATACAAATGTGTATATATATACATATATACATATATATATATATATATATATATATGTATACGTAGGTAGCTGTATATGCATGTGAGGATATTTATATATATATATATATATACACACTTACATGTATGTATGCCTATATGTCTACACATTCATACGTGTTGCGCACATGGGTGAATCATCGAAGTACGGGGAGGGCCCGCGCCCGCGGGCTCTTTGGCGCCGTGAGCGGCGATGGGGCGGCGCGGGCCGCCGCCCCCCGCGGCGCTGGCGCTCCTGCCCTGCCTTCTCTGCTGGGCCCCGCGGCGGCGGGGCTGCGGACACCCCGCGGGGCCCGCGCTGGCGCGGGCCGCTGCGCCGCTGCAAGCGCGCGGCGCCCGCGGGAGCGGCCGCGCGTTCGGCAGCCGTCTGCAGCGGCCGCCCCTCGCGGCGCGCCGGGCGTCCGATCGCGCAGCGGCCGAGCGCGCGGAGGCTGGGATGGGACGCAGAAGGACACGCTAGCATTACGCGTGCTCCTCGGAGGCGTGCGTCCGACCCGGACACACAGTGCATTGTACATCCATCTTGTAGTATATCATTTCCCGAGCGGTATGGCCGGAAAGCGCCCGCCACGGAATTTGACTAACAAAAATTCTCGGCGTGCGAGGCGCCCTTGTGAAGGAGGGGGCGACGCACACATAGTATCCATGGGAGGAGGGCCCGCTCTCGGTTCTGGGGCCTTTCCCGCGGCAGTGCGAGGATCCACGGCCCGCGGCTGCGACTGGCCAAAAGGCAGCATCAGGGGCGCTCGCGGGTTCCACCCCAGATTGCTCGGCCATTTGGTCTCCTGGCGCGCCCGCTCTGGGATTGCCGATTGCTGACATGCGCCTCCCGGAGGCTTCCTCGTCGCCACATGCGCCTCCCAGAGGCTTCCGTTCCTCGCCTCCCTGCCGGAGGACAGGTCAGGATGGGCCCCGGGAGGGGTCCAGCCGGGGACCGACTTGGGAGCGGATTCGGGCCAGGCGGGGGGGGGGGAGTCCGATGGTGTCTCACCCTTCTTCTTCCAAGAGGTCGGCGTGCGTGTCCGCGTGGTGATGGAGTACGAGTTCGAGGAGGCGGGCGCCGCCGACGGGGTGGAGCTGAACCGCGCGCTCGAGTTCGTGTGCGGGGGCGGGGACGTAGCCCCAGGGCTTGACGAGGGCATCCGCGGCATGCGGGCGGGCGAGACGCGCACGCTGCGCTTCGCGGCCGCGGGCGGGTCGCTCTTCGGCGGGTGGGACGAGGGCCGTGTGCTGGACCTGCCGGTGGAGGACCTCCCGCCCGGGCACTCCGCGGGCGACAGTGTCTTCCTGGACGGCGGCGCGGCCAAGATCCTGAGGGTGGACGGCCCGACCGCGACGCTGGACTTCAACCACCCCCTGGCCGGCCGGGCGGCGGCGGTGAACGCCACGCTGCTGAGCTGCGAGGCGGTCGAGAGCGTGGCGGTGCGCGTGCGCACCCTCGAGCCCGGGTCGGGGCCGCGAGGCCCGAGGTTCGGCGACAGGGTGACGCTCCGCTTCGAGGGCGCCTCGGCCACGGCCGCGGGGCTCCCCCGCGGCAGGCCGGCTACCTTCACCGTGGGCGCCGGGGACCTTCCCGAGGGCGTGGAGGAGGGCGTGGTTCGCATGCGACTCGGCGAGAGGGCCGAGGTGCTGTTGCCCAGCGCTCGGGCGCCCGGCGGCCAGCCCCTCGCGATCGAGGCCTGGCTCCTGGCCATCGACTGCGACCTCGAGCTGGCCCTCTGAGCTCAGCGGGCTGGGCGCCGCACGGCGCCACCATGGTGAGGCCGCTGGCCCACGCGGCCCCTTCGGAGGTGCGGCAGGGTAGCGCCGAGCCGACGCGGCGGCGACGCTAGCGCGGGTGTTCAAGGCTTGAGCGCCGTCGGTAGCCGAGAGTCGGCCGATGTCGAACGATCGGCGCTGTCGGGACGCCGCGATCGCTCAAGGTTGAACGATCCGCGGGATATCAGAGACCTTTGCGCAAGTCGTCGCGACACAAACCTGCTATCATTTGACGTTGCCATGGTCGTGGACTTGCCAGCCTGGAGCCGCCCGCATGGCGGCTCGCGCGCCGAGGCGCCGCGCCGTGTTGCCCGAGTGATCGTTCAGCCAGGGGGAGGCCGCCGGCGGCGGGGTGACTCCAGGGAGTTCTCGAGCCAAACTGGGCCCGAGAGTCCGAGAGGAAGTCTCCGCAGCAAAGGCGGCTGTTGGGCGACGTCGAGGCCAGCGCCATCGGCACGACCCTTGCTCGACCCTGGGCCGCCGTCGCTGCTGGAAAGCCAGGCGTAGACAAAGGCCGTGGCTCGGTGATGGACGCAACGGAAAACATCAAGTGATGTTGTGCCCACCCTACCACCGTTCCTGGGTCGTGGACAAAAGGCCTCTTCGATGCTTATGGGGCCTCTGCATGCCTCTTGGGGGCCTCCCGAGGTCCCTTGGGGGATCTCTTGGGGCCTTCTGGTGGTCTCGGCGGCCAGCTAGAAGTGGAGGGCTCCAAGTGTTAGTTTGAGTTCCCCTTCTTGGACGCTTCTTGGGTCCCATGGGCCCCTCTTGGGAACATCGGGGGCAATCGTGGGGTGTGTCTGGGAGGTCTCTTGGGCCGCCTTGAACGATCTTAATTTCAGAAAGCTGAATACCCGAAACAATATCAACACGTAAGGGGTCTGGACGTTTCAGACTTCGTTGTCCCAGGAGAGCCCCAGGAACGGTCCCATGCGAGCATCGTGGGGCATGCTCGACGTTCGGACTCCCAGCCACGCTGCCAAGGCCTTGAAACATCACACGGCGATTCCCGAAGGGCCCGATAATATCCGTAAGGGCTTCGCCCCCTGCCGCCGGCCCCCTCTCTCGGAGAATGGGCCATGGAAGAGCTAAGTCATGAGGCCTTGGCGCTGTCGTCAAGCAGTATCGAAACTTCATGCGAAGCCGAGTCGCAATCAGCAAAACCAACTGATCACAAGAGGGGTTACCACACCTGGCGATTGGTAAGACGTGTATGGTTTAAGGGCTTGGTTACCACACCTTGCGATGAAAGGGCCGAGGGAGTTCTCGCAGTTTGGGTTACCACGCCTTGCGATGGATGTGCGTGATGGGTTCGAATTTCAGAAATGTGGCAAATCCCCTGTGTTTTTGGACCCTGACCCCGCGGATCTGCGTGAGGGGTGGCACCGAATTTCAGAAATGTGCAAATCCCTGTGTTTTTGGACCCTGACCCCGCGGATCTGCGTGAGGGGTGGCACCGAATTTCAGAAATGTGGCAAATCCCTGTGTTTTTGGACCCTGACCCCGCGGATCTGCGTGAGGGGTGGCACCGAATTTCAGAAATGTGGCAAATCCCATGTGTTTTTGGACCCTGACCCCGCGGATCTGCGTGAGGGGTGGCACCGAATTTCAGAAATGTGGCAAATCCCATGTGTTTTTGGACCCTGACCCCGCGGATCTGCGTGAGGGGTGGCACCGAATTTCAGAAATGTGGCAAATCCCATGTGTTTTTGGACCCTGACCCCGCGGATCTGCGTGAGGGGTGGCACCGAATTTCAGAAATGTGGCAAATCCCCTGTGTTTTTGGACCCTGACCCCGCGGATCTGCGTGAGGGGTGGCACCGAATTTCAGAAATGTGGCAAATCCCCTGTGTTTTTGGACCCTGACCCCGCGGATCTGCGTGAGGGGTGGCACCGAATTTCAGAAATGTGGCAAATCCCATGTGTTTTTGGACCCTGACCCCGCGGATCTGCGTGAGGGGTGGCACCGAATTTCAGAAATGTGGCAAATCCCATGTGTTTTTGGACCCTGACCCCGCGGATCTGCGTGAGGGGTGGCACCGAATTTCAGAAATGTGCAAATCCCCTGTGTTTTTGGACCCTGACCCCGCGGATCTGCGTGAGGGGTGGCACCGAATTTCAGAAATGTGGCAAATCCATGTGTTTTTGGACCCTGACCCCGCGGATCTGCGTGAGGGGTGGCACCGAATTTCAGAAATGTGGCAAATCCCATGTGTTTTTGGACCCTGACCCCGCGGATCTGCGTGAGGGGTGTCGATTTCGAGCCCCCCCAGCAATTCAGACAACGCGCCCAGGGGACGCTAAAAATCCCGTTTGGGCCTCCCCCCCCTCGCGCGGTCAATCAACTAGTTACAGTAACCAGCAAGAAGTCAACTAGTTACAGTAACCAGCAAGAAGCAGAATTGTAACACTGGAAACTACAAACTACAACTGGTACAGGAAACTGCGAATCACGCGCCTCGCAGCCTGGTGGCCCCACAAGGGGGCCGGCGGACTGGGAATCCAGAACTAGGGCCTGCCAACAGACAACATGTTTTCAGAGAATTCAAGAAGACATGCAGCCATTCCATTCAGTGGTTCGCGGCATGGCGGCGGCCGCGGTCGGGTTGCGGGGCGGGTCGCAGGCGGCTCGCGTGGCGTTTCTTGGGTTCGGTCGCGTGGCGGGTCTCTGGGTCCAGGGTCGGGCCGTGTAGGGACGACAACGTACGTGGAACCTTGTTTCCGCAACGCATCCAGGAACACTGTGAGACCGCTCGGGCCATCCCTTCTAACAATAATGAGGTATGCGTCGCCGGAATCTTCCATATTCTGCAGAAGAGCGACGCATTGTGCGAGACGTTGGCCTTCTGGGATCAACGCTTGAGACTCGGGCGGGGTGGGCAGGGTAAACGTAACGTTCGGGCGAGAGCATGTTCTCAGGCAAGCCATGCAATGCCTGAGAACATGCTCTTGCCTACACGTGGCTCACTCGCTGAGAACATGCATGGTAACTGCCATGATTGTCTCTTGCCAGTGCATGTGGCAGACTCGGGCGAACGCGGATCGAGTTGGTAATCAGTGGAACTCGCACGGCCAATGTTGCGCCCCTCTGGTGGGGTACGTTGGTTGCGCTGCGATGCTCGCGCCATCCACCTACCCTGCCTGTTGTGGCAATTGGCGAGCAGTTCGTTGGAAATGCAGTTCGAGTGTTGAAGAAATTTGCGGCGGGTCACCGCCGCTTCGCGCGTTTGGGGAGCGCCTGTGTCGTGAAGTGTCGGGCGGAAGTGAGGCCACTCTGGTTGGCTGCGTATTCCCTCGGCCGTCGGGGAAACCGGTGGGGGAGTACTTCAGAAGCCGTCGTTGGGTTGTCTTGGGGAGGGTCCTTTCTTGGCTTTTGGGCCTGCTGGGGCATTCTTGGGCCGTCGTGGGGCTCTCTGGGGCCGTCCTCGGGAGTTCTTGTACCATCTGCCGCCTTCGGAGGCCGTCTCGGGGCCTGCTCTGGGCAGTTTGGGGCTGGATTGCGGCTGTCTTGAGCTATATTGGGCCAACCCCGAGGGCCCCCACAAAGACGGCCAATGATACCCCGAGCCTCTTGGACGCTATTGGATCGTCTTCCATACGAGGAGAAGGTGAGGATTGGAGGAGAAGAGGCAAGAGTTGCACGAGAGGCGTGTGGGGCAAGCGGGGAGGAGACGCAGGGGGGACAGGGGAAGCGGGGAGGAAGGGGAGCGACAGTAGGAGCTGGAGAAGGGAGGAAGAGCAAGAGCAGGAGGGGCATCTGGTGCAGCACGAGCAGCAGGAGGAGAAGCAGGAGCAGGAGGACGAGGCAGAAAAGCAGGTGCAGCGAGAGGATACAATTCCAGGAGCAATACCGCGACGGCGGCGACGGCGACCACGATGGCGGCAACGCGGACGACCGCTGCCGCGCAGAAGAGTGCCTATGCCCTCCTCTCCGCGCTGTGCGACTGCAGCTCGGACCGCTTCCAGCCGGTCCGCAGGCTGCTGATGTCCACGGGCGGTCTCGACGCTGAGGCCTTCCGCGTTTGCGCCGGCCGCCTTCGCTTGGGCCGGGCGCCGCGCTCGTTGTCACCAGCGCCGTCTGTCGTCGCAAGCGTCGACGACGCCGACGCCAACATCGTTACGCTTTGTCCACCGTCGCCGTCGCCAGCGTCGTCGTCGTCGTCGCCGACATCGCCGTCGTCCGCCTCCTCCTGCTCCCTCTTCCCTTCCCTGCACGGGGGGAGGGAGGCGGCGCAAGACCAGGCAGAGCGGGAGGGGTCTGCGCCCATAGCGAGGGGAGCAGTGGATCACTGGGCTGGTCTGCCCTCCTAGCTCCTGCTCTTCGTCGTCCCTCTCCTCCTCCATTCTCCTCCGCGGTCACGACGGCACCCGCACGACGGTTTCCTCCTTCTCCAGTGTCCTCTCTTCCTCCCGTCACTTGGCTCTTTCGTGGCTTGACCTTCTGCTCCTTCCTGGGGGAAGAGGTGGGGGGCAGAATGGGGAGAGAGAGAGAGAGAGAGAGAAAGAGAGATGACGGAGGATGTAAGGCTGGAGGGTGGGACGGAAGGAGGAAGGAGAGGGGAGAACGAGGGAGGGTGATGGAGGAAGGACGGGTGAGAACGAGCAGGTGGAGGAGCAGGAGGAGGGGCTTGGAGGAGGCGGGAAGTGAAGGAGGGAGTGGGCAGACTCTAGAATGCAAGCTCTGGCCGACCGAATTCAGGCACGATAGCAGGCCCGAATGGCAGGAGCCGCCGCCGACAGCGGCTAAACAAGATATTAACACGGTTAGGCCTCTTGAGGACTGCAGGAGGCAGTAGCAGGAGGAGGAGTAGGGCCAGCGTTGGCCCAGTCGATCATCCAGGAGGGGGATGTCGTCTGGAAAGGCTTCTAGAGAGGGGTGGTGGTGGTCACTGCGTAAGGGAACCACTTCCCGAGCAGAGCGATGCGCACCACGACGACGCCGCTGGCGACGACGACGGAGACTTGGCGCGCTAACGATGCGCTCCGACGCACGGCTTTGTGAAAGGGCCCTGCCTCCCTTCGAGCAGCCCCCCCCTGGAGCAGATTCTTCTAGAGGGATGAATAAGAGGAGGGTGGATGGCCCGAGGAATGACAGGCAGAGGAGGAGGATGAGGAGGAGAGCGATTCGTGCCGTTTTTTATGGCCGCTAGGTGGCTTATAAGCAGTCTGGGGTCGTCTTGAGGACTTAATAGGGTTATAAAACCTCCTTGGCGAAGCTCGGTCGAATCATTATTCTGTCCTTTTGAGGGCGTTCTGGGCCTCTGTCTCCCTTGTCCCTCGCCCTCCCCCCTCTCTTCGCCTCGCCCTCCCTCCCTCTCTCCTCTATCCTCGCATCCACTTCTCCCTCCGTCCCAATTTTCCCCCCCCCTCCGAAAACCCGCAAGACGAAAGTCAACGCGAAGCTTCCGTTTACCCTCGTCCTTCGTCTCTCGGCGGGAACAGGATTGTCATTCACATCTTCGCCGCGCTTGCCAACGCCGGTCATCAACGGGAGCTCAGTTGGCTGGACTTTGTTGTGTGAGAGCGCCGCGTTCGACACTCAGGCAGGTCGGCAACATATCATACACATTTCAGATACCACGTCAGCCAGCAGGGAGGGGCTCAAGCCCAACTGGCCGTAGAACTGCTATTTGGCTTCTTCACCACAGCAAGTTTGGCTTAAGTCCATTCTGCCAGTTTGTATCCCGATTCATTGGTTATCGAGATCTCTGGAGCGGCTGTGAGAAGCTGGCCGCTGGCCTTGGCCAATGGACATTGTCTGCAGCGATCGCTGCAACAGCCATCGACAGCTTTGTCGTCAACATCAGCAAGGAGGAGGCCGTTCCTTCCGGCGTCCAATTCGACGACAGCGATGGCTATTCTGTCAGGCTGTCACAGATCGAAACGGAGGGTGACCACATCATCGCTGTCAATGGCACACGGGGCAGTGCTTCGAGCAGCCTGCGGCGGATGCAGTAGGCGCAGGATCTCGAGATGGAGCTCCATCGACCGGCTGCATACTCGATCAAGATCGTCAAGGCCGCGGACGGAGTGGGGATCGACACCAGGCAGTCGGACAATTCTAGAAGCTTGATGGTAGCGCACATTGGGGGCAAGGGTATTGTGAGAGAGTGGAGTGACACCCATCCAGACAAGCGAGTCAGGGAATACAACAGAATCGTACAAGTCAATGGCTCTCCTGGCACTCTGGAAGAGTTGAAACAGAAGATTTGGGCCGCCAAGGACGGCCAGAAGGTTGGCCTCATTCTCATGGCGGCGGTCCCAAAGGGTGATGAGCCCTTGCCATCGTCGCCAGCGACGGTTGCGTTACCAGCTGACGTCCCTGACGAGGAAGGTGAGACCTTCAAGAAACCACAGGCTTACGAGCCTGGCAATCCCGACAAGAGAGAGTATTTCCGCTTTAGAGGTGGCCAGGAGCGTCGGGGCTTCGTGCAATTTTAACTTTGTTGGGCGGGTTTTCTGTTCATTCAGGCCGAGCATGTTGCAGTCTGCATAACGGTGGTTGCATGGTGGTATGCTCGTGCCCACGGGGAAATGTAGGGCGGGCAGGGCTGTCTTCGAGGAGATCTTTGGAGCTTTGGCTCGCACCCTGTCGAAGAGAGCCGATGGAGGGCGCCTATATGGCCCAAGAGAGCTCCAGCACAGTTTTGAGACGTACCTGGCTTGTGGTTCAGAGTCCTCATGGATGCGTCTCAGGTCTTTTTCGGAGGGCTTTCGGGTGCCTTTGTGGAGCAGGTTTGAGGCCTCTGGGGGGCCTCTTGGAGACTTGCTGGGGGCCCCTTGGCTCTTCCTGGGGGCATGTTGGGGGTCTGGGGTGCGTCTTTGGGGGCCTCTTAAGGCCTTTTGGGGCTTCTTGGGGGGCTTTCTGGGGGCTCTCGGAGCTTCCTGGACGCCTCTTAGGGCCGAGAGCTCGACATGTTTATTCGGGTCTCCCCTCTGGGCCCCCTCGTGGGGCCATCCTGTGGCAGTCTTGCAGGCCTCTCGGGCCGTCTTCGGGCCATCGTGGGCCATCGGGGAGCCTTTTTGGATTTTTGGTATAGTTTTGGAGTGATACTGGGGTGTTCTGCCAGCTTCTCGCCACTTGTCCAGGCCAAGTCGCGACGCTGAACATCACCAGCCACGACGTGGAGTTCGAGATTATGCTCATTAGTGTTCACAACCATGATGACACACAGCCTGAAGACTTGGGGCATGTGGCAACTGCCTTGCACCAAGCACTCAGATGGGCGCGAGGCAGCCTTTTTCAGCGTGTCTGCGGCCATGGGTAATATCAGCACGAGCGCCATCCCATGCTTAAACTTCTTGGCTTGCCCTCGCGTTGGCGACCTATGGCGCCAGATGCTCGACAGCAACGAGAACGTGCACGTTGGCGGCAGCTGTCCACCTCTATGACATATATCTCGCAGGTGTATCCCGCGCACTTCTTGGCGAACGCGCAAGCCGCCACGGCCATCGATAGCATCTGCTATCGCTGACGGGCATAGACCTCCGCAGCGTTGGCGCCAACCTGGAAATTCACGCAGGTGACGCCGCTCTCTCCGACCAGGGCGTCACTGACCACACCATCCTGCACTTGCCCCTGACCGCAGGCAAAGCCACGCGCGTCGAGGGGCGACCCGTTGACCCCACCATCTTCTGCGACCCGACCTACAAGACGCACTTCCAGTTCCCGGGGAACCACATCGCCAATGCCCACTTATTGTGACGACGGCGCGGAGGCAACGCAAGCCCATCATGAAGGAGGCGGCTCGTCTCACGCAATCTTAAAAAAGGAGCCTCCCTGAAGGCCCGCAACCGTTGGGCTCGCAGCGGCCGCTTGATCGCCGCGCGGTCCACTGACAGAGTGATATGGCGACGTGGTCGTGACATTGCTGCCTTCTCATTGCTACGACGGACCTGGGCCGCTACCACCTCGCATTCAATGGCGATGGCTTCACCCTGCCCTGTCTCGCGCGATCTCCTCCCCAGCGGAAACCATTGAAGTGCCTCCCCCCGCGGAACGCACACCAAAGACCCATTCAGTCGCCAAGCCAGGCTTTGTCTCCATGGCATATGACTGGGCCCATGTACAACAAAACGGAATATGCGAGAGAGCTAGGCGCCGTACGGGTGCCAGCGGTGTCGCTCGATCGCCAATGGAAGGCTGCATTCGACAAATTCTGGCTTCTGGTGGCGCAGCTTGCGGTTTCCGTGCCAGGGCCAACAGTGGCCATCAATCACCATCACGCGCGCGCATTATTTTTGTCCTTTTTGATATCACGCAATCGCTTCCATTCTCAACTCTCTAGCACGAGCGCCGCACATTGCGCGAGGTTGCACGCGCCCTTCGTAGCTTCTGGCGCTTCGTCGACCTTCTCGGTCCTCGGCCGTGGTCTCAGAACTCCTCCCTTGCCGCGCTTGCGCCATTATCGCTGGCGTCCGCCTAGCGAGCTGCTGCAGTCGCGAATCCCTCGCGGCCCACCGCTTTCAATGCTCTTGTCGCTGCTCAGGAACAGCTCAATCCAGAATTGCCACTGGCCGACCAGGCCCGCGCCCGCATTCGGGGCGCCGCTTCGCCCGCGTTCAAGAAGAGCTCGAGCATCGCCGAGTACTGGAGCTCACTCCCGGCGGACCAGCTGCCAAAACATGTCTCGCGGCCGAAGTGTCACGCAGCCAAACGTGGCGCAGAGAGGAGATCTCCTCCGCGGCGAGCGAGGGGCGGCGCGCGAGAGCCCAGCGAACCCTCTTTTCCTCGTTGCACGCTCGCTGAGACGTTTGCGCTCCGCCTGGCCAGAGCAGCGCCCCGCGTCCCAGCTCCTGCCGACCCGCGGGGGCGCTGGCAGTCACTGTCAAGCTGCTTGTCCAAGAACGCCCCTGCGTTTCGCTGGTCCGTTTCGCTGGCGGGGGCATGGCGGACCAGCCGCCGTTTCTTTTTTCGGATCGCGCAAGTTGTGCCTGCTCGGTTGCGCGAGTTGCACTGATCGCCTCGGCCATTACCTCACCTATCCGCGTTCTTCCGCTTCCTGGCCCTTCCCAATTTGTTCCTATCGTCCGACCCCCTCGCCCGTCCTGTCCTTGCCACACCAGGTCAACACGCCAGCTCCGAGTATTGTAACGAACCGGATGTGACATGCATTGCCAACTCGTCTTGTTTCCATAACAACATTTGTGTACTCACGATCGCTGCGCCTGGAGGCGCGCTTGTTTGCATTATTGGCGCGGACTGCTGCCTAGCTACTGCAAGTCATGCCTTGCGCGTTTCGCTGAGGCGCTGCATTGGCAAACTGAAGGGACGGTCGCCCTCTGAACCCATCCCATATCGTTTGTCTCCTCTTGCTCCCTGCATGTTCCGTTCTCCTTCTCCCCCGTCTCTCTTTGTGCCTCTAGTATCCCCCGTTTCCCTCCTTCCTCCCTCCTCCCTAGTCATCCCTCCCCCTTAGTGTTATCATGCCTCCTTGCTCCTTATCTTGGGAATTGCCAGCAGAGTGAGAGCGCGCGCAAGCGTGAAAGCTCAGAGCGCATGTGAGTGGGAGTGTGGAGTGCCAACTGCGAGATTAAGGGGGCAGAGAAAGAAGGACATGAGGAGGCGAAAGCATAGATCTCATAACAATAACCCCGTAGCTTGGGCATCCGTAAGCGCATGGCGTCGACTGAGCAAGTGCAAGCCATGAGAAATCGCAGTGCTGGTGCGCCACACCCAAAACCAGACAGCCCCAATGGTTGGTGTGCGTCGCAGCCCTGGCGACCGTGCTCGGCTTTCATGATGAGGACCGTTGTTCAAAGCAGCGGCCGGGGAGGCCAGCAACCTTTTTACGCAAGTCGAGGGGGTTCGTGTTTGTCAGAATGTTCCCCGCAACTTCAGTGTTTCTTAATCTTCCCATATCGACAATTCTTTTGTGCTGTGGACAGTGGGAGAGGGCTCAAGAGAGCAAGGACCGCAGCGATCTCCATGATCGGCGTTTACTAGGTTGTTTCGTGCGTTGTTCAAATCATGGTTTGGGGCGCAGCGCGTATTATTCGTGCGCATCATATGTGCAGCTACTCTGCCCTGAAAGGGCAGCGAATTTTTCCCAGCTGGGCTCGAACCCAGGCAAGCCGCGGGCCGCGGGGCGGGGCAGACGTCGCCGCGGACTGGCATCGGCCATGGCCCACGGATTAGGGGCCACCCATTTTGCTGGACCGCGTGTGTGCTGTGCCTGCGTGGTGTTTCGGGTCATTGGGCGAAGTCTTGAGCGTTGGCACCGCCGTGTGCGGCGTTGCGCTTGCGCAGCACCGGGGGACCTAGTTCAACTTCGTTCGCGTCGAGGCTCACGGCTGATGCAGCTTTCGTGGTGTTGCCTGGGTCATGGTGGCCGGCGGGTTCTCATGGATAACAATTGGGCGGAACGAACGGAAATTACAATTTCTTATGGTGGCGCAGTTGTGTGCCACACGTATTATTCTTTTTTGCTTGTCTTCAGTACATGGCACTCCTTCGCATGCCCTCCCCCCCTCCGTTTTTGGTCCATCCCTCCTCTTCTCCTCTCCTTTCCCAATCCCCTCTCCATCTCCCATCTATTCCCTTTTGACGGATCGCCAGCGGGCCTGTTGATGGGATGGGCAGTTGGGAGACGGGAGCGCGGAGGAGGGAGAGGCGGGAACCTTGAAGGAGAGGAGTGAGGAGAGCGGGACTTGGGTCTGCCGCCTACCGAGGGCTTCATTGACGCCAGGGGGTTGTTGATGGCTTTGGACACGTTCGACATCACCCACACCATCGGCACCGAGGAGGAGATGTGCGCGATCATGAGGCGGCGTGGGGGGCTGTCGAAGATCGGGGCCGAGTGGGGCAGGCAGGGGTGGCGTTCTCCGAGCGGATGCACGCGCTGATAGGTACACTTCTGGAGTTCATCGTCCGAGCTCCATGAGCTGACAGGCCCGAGTGGTCTGCACCACTCGAAACGCAGGAACAGTATCGCTCATGGGCGTTAGTTGCGTCCACCCAGACGCAGGCGATGCACACATTCGCGGATGGACGCACGTGTTGATGACGTTGACGGTCAACAGTTCTGCCAGCATCGAATTCAAATCGCCTCACAGAGCTGGATAAGGTTGAAATTTAGACAGGGAAGTAGAGCAGGGCAGCGGGCTGCTCCAGACATAGAGAATGGGGTTGATGTGGAGACACGAGAAGGCAGGGAGTGTTGCCTCCATGGAGTTCCCAGGGGTGGTGCGACAAGAAGGTGGATGGGGCGGGATGGATTGGCCATGTTCGGTGTGGGCGTCTGCTCGCAGCAGAGGTGAGGAAATGTCAAGATCATGCCTTCTGGCGATCACGCAAATGTCTTCAATTGGTCTTTCGATTTCTCGTTCCTTCAGTCCTGCTCCAGGAGTGTGCTGTAGCATCCCGGTGTGGACAGGAGGGTCCAGCATCGGGCGTCCATGAGTTCCGATCACACATTATCCAAATTTTCCCTGTCTCGCTGCTGCCCTGTACCACATGCCTGCCTTACTCCTGCGCGCCTGTGCTGCAGCACGATTGGTATGCCCTCAGGCTCATCGATTCCGAGTGCGACGACAAGCTCGACGCGTTCAGCTTGGAGAAGGAGTCATTTCTGGTTTTGGGGGACCGTAACGTCTGGTGCTTTCTTTGAGGGGTCTGCAGAGTAGTTTGCCCTCTGGAGGCCCACGATGGTCGAATCTCTGGAGATCCGCGGCGGGCCCAACCTGTCTTCAAGATGGCTCATGACAATCCCAAGAGCCCCCACACAGCCACACAGCGCGCAGAGGCGCCACAACGACTCACGTAGGATTGTCCAAGGTTGCCCCAATACGCCCCGATATGACAAATATGTTGGCCCAAGTTGGCTCCACTACAGTTCAAGAGACCACCTCATATAGTTCAACTTGGCCCGGCTCTAATAGGTTTCTCCGAAGCCGTTTTGGAGTCCGTGACTCCTTAGGGGCTGGTTGGAGGGCCGTGTCGGGGCAATCGTCGTCCATATATTGGAGCTCTGCTACCTGCCTTGGGGGTTTTCGGTTTTAGTTTTAAGAGAAGTTCCCGTTGTGATAGCGAGCGGCGGCAAAGCAGGAGCGAGCGCATCCGCTGCCTTTCTGGCGCAAGGACATCGACACCAGGACAGGATACCACGTTTAATTTCATGATTATTATTTCTAATGCGTAGAGGAAAACATGTTATCTGCTTCTATATCCGTCTCAGGGCTTACCATCCACCCATGGCTTCTTTTCCATTTCGTAGCGGAGCTGGTTATACACTTGTGTGTCTAGCTCTGTTGCTTGCAATTTCACTCGGGGTTTATGCAATAACCAATATGGGCTACCATGCGCCGATATCCCTTCGGGGAACAGAGCCGGGAAGCTTGCATGCATGACCCGGCAACAGGCTCATGCTCAACAGTGAGATGAGATCCAGCAGTGGATCTAAAAGTACAAGCACGCCGGCTTCCTTTACTAACCACATACCTACTTCGACCGACCATAGGTATAAACAGCACGGCTCTACGTTACTGCGTTCCGCGCAACGCGCATACTCAGCATGGCAATCGATTCAGTTCCGACGACTAACCACACGATCGCTACGCTAAACATGGAAACGTGCAGTCTAGACCCCGACGACGTCTAACAGACAACCACGGCCCACAGCAAACATAACAACCGAAGGAACCATATACCTTCGGTCAACATCTCAGAGTCACCTTTTTCGGCATCGTGTGGGTTATTTTTACACCGCACTCACATCTATACCCCTGGGTGGGTGTATGTGCGGCCGTTTTTGCGCTGTCATGTGCGCGCATGTGCGCGGCATGTGCCAGTCATGTGCCAGGCCTGTGCGGCCCTTTTTGGATGGACTTCCTACTGTGCACGTCGTGCCCGGGCATGTGCGGGGGCATGTGCGCTGTGTTTTGATGTATCCATCATACGCACATGCACGCACAATCCGACGCACATGCGCGCACATGCCTGCACATGCGGGAGGTGTTCGAGAATCGCAGATCTGTCATCGGCACATGCACGCACATGCCTGTGCAACCTCTCTTCGGGAGGCCGCGCGGGCCCGCACATGCACGCACATGCGGTGAAGCGCGCGGGCGCACATGCGTGCACACCCCAATGCACATGCACGCTCATGCCCTAAGAGCTGTCTGGGACCCCTGTGCCTCCAATGCCTCCTGGCCTTCGCAGAGCTAACCTGGGGCGTGCCATGGTTTCCTGAAAGAGTTTGTTGTGCGTTTAGACTCGCCCGCTGCTGGCGGGGGCGGTTCTTCGCCCGGTTCGTGAGCTGGCGGTGGCGTGCCCTCCTGGTAAAACACTCCCCCGCGCGCCTTCTCAGTTCGGCCGGAGAAGCGGGGGTGGGGGGGGGGAGGTGGAGGGGGGGGGAAGGAGGGGGGGCCGAGGAGGCGGACGCCCCCGGCTCGGCCGGCCCGCCCGCCTGTTCGGCTCGGCCAGAAGAGAAGGAGGAGGAGGAGGAGGAGGAGGAGGAGGAGGAGGAGGAGGAGGAGGTGAGAGTTGCGAGGATGTCTCAGGCGAAAGTGGCTTGACGGCCCGAGCTCAGGGAATCTCGGAATCGCTAGCCTGGCTCGGCCACTGGCGAGCTCGGCCTGTGCGAATACTGTGCGTACCTGTGCGGGGCATGTGCGGGACGTGCAAGAATGCCGGGGCCGGCGTTCGTCTCCGGGCGCCAGCGCGTTCGCGTCTGGCCGGTTCCGCGTGAGACGTCGTCGGCAATCTGGAGGCCGACATGCTTTGACATGGGGTGATTTGGCCACCTTCGCCTGAGACATCCTCGCAACTCTGGTCTCGGAGATGCCCTGCCCCATGGTGGCCCAGCCACTTTCGGGTTTCGAGACGCCCTGAGCTGAGGTGGTTAGACCACCTTCGCCTGAGACATCCTCGCAACTCTGACCTCAGAGATCTCCTGCCCCATGCTGGTCAGGCCACTGTCGCCTGAAACATCCTCGCAAGTCTCGATTCCGATATGCCCCGAGCTGAGGTGGTCAGCCACTGTCGCCTGAGACATCCTCGCAACCCTGATCTCAATGATGCCCTGCTCGATAGTGTCTCGGCCCCTGTCGCCTGAGACATCCTCGGGACTCTGGGTTCCGAGACGCCCTGAGCTGAGGTGGTTAGACCACTTTCGCTTTAGACATCCTCGCCCGAGATGCCCTGAGTTGAGGTGTTCAGGCCATTTTCGCCTGAGACATCCTCGCAACTCTGACCTCAATGATGCCCTGCTCCATAGTGTCTCGGCCTTTTTCGCCTGAGACCCTCGCAACTCTGGGTTCCGAGATGCCCTGCACCATGGTGGTCCGGCCACGCTTGCCTGAGACATCCTCGCAACTCTGGGTTGCGAAATGCCCCGAGCTCAGGTGGTCATGCCACTATCGCCTGCGACATCTCTGCGGCATGTGCGGGCATGTGCGTCCATGCTTTCAGAGTTTTGCTTGACCGTGCATTCGACTGTGCGTCGGACGGTGTGGCATGTGCGCGCATGTGCGGCAATACTGTTGAGGCTTTTGCATATTTGCATGGACATGTGCATGCGACTGTGCGGCATGTGCCTGCATGTGCGGCCCCTTCCGGACCACAATTTCAAAGTGAGCACTATAGAAGTGAGCGCTATAGAAGTGAGTCCGGTGTACGATTCGCGTGTCCCCAACTGCCTCCGTAGCCACTTGCCTCAAGCCTGACTCAAGCCGTCTCGGCTCGAGGTGGCTTGCACGGCCTGGGTCCCGCGGCCTGGCGGGCGCGCCCGCGGGCCTCCGACGGCGGCTTGGACGGGGGGGTCTCGTCTCCCTCCCCTCTCGGCCGCTGCCCCCGGGCGATGGTGTCCCCTGTGGCGGCGGCGGCGCCGGGCTGCCGCCGCTCGCGCTGCCCGCGTGGCGGCGGCGCCGAGGCGCCCACGGCGCGGCGTCGGCGGCTTCGTCGTGCGGCCGCCGCTCGCGCCCTTGGCGTGGCTCTGGCCGGCGCCGCGTTGCCGCCGCCCTGCCTGCCGCTGCCCCCGGCCACCACCCGCGCCGCCGGAACCGCGCGTCGCACGGCCGCGGCCCCTGGCTCCGCGTGGCCAGCTGCCTTCCCCGCCGCGGCCGCCGGCGCCGCGGCCGCGGGCGCCGGCCCCGCCGTGGGTACCGCTGCCGCCGCGGCCGCCTCTGACGCGGCTGCCGCCTCCGCGGCCCGCTGCTCGTCTGGCGCTGCGGCCACCGTGGCCCGCGCGGCCGCCCCTGGGGCAGGCCGCTGCCCGCGCCGCTGCCGCGGCCGCTGGCGCTGCGGCCGTTCGCGCGGCGGCCGACGCCGCGGCCGCGGCGGCTGCAAGCTCGGCCGCCAGCGCCGCAGGCGTGGTGGCTCCTGCTGCCGCCGCTGCTTTGGCTGCCCCCACCGCGGCGGCTGGCGCTGCCGCGGCGGACCCAGCAGGGCCCCCGCGGGCGCCGGGCCGCGGCCGGTGCCGGCGCCGTCGGCGCCGGCTGATCGACCTCTGGCGGCCCCGTGCGCCCCCGCCGCCGCCGCCCCACGGCCCGGCTAATTATGGCCAGCCCGTTGGCCCGCCCCGTGGCCAGCCCGTCTGCCAGCCCCGCGGCCAGCTCCACGGCCAGCCCCGCGGCCAGCCCCGCAGCCAGCCCGACGGCCAGCCCGGCCAGCCGGACGGCCAGCCAGACGGCCAGCCCCACGGCCAGCCCTACGGCCTGCCCGAGTGCCAGCCCCACGGCGAGCCTGACGGCTTGCCCCACGGCCAGTCTCACGGCCGGCCCCGCAACCACCCCCACGACCAGCCCCGCGGCCAGTCCAACGGCCGGCCTGACTTCCAGTCCCACGGCCCCACGGCCAGCCCGACCGACAGCCCCACGCCCGCCCCACGGCCAGGCCGACGGCCAGCCCGACGGCAAGCCCAACTGCCAGCCGCACGGCCTGCCCGACCCCCTGCCCCACGACCTGCCCCACGGCCAGCCCCACGACCAGCCCCACGACCAGCCTGACCGCCAGCCCCTTGGCCTGCCTCACGGCCATTCTGACGGCCAGCTCCACTGCCAGCCCAACTGCCAGCCCCACGACCATCCCTGCAGCCAGCCCCACGTTCAGCCCGACCGCAAGTCCCACGGCCAACCCGACTGCCAGCCCTGCCACTAGTCCGACGGCCAGCCCGACTGCCAGCCCAACGGCCAGCCCGACAGCCAGTTCCACGGCCAGTCCTATGACCAGCTCCACGACCAGCCCCACGATCAGTCAGACGACTCACCAGACACCGCCTCCGACGCCCAACCTGACGCCCTACCCAACACTCCACCTGAGGCCTTGCCTGTTGCCCGGTCCCAGGGCCAGCCCTACGGCCAGCCCGACAGCCAACCCGACTGGCGGCCCGACAGTGAGGCCACCTTCCAGACGGCACTGGGAAGTCCCACCGCGCCCGCGCGTCAGCCTTTCCTTGACGAGCGGGACAACGAAGCCATCCTCCAGCTGGTTTCGAGGAGCCCTTTCGCCCCTATTTGTCCTCCTTCGCCTGCCAGCGACTAGATATGGGCGGACGCCTCGACGAGCAGCAACGGGGCAACCCCTGTATCCCTGCGCGCCTGACCCCCCCCTCTCTGGTGGGGGCGTGAGCTCCACCGCCGAGACGGGCCGGCAGCCCGACCGGGGGGGCGCCCTTGGCGCGTCGGACGGGAAGTGGGTGGACGCCCAGTCTGTTCGCCTATCGCCAGCAGTCAGGACCACTGGACTCCAACACTCGAAGGCCGCTCTAAAAAGCCCAGGCCCACGACTCCCAGTGGGAATCCCATGGGGAGTCCCCGAACGCGACGATCAGGCACTTCTAGCTCATTCTGGGCGCGTCGCTCACAGCCGTCTGGCACGCCTTTTGCAGAGCAGCGCGCTGCCCCTGGCACAATGCGCGCCTTCGACCGGCGCCGGCACGAACAGCAAACCTGCGTGGTTTTTTTATTTCACAACCGCAGCTGCGATGCTCGGGCCATGAGCGATTCACTGGGCCTGGGAGTCGACTGGGCGCAGGTGCGTGGACAACACCTGGGACACCACGCAGGCGCGAACAGGGGACGCCAGGCACCGTTGGGAGATGGTCGGGATCTCGTGGTCGCCGACAGTGACCGCACACTGTAGGGTGAATTAACTCTCGGGCGACTCGCCTTCCTCCTGGTTGACTCCACGGTGGCGGCTCGCTACCTTCCTTCTGGTTGATGCCGCGCTTCTCTGGGGTTAACTCCACGGTGGCGGCTCGCCACCCTCCTTCTGGTTGTTTGCCCTCAGGGCCGGTCTCGGCCGTCGTCTCCTTCGGCCGTTGTGTCCGTTGCCCGCTCCGCGCTGTTGCGGCTGTCCGCTGCGCCGCTGCACTGGCGTGGCACGGGCTGTGGTCCCCTACATATCCCTGCGGCTGGTCGCTACACCTACCAGAGGACCAGCATGTTTCAGGCGAAGCCATCCCCCTTCCTTGAGCGGCTGTCTGCTACACTCTGGCCGTGCATCGGGATGTCTCAGGTGGAACCATTTCCCATCTGTATGCGGCTGTCACCCGCGCCGGCCTTCCTTCCCGCAGCTGCTTGCCGCACCCCAGCAGAGCATCGGCAGGTCTCAGGTGGCACCACTTCCTGCCATCCCGCGGCTGTTTGCCGTCCCCCAACGGAGCATCGGCTGGTCCCAGGCGAAACAACTTCGTACCTTGGCGGCGCCCTACCAGCCTATATGCTTCAGGCGTTGCAATCATCCAACGTGCTGCGGCTGTTAGCTGCGCTCCGGCTCAGGTTACCCCTGGTGGGGCCGTCTCTTTTCTTTCTGCTGCTGCTGCTGCTAACATCACCCCCGCTGGACGTCGGTCCATCCCATGCGTAACACGTATCAGGCGAAGGTAACCCTTTGTTTCACCTCTTTCTTGCGAGTGTTAGCTGCGCCCTACGAGAAAACCAGGATGTTTCAGGCGAAACAATCGCGGTGCCTTCCCCCATCTCTCTGCAGCCGTCTGATTGCGGTCGTATCTTGGCCACTCCACCCTGCACGTGGCTACTGCGGCATCGGGTTACTCTTCCGCTGGGCTTCCCTAAGTGGTTGCACGGCGGCATGTCTCAGGCGTAGCCATTTCCCACCATCCTGCGGCTGTTACTTGTGCCCTGCCAGAGGGCCAGCATGTTTCAGGCGAAGCAATCTCTCTGCCCTTCCCTACCTTCCTGCGGCTGTTTGCTGTAAACTACCAAAGGACCAGCATGTTTCAGGCGGAACAATCTTTCATTCACGGCTAGTTCAGCTGGTTTCAGGCGAAACCACTTCTTAACATCCCGCTGCGGTTAGTCGCACCCTAGCAGAGCATCGGCTGGTCTCAGGCGCAATCTCTTCCTACCACCCCGCGGCTGTCAGCCGCTCCCCAGCAGGGCATCGGGAGGTCCTCAGACGAATCCACTTGGGGAGTCCGTGCGAGCTGCCTGTGGCATTCTCTACCTTCCGCGGCTATTCGCCGTCTCCCTCTTCAGGACGCTTCCGTTCGGCCGGGGGATGCTTAGTTGAGGGTTGCGTTGTAGCACGCAGTAGACCGGGCCGCCGTGGGAGCGTTGGCAAGGTGGTCGAGGGGCGCCCGCGCGTGCGCCTTTTTCGCTGGTTTTGGGCATGTATCTGGTTGTCCCCGGTTTGTCGTGGGGAGGCTGATTGGCCCAGGTTGGTTGCCTGTCGCCTGGGAGGGGTTGTGTGTTCAACAACATGGGGCAGTTGTAAGCCTCTCCCCCGAGCTGGGGCCGGCGGGTGCTGTGGCTGAGTGGAGACAGAGCTCGTTAAGTCACCTGCGCCGAGAGGGCTGGTTGGACTCACGGCCACCTCCACGGTGGACTCCACGTTGACATAAGCGACAACGCGAGCGGGGGGCGAGACGTGCTGCGCAACGTCGAGTGTTCACGAGCTCAACGCAGTCGAGCAGCACCACGTCGGCCAGCACTAGGGTGGGCAGCAGCACGACGCTGACGGATAGGACAGTTCTTCCCCTGGGTTGTCCCGTGCATCGTGGTCTTGCAGTTCGTCGCGGACGACCAGCAGAGCGTCTTCGAGCAAAACGGCCACGACCAGCACAGTCTCGTGGCCGACGGCCCCAGCAGCACGACCGCCAGCTCGAGCGTGTCCAGCAACACAACGGCAACGTCCGCCACCCTGACTCACAGTACAACGTCGGCTGCAGCACGCCTCGGATGACCAGTACGTTCTCGAGTGCGACAATGTCGGGCAGCACCGCGGCGGCTAGCACGACGACGAGCAGCGGCACGACGCTGACACATACGACGAGGTCACTCACACCACGCTGGCCGAGACGGGCTCCTCGGCTAGTCTGTGCGGCCCAGTACGGCCAGGCGCAGGGCGTCGTCCACGGCCACTTCCACGGTGAGCTCCACGAAAACAGCGAGCAGCACCGCGAGCGTGGGCGTGGCGAGCAGCTCAACGACGAGCAGTGCGGCACAGTCGAGCAGCACTACGGTGTGCAGCGGCTCGACGCTGACTGCTTCGACAGAGTCATTCACTACCGCGCTGCCCGGAACGAGGTCGTCGAAGCCCAGTACGTGCGGTTCCAACAGCACGACGGCCAGCGCAAGGGTGCCCCGTTGCGCAACCACATTGTCCACCACCTCAATTTCCAGCGCATCGCTGTCTAGCAGTACGTCTCAGACGCTCTCCAGTGCTTCCTCGAGCAACACGGTCATGGCCAGTACGGTCTCGAGCATGCGACGTCCCAGCCACTTCCTCGGTGAGCTCCATGTCGACAGGGAGCAGCAGCTTGAACGAGGTCGTACTACGCAGAATTGGGCTCGACAGTCTCTCTGGCCACTTCACCCCGCTCTTGGCCGTGGACGGCATTCGGTTACCCACCCGTTTGCCGCTCCCAGGCAGATCACCAGCATGTCTCAGGCGAAAGGATATTTTCCCACATTCTTGCGGCTGTTAGCTGCACTCTTCCAGAGCACCGGGCAGTCTCATGCGGTGCAAGCGCGAAGCATGAGGACCTCTTTGTCTCAGGCGACAATATCACCTTGCACAGGCTCCTCGGTGGCACTCTCCACCCGCCCTCTGGGTAGGCGCCCTCCAGGCCCCACCCCGGTCGACGTCCCCACCAGCCGTCCGCCCTCCCCTCGGATTGCGCCAACAGTCTGTGGCCACCTCACTCCGCTCTTGGCCGTCAGCAGCATTCGGCTACCCCCCGCTTGCCGCCCCCATGCAGGTCACCTGCACGTCTCAGGCGAAGGCATCCATTCCCCACCTTCCTGCGGCTGTGCAAACGCGAACCATTGTCTCAGGCGACGGCATCAGTCAACGTCCTCTGGCTGCTCACTGCACCCCAACCCCAAGGTTGGGTCTTCTCCTTGCATTCTGCGGCCGCCAGCTTCACCCCCGATGGTCATCGGCCGTCCCGGGCCCAACATGTCTCACGCGAGGGCTACCTTCCCCACCTTCTTGCAGCTTTTTACTGCTCCCGACCAGAGACCATGCGATCCTTTGCAACCTCACAGGCTCCTCGGCAGCACCTTCCAATTTCCCCTTGGGTTAGTGCCCCCTGCGCTCCGCCTCGACCGCCATCTCCCCCAGCCGTCTGCCCTCCCTACGGGCTGGGCTGACAGTCTCTTTGGCCACTTCCCCCGCTCCTGGCTGTATGCGGCATTCGGCTACCCCCCCGCTTGCCGCTCCCAGGCAGATCAGGCAGATCACCCGAATGTCTCAGGCGGAACATCTTCCCACATTCCTGCGGCTGTTAGGTGCACCCTACCAGGGCACTGGGCGTTCTTTTGCGGTGCCAGCGCGAAGCCTGAGGACTTCTAGGCTGATCTTCTGCATGCCCCCAGGCGGAAGCATCTTCCCATGTTCGTGCAGCTGTTAGCTGCGCCCTACCAGAGCCATGTGCGTCCTCATGTTGTGCCAGCGCGAAGCATGCGGACTTCTCTGCCTCAGGAGACGGAATCCAAGCTGGAGTGTCTTCCCATGTCCCGTGGCTAGCCGCAGAGCATCAGTATGTATCAGGCGAAGATCGCCTATTCCACTTATCTGCGGCCGTTAGCTGCATCCTACCAGAGGACCAGGACCTGGACGTTTCAGGCGAAGCAATCCCCCACCTCACTGCGGCTGTCAGCTGCATTCCGGCCATGCATCATGATGTTTCAGGTGTAGCCTTGTCCCACCGTTCTGCGGCTGTTAGCTGCACTGCTGCAGGGCATCGACGCGTCTCTGGCGGAACCACTACCCAGCATCCTGCAGCTATTAGCTGCCACTTCTCCCCGCTCTTGGTCTTGGACGGCATTCGGCTACCCCCCGCTTGCCGTTCCAGGCCGATTAACAGTATGTTTCAAGCCAAGTCATATTTTCCCACATCCCTGCGGCTGTTAGCTGCACCCTGCCAGAGCACTGGGCAGTCTCATGCGGTGTAATCGCGAGCTTCTTCCCACTTCCCGCGGCCGTTAGCTGAACCACCCCCCGCCCCAGTGGGCTGCAGTCTCAGGCGATGCAATCCCCCGTCGCCCTGAGGCTGCTGGCCCGGCGGGCCCGGGCTGGTCGCCCGAACCGTTTTTGCAGGCGCGGCCCGTGCCCCCCGGGCCGCGCCAGTTACCCGTTCCCCGCCCGGCTGGCCCAGGCTGTTCTTCGTCGGCACAGGCATGTGCAGTCACTTTCGCCCCTCGGTGCTTTTCGAGCCCAGGCAACTGTCCGCTGCCTCTTCGGTCGGGCCCCCTCCCTCTTGCCCTCCCCCGGGCTCGGGGAATGTGACGACCTTGCTCTTCGACCGCGCTGGCACTGGAAATGGCCTGATGAACTGTTGGCTGCAAGTGCCCTACGCTACCGCCCCCGCTGCCTGTGGTCAACTCCGTGGTCTCCTTGTGTCTCGCGGCATCCCATCTGAATGCATTGGTTCGGGCGCGTTCAGATGAATTACGAGTGCTGGCAGTTCGGCAAGGTGCGGTCGTTTACTACTTGGTCTGAGTTCGAGCTGCGGCTTCCCAGATCATCTGGGACCGGCTTAACTCGGTAACGGATTTTAGGGTTGCCGATTTCAGGTCGCGACCGGATCCCGGTTTTGACACCATCTCGAAGTAATTGAAAACGCCCCTACTCATGATTTCTGCATTTCGGTATTGGCAATCCGAATTTCGATATCGATTGCGACGCAGAGTTCGGTATCGTCGAACGCGAAATTCGATAACGAACCAGACGCGGATTTCGGCACTCTTGTTGCAAATGCCGGTAACGACGGCGCAAGATTTCGGTAGCGACGAGACGCTGAAATGCAGTATCGGTGAACGCGAATCCAGA
>CAUYUJ010014206.1:293913-297378 GCA_963575745.1 Prorocentrum cordatum
ATTACTACTACTACTACTACTACTACTACTACTACTACTACTATTACTGCTACAACTACTACTACTGCTACTACTACTACTACTACGCCTACTACTAGTATTGCTACTACTAGTACCACCACTATATCCACTACTTCTACTCGTAATACTACTTCTACCACAATGCTTATTCGTGATACGTTGTTTCCGTCATTCTTCTTATTACGATTACTACTAACGTAAGCAGTAATAGCAGTAGCAGTAATAGTAGTAGTAGTAGTAGTAGTAGTAGTAGTAGCATTGCTACTACTACTACTACTACTACTACTACTACTGCTACTACTACTACGACTACTACTAACATTATTATTATTATTATTACAACTACTACTACTGGTACGACTACTAGTACTACGACTTCCAATTTAATCACTAGTACTACCACTAGTATTGCTACTGCTACTGCTACTGCTACTACTACTACTACTACTACTACTACTACTACTACTACTACTACTACGACTACCACTACTACTGCTGCTGCTACTATTACTACTGCTACTACTACCGCTGCTACGACGACTGCGAATGTTACTAGTTTTTTGCTACGCTCACTGTTGCTATCACGACTACTGCTACTATTACTATCACGGCGACTGGTAATGATGACGAACACGACAACGACTACATTTACGATTACGACTACTAGTACTACTACTAGTACTACTATTAGTACTATTGCTACTTCTACTACTAATACTGCTACTACTGGTTTCACGACTACTATTATTTGTACGCCTGCTATTATTGCGACTACTACTTGATGCTACCTTTAATACGACTACTTTTACCACCAGTAATCACTAATGTTAATATTAACGTTACCGCGAGTACGGCCACTACCCTGTAACGCCCCTCGCGGGGGTAGAAACCAATTGGGTACAGCTTACTCCGTGGAGCGTCGTGTTGTCTCCTCCTCCACTCGTTTTCTTGCGCCAAACGTCCACCCCTGAGGCTCTCGGAAGCTTCCACAAGGCTCGCAGGTGGTCAGAAAAAATGCCCACGACATCGAAGACTCAGGTATTCGAGGTTTCGTCTTCGACTCCGTTCCCAGAACCCCGACGTGGTGTCTGTTCATCGTGTCCCTCCTAGCTCCCTCCCGGCCTTACATCCTGCCAGTAGCTCGCCTTTCATTCCACAACTACCCGTAGCGCGAAAGCCATGCCCCCCCCCAACACACACACACACACACACACACACACACACACACACACACACACACACACACACACACACACACACAAAAACAAAAAAAAACAAAAAACAAAAAAACTTAGCCTGTCGAAGGACCCACCCATATGCAGTTGTGGGTATCGGCGCATGCGCCCTCCCCCCCCCACTGGGACCTTCGGTGGAGCTCCCTACTGGGCCACGACACGCTGTACTGGGTGTGGCGGACGCATGCGCCCCCCCCACTGGGGCCTTCGGTGGAGCTCCCTTTGGGGCCACGCAGCGCCATGCTGGGTGTGGCGGACGCATGCGCCCCCCTCCATTGGGGCCTTCGGTGGAGCTCCCTATGGGGCCACGACGCGCTGTGCTGGGTGTGGCGGACGCATGCGCCCCCCCCCCACTGGGGCCTTCGGTGGAGCTCCCTATGGGGCCACGCAACGCCATGGGTGTGGCGGACGCATGCGGGGGCCTTCGGTGGAGCCCCCTATGGGGCCACGAAACGCTGTGCTGGGTGTGGCGGACGCATGCGCCCTCCCCCACTGGAACCTTCGGTGGAGCTCCCTATGGGGCCACGAATCGCTGTGCTGGGTGTGGCGGACGCATGCGCCCCCCCCCCACTGGGGCCTTCGGTGGATCTCCGTATGGGGCCACGAACCGCTGTGCTGGGTGTGGCGGACGCATGCGCCCTCCCCCACTGGGACCTTCGGTGGAGCTCCCTATGGGGCCACGAAACGCCGCGCTGGGTGTGGCGGACGCATGCGCCCCCCCCCCCCGACTGGGGCCTCCTGTGGGGCTCTTTATGGGGCCACCAAGCGTTGTGCTGGGGTGTGGCGGACGCATGCGGATTTTACCACTGGGACCTTCGGTGGAGTTCCTTGTGGGGCTACGAAACGTGTGAGAGGTGTGCCGAGAGCAAAGGCAAGGAGGGGGAGGAGGGAGGAGGGGGACGAGGAAGGAGGGAGGAGGGAGGAGGGAGGAGGGGGAAAATGAGGGATGAGGAGGTGGGAGCGCGGGGCGCCGTCTTTTCAAAACGAGGACCCAACACCACAGGATGGTATGGAAAAACAACAACATTTTGCCCGACCTTCGACGTTTGACCACCCGTTCGCCTCCCTAACCCCGCCCGCCCCGCAAACAGAAATAACCACGTTCGAAGACGAAGAGGGCGGGTGACGAGGGTGTGGTACATACGCGTTGAATGACACGCGGGCAAGTAAGAGCGAACAGTATTATAATGATTGGTGTTGTTGTTGTTGCTGTTGTTGTTGTTGTTGATTCTGCTGTTGTTGTTAATATTGTTGTTGTTGATGTTGAACTCTCACTCTTGAAGAATAATTCTTTACGCTTCGCGTATCCCCACCAGCCCATCTCACAACAACAACTCTTGCGAAGCGTGCCGACAGTTGTGTTTTTCAGGCGTGTGTCCGCTTGGCCCCGCATATCTCGCCTGTTCCTCCTTCTTCCCGCCTCCTTGTACATCCTCCTTGTGGGGGCAGCGGGAGAAGGACGACGCGGAAGAGGAGGGAGAGAACGCGGTGGGAGGCAAGAGGGACTCAGCGGAGAGGACGATTTCAGCGATGATCTGAACAACGACGACGCACCCGACGACGACGACGATGTCGACCGCAACGACGACGACCACAACCGCGACGACGACGACGACGACGTCGACGACGACGGCGACGACGAAGGCGGCGGTGCGGGCCCTCGTTGTGTGAGTCCTTCGGCCCCGTCGTCCTTGTGTGAGTCTTTCGGGACCCTATTCCTGGTGTGAGTCGCTCGGTATCCTCGTCGTGTGAGTCGTTCGGGCCCCTCCTCCTGGTGTGAGTCGTTCGGGCTCCTCGTGTTGTGGGTCGTTCGGGCGCGTCGTGGTGTGGGTCGTTCGGGCGCGTCGCCCTGGTGTGAGTCGTTCGGGCCCCTCGTCCTGGTGTGAGTCGTTCGGGCTCTTCGTGGTGTGAGTCGTTCGGGCCTCTCGTCCTGGTGTGAGTCGGTCGGGCTTCTCGTGGTGTGAGGCGTTTGGGCACCTCGTCCGCGTGCGAGTCGTTCGGGCCCTTCGTAGTAGGAGTCGTAGTAGTAGTAGTAGTAGTAGTAGTAGTAGTAGTAGTAGTAGTAGTAGTAGTAGTAGTAGTAAGTAGTAGTAGTAGTAATAGTAGTAGTAGTAGTAGTAGCAGTAGTAGTAGTAGTAGTAGTAGTAGTAGTAGTAGTAGTAAGTAGTAGTAAGTAGTAGTAAGTAGTAGTAGTAGTAGTAGTAGTAGT
>CAUYUJ010014206.1:299978-309978 GCA_963575745.1 Prorocentrum cordatum
GTAGTAGTACAGTAGTTGTAGTCGTTGTAGTAGTAGTAGTAGTAGTAGGTAGTGTTAGTAGAAGGAGTAGTAGTAGTAGTAGTAGTAGTAGTCGTCGTAGTGGTAGTAGTAGTAGTAGTAGTAGTAGTAGTAGTAGTAGTAGTAGTGGTATTTCCAGTATGTAGTGCAACGAGTATGAGTAGTAGCAGAAGTACAAGTAGTAGTAACCGTAGGGGAAAAGGTAGTAGTAGATGTCTTTTGGAAGCTGCTCGGAGGCCTCTTGGGGCGTCTTCGGCGCCTCCTTGGCGCATCTTGGGGACCTCTTGGGGGTATCTGTGGGACCTCCTGGAGGCGTCGTGGTGCCTCCTGGGGGTCTCTTGTGGCCCATCTGGGGACCTCTTGGGGCCATATGGTGGACCTCTGGGGGCCCTCTTGGGGGGCATGTCTGGGCGCTGCCCCTCCTCCTGGTGTGACTCGTTCGGGCTCCTCGTGGTGTGAGTCGTTCGAGGCGCGCGTCGTGGTGTGAGTCGCTCGGGCTCCTCGTGGTGTGAATGGGTCGGGCGCCTCGTCCTGGTAGGAGTCGTTCGGGGTCCTCCTTCTGGCGTGAGTCGTTCGGGTTCTTCGTGGTATGAGTCGTTCGGGCCCCTCGTCCTGGTGTGAGTCGTTCGGGCTCCTCGTGGGGCCTCTTGGCGGCCTCTTGGAGCCTCTTGGGGCCTCTTGGGGGCCTCTTGGGGGCCTCTTGGGGGCCTCTTCGGGGCCTCCTGGGGCCTCTGGGGGCCTCTTGGGGACCTCTGGGGGGTCTCTTGGGGGCCTCTTGGGGCCTCTTGGGGGCCTCTTGGGGGCCTCTTGGAGGCCTCTTGGGAGGCTCCTGGGGGCCTCTTGGGGCCATCTTGGGGCCTCTTGCGACCTCCTCAGAAGCGCAAAGAAGCGCTGCCCCCTGAAAAGGACAAAATGAGCCCAAAACCATAGTAAAATCAATAATTCTGCTATGAAGGAAGATGAGCGCGGCCCCCGCGGGAGGCCAAAATGGGGCCAAAACCATAGTAAAAGCAAGGATTTGGGCTTCACAGAAGAGGAGGGGGCTACAAGAGGGTCCCCCCGTCGGGGCCATAATCCTCGTGAGGGTCGTCGTTTTTTGGCCCTCCCAGGCGTCGAAAAAGACCCCCCTGACCACCCGCGGGACTCCCTCTCCAGGCCCAGGGGGAGGGGGGAGGGGGAGGGGTAAACCCCTCCCCGAAGGGGAAGAAGGGGGGTTGGGGGGTTGAGAACAGAGAGAGCTCGCTAAACCACTCACGCCCGAACTGCTGGTGGGATTATTGTTGATCCCCCCCCACCGGTGCACATTGATTTTTCTATTGAAGTGCCACCCCCGGGGCTCGCACTTTGCTTTTTCTCAAGGAAGGTCTTCCTGCTCAAACTGTGCCCCTGCCCCCCGGGCTACAACAACAACGGCTCCCGCCTGAGACTTCCTCTATTTTTACTCAGGACCCCCGCTCCCGCCTGAGACTTCCGCGCAATTTACTCAGGAAAGGCGCTCCCGTCTGAGACTTCCTCGCAATGTAATCAAGACCCCCGCTCCCGCCTGAGACTCCCGTGCAATTTACGTGGGAACGGCGCTCCCGCCTGAGACTTCTTCGAATTTTACTCAGGACCCCCGCTCCTGCTTGACATTTCCGCGCAATTGACTCAGGAACGGCGCTCCCGCCTGAGACTTCCTTGCAATTTAGTGAGGACCCCCGCTCCCGCCTGAGACTTCCATACAATTTGCTCAGGAATGGCGCTCCCGCTTGAGACTTCCTCGCAACTTAGTCAGGGCCCCCGCTTCCGCTTGAGATTTCCTCACAATGTACTCAGGACTGCGCTCTCGCGTGCGACGTCCTCACAAATTATTCTGGAATTGCGTTTCGGCGCTCAGGAACCACGCGCGCGCCAAGGACGCCTTCACAACGTGGTATCTTCCCTCTTCCTTCGTCCTTCCCCCTCCACTTCCTCCCGCTCTCCCTCGTTCTTCCCCCCCTCCTCTTGCAGGGCCCGCGCCAATTCCAATGGCGGGCAGAGAAATGTACGCCCCCGAAGGATTGTCCGCCCGTTCCGGTTTGCCCGTACGTCGAAGCCCGCCGGCCCCAGCAAAGAGAAATAATCCCCCCGAAAGGGGTGTGATCGAAGACGAAGAGGGCGGGCATCGAGGGTGTAGGGTATACGTTTTGAATGACTCGCGGGCAAGTAAGAGCGTACAGCCTTAAAATGGTTGTTGTTGTTGTTGTCGTTGTAGTTGTCGTTATTGTTATTGTTATTGTTATTGTTGTTGTTGTTGTTGTTGTTGTTGTTGTTGTTGTTGTTGTTGTTGTTGTTGTTGTTGTTGTTGTTGTTGTTGTTGTAATAGTGCCCGCTTCGTCAAATCGAACCGGTCAACGTTCAGATTGTGCATGTGGGGGTCGCCAACGGCAGCAACCGCGCGGGGCGTCGGAGCCGGGATCGCCGTCGTCATCGTCCTCGTCGTCGTCGTCGTCGTCGTCGTCCTCGTCGTCGTCGTCTTCCGCCTCCTCCAAACCACAATTATGACCACCCCCGCCGCCGCCGAACCCGGGTTTTCGCACAGAATGCCCCGCCGGATTTCGCTTCCCATCGGCACCTCCCTTTTCTCTCCTTTCCCCAAGTGCCTGCCCTCCACCTCCTCCCCCTCCTCCTCCACCTCCTCCTCCTCCTCCTCCTCCTCCAGCCGTTCTGGCCCAGATGTGTCCTGAGCTTGCTGCGGCCGACTTCAGAGCGGCACCGCCGCAGCGAGCCTTTGTGGCAGTGAGCTCCTGCGAGAACGCCCCATCAATCTAACGACGGAGTCCACGGGCGCGTGGGGGGTGACGTCAAGAGGATCTCCCCTAATGTGCTCATGGCGGGGCCCGTGCCCCAGGGCCCAAGGAAACCTACATGGGGGTGTCCAGCTTGCGGGGCTTCGGCAAATTGGGTGAGCAGCATCAAGTGCAGATGCGGACAACACGCACCAACATTCATTGTTCAGCGTGCCAGGAAGGCGGCCAAGGAAGCAATGCAGCAGCGTGCCTCAGGACCCCGTCGCGTCGGCGGAGGAGGCAGTCATGGGCCGCCAACCCCAGCACCATGGAGTGACCAGTATATGCAGATGCAGAAGCAAATTCAAGACCTACCATCTGAGCTCAAGAGGGTCAAGGCCGAGAAGGGAGGCGGTGCCAAACCTGACGGTGACGAGTCTCAGGCGAAGGACTCCAATGGCAATGAGACGGACTATGCCAAACGTGTTGCGCTCCAGAAGCGCATTGCTGTCCTCGACCAGTACATCAGGAATACGAACGAGCTGGACGAGGATGCACCTGACTTGCCTGCAGCAAAGAAGAAGTTGGAGCAGCTTCGTGCAGAGCACAGAGCTATGCGCCCGCCAGCGTCGGCGCACAAGGCTGCGTTCCAGAAGCTTGAGCGCTGCAAGTTGCAGAAGACTCAGATGGAGAAAGAAGTATCTGGACTATTGGCAAGAGTGCAAGCACTGCAGAATGAGTTGGTTGGCAAACGTGCTGCACTTGATGCTAAGTCCAAGGAGGTTGAGTTACTGGAAGTTGAAGTGGAAACATCGGCAGCCAAGTTGGGCAAACAGCGGAGAAATCTCGGAGCGAGCGCTGCAGGAGCCCCCGAGGATTTCATCAAGCAGATGCGTTCCAGCCCCACCCTTGCAGGCGATGCCGAGCTCGAGCAATTGCTCAGGGACCTCGGCGTGCACCCGAGGTTCGACAAGTTCCAGAAGTTGTTGCATGACACCGTCTCTCCCACAGTCGACGACCCTATGTCGGGTCTTCCTTCTGGACCTACTCCTGCTCCTGTGGGCGAGATCCCTGTGGATGAGAGGCCAGTCGGCGGAAGTGGGGGTGAAAGGTGACCATTGCCAGATCTCGAGCTGTCAGGGTCCGAAGCAGACGAATTGTGGGCTCGAGTTCAACACGCGAGCGAGGCTGACCGCCCTGCCAAGCTTGCGGAGATGGTCAACGAGTTGCAGAAGAAGAAGGTCCGCAAAGTGGCTGACGATCAAGAGGATATTCAGCAATCTTCCTGTTGTAAGCGGCCTGCCAGTTGTTCACGGCAAAACGCTTGCGCTTCCTGACCCGAGGTCCAGCCAGGAGCAAATCCGACTTGTGGAGACGCTCAAAACGAATCAAGGTCGTGAGACTTTGAAGCGAAGATTGCACCGTTTTCCAGCTGTGACTCTGATGGTACAGGAGTTGGGGTATTTCTCTCATAGCACGGAGGAGTTGTCGTCGCGGGCTGGCCGACGAGGATGGAACGTTATCATGGAGCCAGGTCACGTAAACATGGGCAACCTTCTTTCTGCGGGAGTTGCTGTGTTTGCTCGGGCTGAGGTAGGTCTTCGACGCCCCCACGTGAATGGGGAGATTGTATCTGGAGTGCTTGTCGCCCATCGGGCACTTCGCGCTGTGGTCGACGTGCCAGGCTGGCCAGAGATGAATATTTTCAACTTGTACCTTCATTGTTCTGAGGGCTTGTCTGGAATGTATTCTAGCAGTCTGTGTCTGGGCCCACGTCGCCTAGCATAACTGGTAGGGGCTGGAATCTTGACCAAGCGTTGCTTGACTCGTCAGGTTTCCCCAGGGCTGCCCAGGTTCAGATTGCATCGTCAGTGTCGGTGACATGCATGACGGCGACACCGCCGAGCACGATTGATTCTTTTGTGTCTCAGTGCAGGTGCACATCGGTTACTGAAGGAAATCAAAGTCGATGCTACGTGGGAGGTCAAACCGCGCCGCCCTGTTCAACTTGTGCTGGCTCCAGATGGACGCCGACTTCAGATTGTAAAATACGCATCGGCTCCGAAGCTCCCCACAAATGGAGTGGTTGGGCCTGTGCAGCAAGATTTCGATTGGTCACCTGAGCGACACTGCGCAGTCAAAGCTGTCGAGGTGGCCAAACAACCACCTGCCGACGCTGCCTGGGGCTTCATTGCGCTGGCGCGGGGATGCTTCATCACCAAGGTCGCTGAGCGCATCGGCATTATGACAGGTGGGGATGCGAAGTCTCCCGGTTCTTACACTCGATGTATCAAGCTGAAGTGGATTGACATAACGTACAACGGCAGTGATGCGCGTGGCCTTGCTGCTCAGGCTGATGGATGGAAGTGGCTTTCAAATGCGCTCCAAGGGATCAGCCTATTGAAGCAGGCCGCGCTCAACGGTGATGAGGGGAAAGCTGCCTCGCTCGACGATGAGTTGTTGTTGTTTCAGACTTATCCTTGCCCTGGCGTGTATTTATGTTCGAGACTGAGTGCGAGTGCGACGAAGACGAGGCGTTTGACTGCAGGGCGATTCCCCCCAGACAACATAGTCGAGTTCCCTGGGGAGTTCGATGGGGACATTGAGCTTGCAACGCAGGCGGCTGGGGAATATTCACAGACACGCTGGAAGAACTGGTGCGATCAAGCTGCCGCAGGTGGTGCCGGAGCCTTGCACAAGATAACCGAGTACAATCAGGTGAAGGAGACTACGGTGGTCAAATATGATGATGGTCTGCCATCTGCACATCCACGCGCAGTTGTTGAGGCAACGGCAGAGGAGTATCGTTTGTTGCGGGATGCGAGCACTGAGGCTCCGCCAGCGCAGATACCTGACAGGAGTTCGTTCCCGAGGGCGAGTTCGACAGAGATCGGGGCGGTCGCCCAAGCGTTTCCTCAGTCCACTGCAGGATCTTTAGATGGGCTCCACCCTCGACGCTGGCTACTCCTGAGTGGCGAAGGCCTCGATAGCATTGGAATGTTGTTTGCGTCTTTTGAACCACTAGGAGTATTACCAACGCGGATGCGATGGATCTGTATGCCCATGCTTCCCAAGCCGATGGGAGGGCATGGGCTAATTGCGTTATACGGATCGGTTTACCCAGTTTGGCAAAGGTTTCGTCGACCCCAGCTCGCGCCTCTTCAGCAGTTTCTAAGTCGAGTGTACTGGGGGGGGGGGGGCGCTGCTGGGCGTTCTGCGATTGATTATGCATGGCAGGTGGCCGCTCGAGCCGAAGCATGTGCACATGATAAGCGGAAGAGCCTGCATATCATCGCTGGTTACAGCAAGTATTTCGAGACGGTCGGCTTGATAGCAGTGAGAGAGACGTTTTCTCGATATGGTGTCCGACGCGTTTAACTCAGTTGCTTTTCAATACTTGGTCGGCACCAAGGATCATTCGCTTAATGCGACACCACTGCCTGCATCCCGTTCACGCTCGTCGGGGCTTTCTTGCAGGCGACGCATATGCTGATGTCGGGATCAAAGTGCACGCATTGGAAGAATACGACAGGTTTGTCTCATTGCATCGTGAAGTGCACTTCTCATCGTATACTGACGACAGCAGCTCGGGCATCGTGGCGATCGCCACCGAGGAGCAGATCGCCTTGGCTGTAAGAGTTGGTCGAAGTTTTCAGGCAACGGCTTCGCGACTGGTGGCCAAGTTCAACAACGAACTATCGATCGTCTACTCCGAGGCTGGAGTCGGAGACGAGGTTGCGGATAAGCTGGGTTTCGATGCTTCTTCTAACGAGCGAGTTGCCACGCACCTAGGCGCAGATCAGGCTGGTGGGAGATCGAGGAGAGCTGCGCTCACCAGGAAGAAGCAGCAGAGTCGACGTCGACGGTTTCTGCAGAGGTTGAAGAAAATTGCTCGACATCGCAAGGCCCGAGACATCTCTTTGAACGCAGGGTTTGTTTGAGGCGCAAAACACATGAAGTAGGTTTGGAGTCGCTCCTGAGGTAGGTCGGCGAAGTTGGTCTGAAGTGCGCCTGGCTACAGTGGTCGGCGCAGGTAACTCGAAGGGAAGGGGCGGCGAAACCGATTGCCGCAAGCAGCTCTCAGGGGAGAGGAATGCGTCGCGCATGTTCAAAAATTGCTGTCCAGGGAAGGCTGTCGGGAACACATTATCAAAAAGAACTTGTCGGGATCGGGTCAATAATGACATGTTCCAAACAAGCTTCTCGGGGAAATGCTGGAACGCCGCCGGCAAGGCGCGGCTTCTGCTGGCAAACCAGCCGAGTGATTCGTGAGGTGCGCTGTCTTGGGTTATTCTGGACTCCTTCGGGGCTTATCTTCAGGCTTCCAAAGTCTTCGGAAGCGCATGGGCGAAAAGGCCAAATTCATTCGTGTCTCGTACGATTTGGGCAGATTTCGGTTCCTCGGGGGTGTTATCGGGTGGCTCCGCGGCCACTTGGGGCGGTCTCGGAGCGGCAATTGGGCTTCTTGGGGCATGCGTGAAACAATGTTGATCCATCTTGGGCTATCTTGAACCATATGCGAGACCGCGTTGCATTCTGCGAGGTCATGCCGGCTCTATCCTTGACCGCCTCGGGCGCTCCAGCGACCCGCCGCCCCCCGCTGCAGGCCCCGGAAGGGGGGGGGGGGGGGCGCATCCATCCCCGAAGGGAAGATTGGGGGTCGTTGGAACAGGAAGTGCTCTGAACCACCTCCGTCTTGAGATCTGGGGGCACTGCGTTTCCCCCTTGGTCTGACCACAGCGGGAAGTAGGGCGTGGAGGGCGGGGCGAGGGCCGCGGGCCCGAGCAAGGGGGGGGGGGGGGGGCGAGAGGGGGACCAGGAAGGTTAGAAGGTGAGAAAAGGGAGAAGGGAGGGGGGTGGGAGGGGGGGGGGGGGGGGGGGGGGGGGGGGAGGGGGGGGCTTCCAGAAGTCGGGCAGGGGGGAAGCGGCGTTTCCGGGGGGGGGGGGGGGCGGGGGGGGGTGGGGTGGTGATGGGGCGCGCGAAAGAGAAGAGGAGGTGGCGAGGTGGGGGGAGGAACGAGAAACGAAAGGGGAGTGGCGCCTCCGTCGGGCCGGGCCCGGAGGGGCCCCGGGGGGCGGGGGGCGGCCGCATCGGGTTTGCTTTCTGAAGAACCTAGGGCGCCAGGCGGCGGCCCCCTGTCCGCAAACGGGGGGGGCGCCAAAAGGCTTTGTCCTGTCGCGGCACGTTCGCCTGTCGCCCGACAGCGAAATCGCGCGCTCGATCCTCGACCCTCGGGGGAGGGGGGGGGGCGCGCCCCCTGTGGGGGCCCCCCGCCTGTCGGGGGCATCCCACAAGTGTTTTGGGTTTGTTCCCCTTTCCGGGGGCACTTCGCAGATTTCTTTTTTGGCGCGCCAGCCCCGGGGGCGACTTCTGGGAAAGGTTCGGGCATGCGCGCGCTGATGTCTCAAGAAACCGCGCCCCAAAAGTAGCTCGGAAAGCCAGTTTGCAGAAATTGCTTTTGCAAAGTAGGTTCCAAAGAAGGTCCGTGGAATCCAAAAGTAGGTTTTCGGTGGCCCGAAGTCGGTTTCGGAGGCCTCAAAGTAGGCATTAGGAACCGCAAAGTAGGTTCCGGGGGCTTCAACGTAGGTTTCAAACTTACTTCGAACCTGCTTCAAACCTACTTCAAACCTACTTCAAACTCACTTCAAACTGTTTTCGGAACCCTGCAGGGCCAGGGGTTGAAGAGGAGAGAATGCGGAGGAGGAAGAGGAGGAGGAAGAGGAATGGAGGAGGAGGAGGAGGTGGATGAGGAGGGTCAGGACGAGGATGGGGAGGGGGAGGAAGAGGAGGAGGAGGAGGGGGGGCAGGTCGAGGAAACGGAGGGCCAGGAGGAAGGGGGAACAGGAGAGAGGAGTAGGAGGAGGAGCGCCAAGAGGACCCGGAGGATCTGGCGGAGGACGAGGGGCGGATGAGGGGGGGATGAGGGAGAAAAGGCGGGAACAAGAGGGGGAATATGAGGAGGGGGGGGGGGGGGCGGGGGGGGCGGGGAGGATCAGGGGCAGGAGGATGAGAACATGGATGCTGCGGCTGACGAGGGAGAGGATGGCGAGGCAAGGGGGGCGATGATGGGAAGCACGATGTGATTGATGACGAGTGGCTTTGGGGAGGGCAGAATGACCTGGGGCGGGGCGGCCGTGATAATGAGGAGGAGCCATGGGCCGTGGCGTGTCCGAACCCCGCCGGGGCGCGGCGTGGGGGTTTTGCTGGGGCGGTGATTGTTGGTGGCGGTCCGGCTTGTCCAGGATGCCTTGAATTGGGTTGTTCGCCGTGCCAGTTGCTGGGGCTGCCCCAGATGATTTTTAGGGTCACCCATTGTCGTGGCCGCTTTTCTGGCGGGTCGTGTTTGCGGAGGTCTTCTCCGCAGCCGCTCTCGTTAACTGTCTATGTTTAGTGCCCGAGGGTGCATCGCGCGAAAAGTGTCGCGGCCCCTGCCTGAAATGCAGCCCTGGCGCCCTTTCCCTCACGAGCCTTCTTGGCGAGGTTGCCGCGGCCATGGGGGCGCCCCCAGGTGCGCTTGCCAGGGCTATTTTGGCGGATTCGAATCGCCAACTTATCTGCCCGCGGCAATTGCGCCGACGCGCTTTTGCAAACCCAGTAGCGAGAGGCTATATGCCCGATGACGCGTTTTTTCGCGCGCGTTGAACCTTCTTCCGGGAACCTGCTGCGCCTGCGAACCTATCTCCCGAACCTACTTTGGAACCTATGTAAAACCTATATCTAAATGTTTCCTGCTCGCCATTGCCCTGCTTTGCTGGGGGCGTCTCGGCGCGAGGCGACCCTCGCCAAGAAGAACGGTAGGACTGGCAAGATTTTAGAACAGGGGCTCGACCATCCATGACGTTCGGGGTGGAGGTCACGGGCCTCTCTGATTCTGAATGGAGTACTCTTCGCTAGCAGTGCTTCAATTTTGCCAGGCCATGCCATGGCGGGGCGTCGGCGAGTTCGAAAGTTGTCTGGTTCACTGACCCCTCGGTGCGACAAGCTTTGGCGCCAGCGTTGCAGTGGTCTCGTATGATATGGCAAGCAGTTCTGGCGCCTGAGTTGGCATTGGTTTCGCTGGATCATCTCAAGTTGTGGTGGGCCCAGGCTTCTCACGATCGCCCGATGGATGAACTGGAGTGGTCGTCTTCGAGAGGATCTCTTGAACGCGCTGCTCTTTCTGTGCGCAGAGTTGGATGGCAGATCGAGCAGTGGAACGTCTGGATTGACCATCGCGGAGTTGAGATACCATTGT
>CAUYUJ010014206.1:319978-389978 GCA_963575745.1 Prorocentrum cordatum
GAACCGGCGCTTGCGCTGGCCGGACATCTACGATTGTGAGGAGCGCGCGGAGGCCAGGGGGGCCAGGGACTCACATCGCGGGGGGAGGAGGAAGGAGGGATAGGAATAGGACTAGGAATAGGAATTGCAGCATGATGGTGTCATGACAAGCAAGATGGCCGAGAGCGGGTTGTCTTCTCGGCAGCACTCCGAACCATGGGAACATGACCTCGCCTGATACGATTCAGATACTCTCTCTTGGTATCGTTCAGGGGCTTGTGGCACGACTCTTCAAGATCGCTCCGAAGGTTGTGGGAACCAAGAGAACCGCAAACCAAGAGAACCGCACCTCCCGCATAATCACAGCCATAGTGCGAAGGTACGCTAATTCGTCCGATTCGCTCTCCAAGCCCCCAGCTATGTGCAGCCTGACCCTCTCATGCTTATGTGAGACGACCGAATCGACAGTGATTAAATCGAAGCAGGGCGTGCCCACCACTCTTTATCAGTGGTGAGGGTAGCACTACTAGCACTACAATGACAAAGGATACGTTTGAGGCCGCACTCCCGAAGGGAATGGGGCGTGCGGAAATGTGCACCTACTGACGGATAAAGTGGAGGAGGAGGGGGAGGTGGAGAGGCAAAAATTTGAAAACTTCACTGGCCACAAAAGAGAGTCGGCTATCACGCTCGGCGGCTCTCTCAGCAACCGCGGACTCAAAGGAGGCTATCGGGAGCCGCCTCTGAACAAGCCCAACCTTGGGTTCACAATCGAATGTCCGGGCACGAGTGGGCAGATCGACTCGATGCCGCTCCGCGGCGCCTTCCGCCTTCTGCTAGCGAGTTCGCAACATCATTACTTACCAGCATCTAGTTATCTATCTTCTTTTGGGTGGCCGGCCACCTCGGCGGACAAGTGCGAAAGTACCTGCAGAACGACAAGTTCAGCTGGGCCACGCTCACTGAAGTGGCTGCCGATGTCACTCCGTAGGGCGCCCGGCTTACAAGCACATTCGAGGTCTTGCTGGTGGTGCCAGCCTTTACAGACGGCTTCGTTGTCTGTGACGTAGATTTTGGGCCAATTGATCCTCGAGCAGCCCACTCGAGAGCTCGAAACTCGCCTCAAGGGGGGGACTGCGCGCGGCTCGCCAACGGTCCTGAAAACCTTACTTTCAGTCGTAGCTCTGACAAAATATGAGACGATTGTGAGACCAATTCTGATTCGCCCAAGCACTGGATACCTGCGATCACCAAATCCAGAGGCGTCTCCGCAAAAGAAGGAGTGGCTCAGCAACGGCCCCCGTGCCCAATCTCTTAGGCAACAGTTCATTGTATTGCGCGGTGGTGAGGGTCAAGTGCTCCACGTCTGCTGGTTGTGCACGAGCCGCCGCTGCAGGGATGAGGCCGCGAATCCAAAAACCGGTGTAGCCTGTGGGACATTGTCGCCCGTGGAATTGTATGTTTTGCCACAGTGGCTGGCCATGCAGAGCCAGCCTCTATGCAACATTGTCCCCGTCGCACCGTTGCAATGTTGACAGATGGGGGAATCGCAACGGCCGCAGTCGCACTTACACTGCCGTGTCCAGAAGCCGCCCGTCGAGATGGTGAGCGTCAGTTCCGCGAGCTTGGCGCCATGCGGCAAGTCCCTGAGCCTGGTGAGGAGCGTACGCGGCGAATATTTGTCCGTCCCGTGGTCCAGGCCGCCGCCGCAAAACTCAGAGGAGGTTTGCTGCCACAGCTCGCCCTCCAGCGACACCTTGAAATCGTGTCAGGATTTTGATGGATCCACATTTTTGGGAGCAGCCGCGACGTCGTCTAACATCCAATCCATTTGCTGGTTCAGTGTGACGGCGCCGGGGGGTCCCACCCTGCATTCACTAGGTAGGTGACTATTGCCGAAACTTGACCTCGCACGTGTCTAGATCTGCCCGAGGATGGAAGAGACTTGATGCAATCGATTTGCTTGCCCCATATACGACGTAATCCGTTGCGAATCTCCAGATGGGAAAGCCACAGGCATAGCTACTGCTTGACATACAATGTAGGCGACCTCGCAGCTGGATCTGTCCAACAGCCATGAGATCGAGTGGCGTCGTCAGACGACTCCCACTCGCCAGCGCTGAGAAGCGCCGGCCACGGCGCCGACTGGCCGATGCATTTTGCGCAGCTCGGCCCCCGAGGACGTCGTGCACCTAGCGCGCAATCCGCCGAAACCTGAGGGCCCACGATCATTGCGCGCTTGGTTGCAATATGTCATTTCGATATGGAGCCGTGTCCTCTCAACCGCTAGGTCTAAGCTTTTGCCCTGGCGACCGCGGCAACTCGGGTGGCCCGCGCTGCTCGGCGGCCGTCGCCCAGGTGAACGCCCAAGTGGCTCGCTTGACGCGCCGCCTGCACGTCGATGCCCACCCTCCCCAGCGCGGGCGCGCCGCCGACGTCGAGTCGGACGCAGGGCCGCGCGGCGCGAAGCTCTCCGAGACAAGATCGAGCTGCTGCTCGCAAAGCTCGCCTCGCACCACAGCGAGCCCGCCCACTGGCGCCTCCGTCGCAGCCGCGCTGGAACCCCGCTGCCCGAGGCAAAGGTCGTCGACCCTGATCCCGCGGCTGGGGTGGCCCGTGCCGTAGAGAGAGCCCAGATGACGCAGCGCGCGAGGCATCGGCCGAATCGAACTCCGCCTCGCCTTCCTTGCGCCGTGCTTCCCGCAGCTTGGAACGGCCGCGAGCGCGCCGAAGGCCCCGCCGGTCGCGACCGAGCGGCGGCGCGGCCCCCCCCCAGCTCGGCGCGCCCATCCGTCGCGGATCTCGCGGCCCCAGTGCTGCGTTCGCATGGCGGTGCCTCCGCCACTTCGGCGCGCCGCTCGCGAGCTTCGCGGCCATGCAGAAAGCCCCGCCGAAGGGCCCACGGGCTTCGTTCGCATGGCGCCGCCGCCCCCTATTCCGACGCTTTGATCCCCGATCGGCAGCTCCGCCGGGTGCTTCATCGGCTGCGCTCGCGCGGCGGCGCCGCCCCCAGACCCCTCGCGCGCTCCGCGGCCCCGAAGGGAGCTCCACCGCAGGCCGCGGGCCCCAGGGGCTGCGTTCGCGCGGCGGCGCCGCCCCCGCGTCGGCGCCCCTCCACGCGCGCCGCGTGGCCCTGTGGGGGGCCCCGCCGAAGGCGATGTTCGCAATTGCGTTCTCGCGACCGCGTGCGATTTGATTGTTGCTCGGGCAACATGCTGGATTCTTTTGGTTTTTCAAGCATTTGCCGCAGGGCCCCCCAGGATTGGGGGGATTCCTGGAGGGGGGGTTCAGCAGGGGCGGTCGAGGATCCTGAAGAGACCCATGAGTGAGTTCCTCAGGACCCATCACGATCCCCGAGGGATTCCTGACAAGAGACAACCTTCTGGAATCCAGAGGATCCCCGATGATCTTCGGCAATGGCATTCGGTTTCGCGGGAGAGGTTCGGGAATATTTCAGGCACCGTCGAGGGCCCCCTGGGGGCGCCTAGAGGCCCAGCAGGATTCCGCAACGAGGCGCCTGCATGGATCGTCCGGTTTAGTCAGAGAGCCCCCAGATTCCTCTGGGCCCCCCCCAGGGGTTCTCAGGGATCGGGGGGGGGGGGTCGTCGGGATTCCGTGGGAGTGCTCAAGGATTGGCACGGGCCCATGAGATATTCTTTTGTTCTTTAAAAATTTCGAAGCATCCCGGCGTTCTTCGCGGACGCCCGGGCACGTCCAGGAAATGGCATCGGGGCGCCCGTGATCGCGCGCCAGAGCCCTTGGGGGCACGGGTCGTAGGTAGAGGGCGCTCGCGCAGCGCGCCCCAGGACCCAGCGTCGCAGGCCCGGGGGGCTCGCGTCGCAGCTCCCGGGGCGCGGCGCCGCGGCTTCCAGGGGCTCTCGCATTAGGCTCCAAGAGTGACCCTCAAGCCGAAGACGCATTCTGGACATCATGGGGCGCGCTCGTCTGGAAAGTTCCTCGCGAGATCCCCGGCAATCGCCTGCCGGCCCTCGTCGCTGTTCTTCTTTCTTCTTCCCCATCGCCCCGTGACCGGCTGCCCATGCCGAGCTGGAACTAGACGACATGGCGAACGGCAGATTTTCTGACGCGGGCAACATTCCCTCGCAAGTCGCCGCCGTGGACTTTCCATCGCGAACGCGCAAGCTGCAATGCTGGGCATTCCATAGCACTGCTCTGTCCAAGAAATGATAAGGAATGCTTAGCGCGTCTACTTGGAATCGGGGCCGATCATCTCGCAGCCTCGGGGCCCTAGGCCGACCGCCCCGAAGGCGCGAGGCCCTGGGCCCCCGCCGCGTCGCCCGCGGAGTCTGGGGAGGCCGCTGGGGGGCCCATCCCCGCCGGCGGCCAGCCTGGGGCGCCAGCGGGCTCGGCGCGCCTGGCTCTGGCGCCGTTCGCCAACATCGCAAGGCGCGGCGGCCCCATCTGGCGAGGATAGGGCTGCGTGTGCTAGCGGTGCCGCGCCTAGTCGGCCAAGTTTCCGTCGGCCACATCAGGAGCCCATTGTGTCTAGCATCGTCCCTGAGGCTACCCGTGAGCATGCGCGACGCCACCACTTGGTCACCGCGGCCCCTCTCGCGCGCTGAATCAGTTGTGGCGGGCCAGCGTCCACCAGGCAATCCCCCGCGTTAGTGGCGGCCTGCGGGGGGCCAGTCGATCGGGGCGCTCGCCGTCTCCGCGCCGCGGCCTTCAGAAATTCCGAGGTTGGGCGCCGCCCGCGAGCGGGCGTTTTCCCGGGCGAAGATGCGCCCCGAGGCTGGGGCAGTCGCGTTTTAAGTTTGTGTGATCTTCCAGTTTTGGCAGGCTGCGGACCCCATCAGATCTGCGCCCCCCCTCCCCCCCCGCCCCCCCTCTTCGGACAGCCTGGGGGGTGGCCAACTGGAAGGGCCAGCGCGGCCTCCGCTGGCCCCCCGCGGGCCGCCGCAGACCGCCGCGCCCTTGCCTTTGCAAGCCCGCAGACCCCAGCGGGGGCACTTGGCATTTGCGCGGGCCGCCCCGCGCATCGATGAAATCAGATCGCGGGGCGCAGCGCGCGCCGCGGGGGGAAATTCCACGGCGCGCGTTGCGCCCCGCAGGAGGGCGCGGCGAATTCGCCGCGACGCGCAGGCCGGCGCCGCGCTCGCGCACGCCGCGCCCTCCCCATAATCGGATTTCCCGACCCCCGAGCCGCCGCCGCCACGCCAGAAGGGTTGGCGTCGAAGATGGCTGCGCGCTGGGGCGCCCTCGGACCCGCGCTCGCGCCGCCCGCGGCGACCCCGGCGAAGGGGGCGCCCGCCTGGGCCGCTCGCCGCATTGAACCTCTCCGCGCGGCGAAGTCGCATTTGAGGAGGGACCGCGGCCTTCCTCGCCGCGCGCCGGCCTCGCTGGCCGCCGCCGCGGTCGGGCCGCCCCCGGGGGCAGCGCCTTCTTTCGAGCGCGCTCATGGACGCAGCGACCGCCTGGTTAAAGGGGCCCCCACCAGCCGCGTAAACTGCGCTGCTCGGCCATCCAGCGCAGGCCAACGTCGGATGTTGACGAGCCTTTCAGAACTTGCTCCGCTGTCGTGCGTTCCTGGGTCAGAACTTCGAGGGCGCGCGCCCCCCCCCCCGCCGCCTTCGCCTTCGGCCCCGCGTTGCCGGGGGCGGCCCGGCAAACGTGGAGTTAGGGGTCTCCGCGGAGGGCTCCACATGCGCGTCGCAAAGCACTTCGACGGGGCGCAGCGACGCTGTCCTGAAATGCGCCATCGGCCAAGGTGTCGCGCGCGTCGCTGCGCCGAGCGAGACAACGAGCAGCGGCCGCGCGCCGCCGCGCCGCGCCCGCTGTCGCTGCGCGAGACATGCGGCGAATGGCATGCGGCATATGTGAGTGGGAATCGCGCGGCAACGACGGCAGCGACGGCGCTGCTGCTGCGGCAGCGGCGGCGCTGCTGCAATGGCACGACGGCGCTGCTGCTGCGAGCGGTGTTTGCGACACGTTCGGCGGCTGTGCCGCGCGTCGGCTCTGCCCGACGCCACCGCGTGGCTTTCGCGGTTGCAAGTCGAGTTTGCACCGTGCAGGTGCCGGTATTTCCAGCATCACGGCGTCGTGGGTGGGGTGGTGTGGCGTCTTGTTTGGCCCATGTGCTTTGTACTTGCAACTCAGATGATAGCCGGAAGCTGCGCGCTGGCGGCCCACGCTGGCGACGAGCCAGGCCACCTGCCAACGCGTGGCATCCTGCAGCACGGCATGGATGGCACAAATCATGCCCCCCTGTGCTCAACTAGTCCTGACGACGCCAACGGACAAGGCCCTTGGCGAGCTCGGGCAACAGGCCGACCTCTGTTGCGCAGCAGACATGTCCAAGGTCGTAATATCAGTGCCACAGCAGCGACTGTTGATCGACGTCCGCGACTTTGTGACGCGAGCATCTGCGGCGGCGGCTTCGCAGTGGTCCGCAGTCGTCAAACAGGACCTCCCCGCGAAATCTGAGATCCAAGCGAACTCGGTTAGGATGCCCAGGGTGCACGTGGCCCAAAACATGTTTGGATGCCAAATGGTTCAACGCGCGAGAGGTCTAGGACGCGTCAAACACAATAATTAGCCATGCGCGCGCGGAAATATTTCAAGACCGGACAAGAAACATGATCACGGGGGCCATGGACCTGGAGGCGTTCGATGGGGGGCCTTGTCAGGCACGGCGGGGCGATCGAGCCCTGGGCCGCCCGCCAGCGCCCACGGTTGGGCGAAATTTCAGAGCGCCGCGTCCACGGACGTTGGCAATTATGCGCGACGCGAGTTTTCCGAGGCAGCCGGCGAGAAAGAGCGGGTGGATTATTTGATTTTGCCTCCAGATTCCACTGCCGTCCGCCGGTCGCTTCCAGTTTTCGCGCCTCACGACTAGTCGAAGCGCCGCTTGCCGCGGTACCTTGGGCCAGGCAGTGGCGTCGCTGGTGCCGCAGACGCCCCGCGGGCGTTCGCACTGAGGCTTCCCGCGGCCGGTCGAAGGTCGGGGTTGTGACCCGCGTCGCGCAGTGCGCACGCCGATGACATAAACGCGGCTGGCAGTGAGGGCCGTTGACAAGTGCGCCGCGTGCGTTGGGAACGAACTTCATCATCACACCTGCGCACATTGCGGCGCGGGACACGCCGGGCTCGAGGGTGGCGGCGTCGCCCTGTGACCATGGCGAGCGCGTCGCACGCCGCCGCCCGACGCGGCGCCCCGAGCGCACAGGCGCTGACGATGAAGGGAAAGCGACGAAGACTTCCGAGGACATGTCCATCTGTTTTCAGGGTGCTTTGGCTTGCGCCAGAATTGCCCAGGCGCGGTTGATGGCGCGCGCAGTGCCCCTGTCACGTTTCCAAGAGCTGAACGACATACAGGTGCGACGACATACCGCTGCAACCAGGAAGTTGCAGGCAGGCCAAAAGACAACCGCATGCCTAGTTATGACAACCAGGGAGTTCGACCTGCCCTGGGACCCCTGCTACCGACGCGCCATCGGCGACGCCGACGATGAGGTGGATGGGCGCTGCGTCAGAGGTGCCAGCGTACTTAGGCGTGGAAACGCGCAGAGTGGAAAGCCTGTCGTTCGTCTGGTAGACGCGCGCTGCAAGTCCCATCGGCTGCGGTTGCGCTCCGGCCATTCAGCGGAAACGCTCGCAGCTGCCCGCAGACGGTGGATTATTGCGACCCGACCATCGCGACGCCGCGCAAACTTCAAGTGGGGCCGCTCACCCACCCGCAGTTCATCGCATATCGGAGATGGGTGGTCTACGCGTGAAGGGCGCATCGGCCATCGACGCAGAGGCCGTGTTCAAATCTCAATCTCGCAAGGACCGAACGAAGCCGACGGAGCGTCTCGGTCGTGCGATTTGGACCAGACGAGTGACGGCCAGGGGTCTCGCGCACAGTGCACGATTCGTGATGCGCAGGATGTCATTGCCAGCGGACATGCCACATATTGCATTGCTCGCGACTGGCTCCTACAAGCGGCGTCAGACATTCAATCGCTCAAGCAGGACTTGAAGACATGCTTACCGTGCAGGGCGAATCAGGCTTCGACTTTTACGCCTGGGTCTACGAGGGCCATCGGTTGGAGCACCTTTTCGAATAGTATGGCCATGTGCATTCCACGCCGGGTCAAAGGCCCGCCCATTTGTTTTGGATTGGCTCGGGCGTCTGGATCTCTGGGCGCCTGATCCTCTCGAGGCCACTCGCCTCACAATTTAGTTTCACCCTGAGCGGACTCGTAACCGAATGCGTCCGTCGATCCATTGGCTGGGTAATGGGGCCGTTCGCCGCGCGGGCTTTTCTCGCGCTGTTTCTACGAAGCTGCTGCTGTGAACGGATATGATAATCGTCTTCTCCCTTGTCCGATATTGAACTGACTTCAAAGGGGAGCGGGGCGAGCTTTCCGCTGCCGTTGTGGTTCGCAGCGGCGTGCAGCATCTTTTGGTTTTACAACTTGTTGATTTTTTGCGTGCGACAAACGTACATCGCACGTCTCTCAGGGACCCTGCCACATCTCACATATGCTGCTCCATGTCTCTTCTCGTTGTTCTTTGCTTGCGCTACGTCGCACCTTGGAATGGGGAGCGCCTGGTGCGTTCTATGTGCTGCGGCTCAGCGTGTCGCTGGCGACTGATCCTCGCACGTGCCCATGTGAGGGCAACCATTTCTGATGTAGTAGAATTGTGAGGTGCGGTGTCGCCGTTGTTGTTGGGGCCGTTTGTCCTGACGGCCATGTTGCCATTGTCTGCGAATCCGTCCTTGTCCTCTGCGACAATGACGACTGCCCATGTTTCCTTGGTCGATATGTTGCTGGTGTGTGTGCCGTCCGTGTAGGTTGGGTGAGAGTGCTCCGAGGTGGGCAAGGATGCGCGTCGTTGAAAAAAAGAAGCGAGAGGCTCGCTAGGCGTGAAGGGAGGGCACATTGGCTGTAGGTTGGTGCCTGTCGTCCACATGTGGACGTGGCAAAGATCTTGGCTGTAGGTTGATTCCTTGCAAGTCCTCGTTCCTTCCAAGCGAACCCATTGGTACCACTTGGTGGTTGCGGCCCGCGCAGGGCGTCGTTCCCTTTTCTTGCTTTCCGTTGGTTTGCAGGTCGTGCTGTCACCGTGTGTCTCTTTCGGTCTAGGGTTTGGGTGTCCAGTCGCTGTATTTCCTGGTGTGCCAGAGGCTGTGTCGCCTGACGTTTCGGCTACATGTATGGAAACGCTTCGGGCGTGCACCACGTAGCTTTCGTCGTCCACGTTCCGTGTAAACAAACAATACTTTCTACTCGGCACATGCATTCTGAAAACTGCCATTGCTGGGGGCTGTCGTCGAATTCTTGGATCCTCCTCTGTGCTAGCGGTTGCATGGAAGGGCGGGTTATTTTGGGCTGTGTTGTTTCAGTCACAGGTGGGCGCGGCCTCTGATTCTCCGCACCTCTTCGTGCTCAGCTTTGCTTACCCCCGCCAGGAACGGGGTCGTCCGTCATGTCGTCGTCACCCGCCAGTATTGGCATGCTTGAGTGGTCTTCGTCTGCTGAGAGAGGGAAGCGCAACTGCCTCCTAGGGTGGTCGGATGTCTTGCGGCTCGCCTTAGGTATTGTCGATGTCTCGTCTCTTCCTTTGTGCGGTCGGGGGCTTTGTGATCGGGACTTGCCAGGTGTACCCATGCATTGGCATCCCCGTGCTTGTTCTGGTGTCATTGGCTCGTCTGGTGCTGACTGCATCGGGGGCCCCGGACCCCGTAACGGAGCCGCTAGGGCAAGGCATCCGACGGGGATCGTTTTGTCGTCTTGTCCGTGTTTTGGTGCTGCAGCCCAGACATGTCATGCGTTGTGGGGGTTATCGTACTTCGGCGATGGCCTCCTCAAGTCCGTTGGTGCGTCGTGTGAGCACGCTCTCGAATGTGATCTCGACCTTTCCTTGGGGGTCGGCTGCTCTACGGGCATGGATCTCTATGTCACATTCGTCGATCGGTGCTCAAACAGTCTTGGGTATGTAATGGGCGTCGGTAGGAATGCGTTGCCTTGCTGGTGTCTCGGCGCCGGTGCATCGCCGAGGGAGCCTATTTGTCGTCTGGTGGTGTCGGCGTTGTTGTGCCTTCTTGGTTGGTTTCCTCAGTTGTTTTGGGCGTCGTGGTGCCGTTTTTTTCTGCTTGGCGCACGTGTGGTAGACCATATCGGTTTCTTCCAATTCCTTTTTGAGATCCTGCTCCCTCTGCGTTGCCTCCTGGTACTCTTTGCGTTTGTTGTTGTCCCTGATAGTTTCCCTCCGCACGTCCTCCATTGTGTTGGCGATCCATTATTTCCATCCTTTAGCCGTTCTGGCCCAAGTTTTTGGGCTTGCAGCCGCAGTCTTCAGAGCGGCAGCCGCTGCTGCGAGTCATTGTGGCAACAGCGTTCTTGCGCCTCCCTGAGGCATCCTCTTCCGCGCCAGTGGAGCGCTCCACGGCAGATGGTGTCGATGTCTTGCCAGGGCCGCGCGCGCCATTCTGGTCGTGTTCGTGTGGGCTCTCGTCAAACTGGGCTTCGCGCCTGGTCTGTCGCTGCGGCAAACCCGCCCCCGCGGCGGTGGCCAAGGCAGCCCGCGGGAACGCAAAGCATGCTCAACGTACTACTGCTGGTGGTCAACAGCCTCGTCAGGGACTCGGGGCTCGCACTGGCAGCATCACAGCGGCAAAGCTATCCAAGCAGCCTGCCGAACTCCAGAAGAAGTATGATAAATTGGTTGGGAACGGCAATGGTGGCAGTACTAACAATGCTGGCGGGCCTCCTGTCGGCGCTGGTGCTCCCCCAGAACCGAGTGGAGGCGAACGTAAGGAACAAGCGCTACGTGACAACATCGAGCAGCTGGAACAGGCCCGCACCGCGGTGGATAAGGTGCCCAACAGTGATGAGGCCAAGGCTGCTCTGGATGCGCAGTTGTCTGAGGCGCGCAAGCAGTTATCTAGCCTCAAGCCTGAGCTCACGGTCCACACCAACATTGGGCACCGTTTGCAGCGGGCGGAGGCCAAGGTCGAGAAGATATCAGCTCAAGTCTCCGAACAGCTCGACGTTCTTCGTTTAGCTCAGGAGAAGTTTGACAGCCTACAATCGCAACACTTGTTGGCGTCTAAGGAGGTGGAGCAGCTACGAGGTGAGCTCGTGGCGACACTCCCATCCTCGGTGGCCCAGAAAGATGTCGGGCTCGATATGCAGGACTTGGCGGAGAATGATGATGAGCAGGCTCAGCTGGATGCATTCTTGCAGTCTTCCCACTTCAAGCTCTACCAGGAGGCCCTCGCGAGGAAGGCCAAGGCGAAGCAGAACAGTTCTCGTGCTTCTACTTCGCCTTTCGATCAAGATGGTGATGTTCGCATGGGCGAGCGGAGTGGGTCACCTGCAGCGGCGCGCGATACAGCTACTGCCAGCGGTGCCCACCCGGCCGCTGCCGCCCACGATGTAACAAGTACACCCCCTCCAGCTGCGCCAAGTACACCCTCACCAGCCGCAGCTGGCGATGCAGCGCGAGCAGCTGGAGGCGGAGGTGACCTCGGTGGACTGCACCATGAAGTCCCACCAGACCCCGAGCTGGACCAGGAGATGGACGCGCTCTTCTGGGCCGCGCAGCGCGTGGGCAAGCGGATCTTCCACGCCCAGCTTGCTGAGCTGCTGGCCAAGCGGCAGCGCTTGGGGTAACCCTGCCACTTTTACCTAGATGCTGTGGTTTTCGCCTGACGCGCGCAGGCGCTGTGCAGCCTCCCCCCGCTCCTCCTCGCCTCGACCCCGACTGTGAGGAGGGCTCGTCTGGTTATGGTGGAGTGCTGGAGTCCTATAACGGCAACTCTTGGGGGACCCTGGGGGACAGGCTGGCGGTCAGTTCGGCCCTCATTTTTCTGGCCCAAGAGGTGGGGTTCACTGAGGACTACTTGGGTGAGAAGTGCGCGGCTGTGGGTAAGTCGGGGTGGAAAATGCTGGCCTCCCCGTCGACGGTTGGGACCAAGGGTAGGCCCACATGGGGGGTTGCGGTGCTTGTGCGGTCCCATATCGGCCTGAGATGGCCAGTCTGCGGCGGCGTCATTGTGCCGTCTCGAGTCATGAAAGTGGTCCTTGACATCCCTGAGTGGCCCCCTCTGTCCGTCGTCTGTGTGTATCTGAAGAGCGGCACTGGCATGTGTGATCTGAACGTGTCTTATCTGAAAACTATCGGTCGTGCTTTAGAGCACGACAAGCTCTTTGTCGTCGGGGGGGATTGGAACTTGGACCCTGCTCTGGTTGAAATGTCTGGACTGGCGCGGCGTCTCGGCTCGCTGCTTTTTGTTCCCCCAGGTAAGACTTGTGTCAGTGCCAATGCTCTCAGCACTATCGATTTCTTCCTGTGCAGCTCGACTTTCACGCGAGCCGTCAGCAAGGTCGAGTGTGATCGTTATTGGAGCTCCCGACCGCACCACCCAGTGCGATTGCAGCTCAAAGATCAGGTCACGCGTCTGCATCAGCTAGTGTACCGTTGTCACCAGAGACTCCCAGTGGAGCCACAAAACGGTCCGCAGCCTCAGCCACAGGATTGGAACGCCCCGAGAGATATGGCCGAAACCGCGGCCCGAGCTGCCCTCGAGAGCCCCGTTGGATTCGCTTGGGAACTTCTCACGAAGGCGTGGCAGGCGTTCTCTACTTGCTTGGAGCTTGAACTTGAAAGTTTTCTGGGAGTGCCGATTAAGGATAAAGGGCTCAAAGGTGTGACGCATAAAGCTGCTTGGGTCCCCATCTTGTCTACCCCTAAAAGTGCTTGTACCGAGCTGGTTAGCCACGGACGGGTTTGGTTATCGCAGCATGTTTCAGAGACTCTAGGCGTGGCGACACGGCTGCTGGCGGCCGCGCAAGACGCCGCGGCGGACCCTGTGCGGGGCGAGAGCTTGGCAAGTGACACCGCTCAGCAGGTGCAGCAACTTTTACATGAACCGTGCCCTGGTGAGGGCTTGTCTGCCAGGCTGGATGCGACGGTCCAGTCGGCTAGGACTCTCTTGCAGCATTGGCCTCCGTCCTCGCTCGAGCGATGGGTGCAAGAGCTGCGCGAGTACCCCGCCTCGTGGGAGGACGACCGCGTAGCAGCGCAGAAGGGTCTCGGGAAGGCCAAGCAGGACTCATGGGATGAATGGCAGGAGAAGGCGTTGAAAGGGGGTGCTAGGGCCATGCGCAGGCTCACTAAATTGAAACAGAAGTGGGTTCCCACGGTTGTCGAGTCGTCCCCAGGTCAGTTCAGTAGCGACCCTCAGGCTCTGCTGAGGGCTGAGCGTGACACGCTTTCCCGTTTTTGGCATGCGTCTGACAAGCCAGCGCTCGTTGATGTCCCTGATCGTGTTCACCTGCCGAGGGCCTCGCCCGAAGCTATTCGCAGTGCCAGTGCTAGCTTCTCTCCGCTCACGGCGCAATCTTTAGATGGAGTGCATCCTCGTCAATTGTCGCTGGTGTCGGACGCGGCTCTTGAAACTTTGTCGGCGTTGTATCAAGCTGTGGAAAGTTTAGGGCTCTTGCCCAAGCAGCTGTTTTGGATGCTCTTCCCCCTCCTCGAAAAACCAAAAGGGGGGCTTCGACCCATCTTGTTGTGTGCTGGGCCCGTGCGTGTTTGGGAGCGACTGAGAAGACCCGAGCTCCCCCGCTTTAATGATAATTTCCCCCGACGTTTCTGGGCTTTCGGTCCAGGGCGTAGTGCTGAAGATGCCGTGTGGCATCTGGCTACCAGGGCCGAGGTGGCGGCGCATTCTGGCAAGCATACGGTGGGGGTGATTTGGGATGGGACCAAATACTACGAGAGTTTCGATTCGGATTTGTTGAAGACCCGCGCTTTGGCCCACGGCTTTAACCCTGTGATTGTCAAAACGACGTACAGTTTTTGGCGGGGACCCAGGCTTTTGAGACTGGGTGCGCAGTACGCTGACTCCCCCGTCTTTGCCCAGTCGGGATTGCCAGCGGGTGACATATTCAATGACTTGTTTGTCAAGGTTTATAGCATAGAGGCTTTCGACCAGTGCACTTTGGAGCACCCGCTGGTCCCCCTGAGCAGCTATGTTGACGACGACTCCCTTACTACGGAAGGTGAGTCCGAGACCGAGGTTCTCGACCGAATGTGCAGGGCTGCAGCGGCCATGTACATTATCTTTCGCGATTATTTGAAGGTGCAGTTGCAGGCGGACAAGCTTACCACGTTCGCTAGCTCGTCGCCCCTTGCACGTAAGCTCGGCAGGCTGCTCGGCGGCATGGCGGGCACTGTCACCAATAGTGCGGTGGTGCTGGGCACCGACCTGGCCACAGGACAGCGACGGGGGGCCAAAAACGCGGGGTGGAAACGTCGGCAGCGTCTCAGGCAGATGCACGCCCGGCACACGATTTTAAAAAGGTACCGTGACCGTTTGCCTCGCCAGAAGGGGCGGATCGGCAAGATTTATGTTGCGGGTGTTTCCCCTGCTGCTACGTTTGGCGCTGCCGTCGGAGGGTTAGACGACACTGAGCTTCAGGAAGCTCAAAGAGTCGTGTTGACCTACAAACCTCCTTATCACCGCGGGGTGTCGTTTCACGCCAAGTTAGCGCTCTCGGGGGACCCTGTCTGGAGGGCGGGAGTTGCGCCAGCGTTGCACTGGGCGCACATCGTTTGGACTGCCCTCACTTCCCCCTCCTCCTCTCACTACAACATTAAGGAAATATGTCAGATGTGGTGTGCTGTCCCCATGGACGAAGAAGTCACTTGGAAGAGTTCGCGAGGGCCCATCCAGATAATGCATTTGTCGTTGAATCGTATTGGGTGGCGCAGTGTTTCTGCTCTCGCGTGGCTCGACGACGCTGATAGAGTCGTGCATCTTGGGTATAACTCGCCTGCCCTCCTAGGTCAGTTGCTGCAGCTCGGCACTCAACGACACCATGAGAGAGTTTTGGCTAGGCTCCTGCCGCCCTTCAATGGGACGCGTGTTTGCACGGAACCCTTGGCCCGATTGTTGTGCCCCGAGTCCAAAAAGTTGGCCCCGAGGGAAAAATACCTTGTCACCACTGCGTTTTGTGAAGGACTCTGGACCAGAGCCAGAGCCCGAGCTTCAGGCTACTTCTGCGATGGCAGGTGCCCACTCTGTGGCGAGCCTGACGGAGTCAGGCACCGCGCCTGGAAATGTCAGCATCGCGATGCTGTCCAGGCTCGGCAAGATGCGGCTGTTGATCATCCCGAATGGTTGCTGGAGGCGACCGAGAGCGCGCATCACTGCTTCTGGGGCGAGCTCAAGTTGGACCATCCAGGGTCGAAGCTCCCTCCGCCCAGCTCCGACCCCAACCCGAAGCTGTTCAATCCCGAGGGGCAGGAAATTGTTTGGGACTCCATTGACCTCCAGGGCCTGGACATTTGTATGGGCGGTTATTGTGCTCGTCATGTTGTGAGGGATTTGTCTCGGGCCGCCTTCGCTTGGGTCTTTTTGGACCCGTCAGGGTCGATTGTTGCTTATGATCAAGGAACGGTGCTGGACGTGCTCCAGCAGACCCCGCAGGCGGCTGAGCACCAAGCCATGGCGCTGGTGCCCTTGTTTGTTGAACACAGCGGGGATCGTTATTCTGATTGTGCCACCGTCACTAAGTTGTGAAACGCGCCAGTGCAGCATCAGATCTCGAGAAAACACCGCTACGCGGGAATGCGCCGTGGGGCTTCTCTGAATGAGAAACGGGGCCATGAGTGCAAGGTTATTCACACGCCAGCCCACCGCTCTCAAGCGGTTATCGATAGTCTCCCAGGGCCTGAGAGAAGGATCGCTATAGGTAACCAAGCTGCGGATGCCTTAGCCAAGCAAGCTCTCCTCCTCCACCCTCAGGCCCCTCCTGCGGTGCACCAAGAAGTTAGCGATGATATTGATAAATTAGCGTTCGCGGCCAAGGTCATGGCCAAAGTTTTGTGCGTTTTCCCCGTCGAGAAATTCGAGCGGCCCCAGTCTGGACCGAGATGTAAATTTTTACGGACTGGAGGGTGGCACCACTGGGAAAATCTCGATGGGGGCCGTGCCAGGTGTCTGTGATGCCTTCAGTTGAGTAGTGACCCTGACAGCCGGCCTGAACTGGGCTGCCGAGGGCCGAATCGTACTTGGAAGGGTGTTCTGGATTTCACCAAGGGCCAAACTCTCGCGCACACGTTCGTCACGCGCAAGCAGAAAGTATCTAGCATGATGTTTTGTACCACGTGCGGAGCTTACACGTCCCGCCGATGCTTCAAGCTCGGTCAAGAATGTATCGGCAAGAAGATGCCAGGGGCTAAGACGACCCTCCCTAGGATCATGTCTGGCCTCCACCCTCACTATAGGAACGAGGAGGATCGTGTTTCGTCCACTTCTCGAAGAGGAGTGAACTATCTTTGTTATGCTGCCACCGCTCCGCCTCCCCCAGAGGTCTCTCGGCCTGCCTTCGGGATGGAGGGACTGGTGCAGACGCCTGGGATGCTAGCGGTTCTGGCTCGCATCCAGGCACGTGAACTGGCGCGCGGGAGAACCCCACAGGCGCCAGACGGAGGCGGATAGTTCAGATTGACTTTCTGTGGCGCAGGGCCGCCCTTCAGTTGTCGTTTGATTGCACGGCCCGATGCGACTGACCCTTTTTGGCAGGCATCCGTGCTAAACCCCACATCTGGGGCGAGTCTGGCAGCCGTCCTGGCGCTGTTTGCACCAGGGGTTTCTGGCCTCGTCGTCCTTGCGTGGGTGGTCGAGTCTTCCCAGTGGCGAGGGTTCGCCGTCTCGTTCTATTCTCTGCGCGGCCCGATGCGGCTGACCCTTTTGGCAGGCATCCGTGCTCTACCCCACATCTGGGGCGAGCCCGACGGTCGTCCTGGCTTTGCGGCGCCAGGGACTGTGGGCTCGTCGTCCTCTTGTGGGTGGTCGAACCTTTTTCTTTGATTTGGTTGTGTGCGTTCTCGTTGTGCGTGCGTCCGTCGTGCACGCGTGTCAGGCGCCCCACTTCTGGGGGAAGGGGCATGCACACCTAGGGTGCGCGTCTTCATGGTCCGAGCACTGTTGCTGTGGCCCTTGAGCTTTGGTTCTGGGCCCCAACATCTCTTTTTGTTGGCGTTGGGCGCGCGTCATCGTACAGGCTGCCTCGGTTCGGCCCGCTGCCGAGGTCGTAGCCTCACGCCAGATCCACACGGCTATCGCCCCATCTGAGGACGAGGCCCCGCTCGCTAGGCCGACGGATGTGGATTCTGGAACTGATTGTGAGGACTGTGCTTAACCTAACAAGTAGGTCAGCCAAGCACGGTCTTGGTTGTCGCACATCTTGTGCGCATGTCGGCTAACTGTCGCCGCCCTCGGTCCTGCCCACTGGCTCGCAGAGGAAAAATATTTCCATCCTTTGCAGTGTCCTCTCGCTTGGTTGACCTCCATCTTGGTCACCGGTCTTTAGTGTGTGTGTGTGTGTTGCCGTTAGTCGTTCAGGGTGTCTATATCAGTGCGGTATTTATTGTTATGCTTGTTAGTTGTATTTCATGCTTGCCCTGGATGCTGTCCCCATGAGTTTTACAGGTATGCATATCCTTCTTGTAGTGTGCCATCGCTTGTTCTTCTCTTGGGAGCTTCTTGTTCAGGCTCTCGTAGCGGTCTGTGGCGGTGTCGTTTGCAGATCCCAGTGATGGTGCACCAACGTTTCCATGGTGCCGTCAACTTGGATGTGGTGTGGCGCTCCTTTGCCTAGTTTTGCCTGGTGGTTTGTGGTCCTCGTGCTCGTCTTCCGCCCCCTTCTCGAGATCCCCGATTACGTGTTCCATCATTTGTGCGTACACGTCGAGCTTGCGGTGGACCTCGCCGATGTGTTCGTTGACTTGTTCGAGGTGTTCCTGCGCGTTGTTTCTTGCGTCCTTGAACGTCTTCCTGTAATCATCAAGGTCCTGAGCGGGTCTGTAACCCGGCAGTTGTTCAGGATCATGGCCTTGTTGAGCGCAATCATGTTGCGGGAGTCCTATGAGAGTAGTTCGGCGTGGTTATGCCTGAGCGCGACGAGCGCGTAGGATTTTTAGCGTCTGTAGCGCGTTGTCCTTCCATGTAGCGTATTTCAATGAGGATCCTGGCGGTTCCTCCCATTGGGGGTGGTTGGTAGCGTCCTTCTTTCTCATGAGTAAGACGTCTGGTGTGGTGGTGTCGATGATGGCGTTGCGTTGCAAGGCAGGATGATCTGGCTTCCTCCTTCTCGTGTTGGATGATTTGGCTCTTGTCATTCTGGGTGCTCTTGTTTCACGTGGCCAGACCTGCGCCGACTGCCGGTTTGGGCCGTGCCGCTGGGTTCGGTGACGATTGTGATCGTTGTGGGCGTGGTTGCCACTGCTTTGGGTACCATGGCGGCTGCCTGAGGTTGTGGTTGGTGGTTGTTGGGCGTTGTAGGGAGCGCTGGTAGGACGAACGCGTCGGCACGCGCACGGCGGAGGCGCCTGTGTCAGGCGGGGCTGCGAGTCCGCGTTGTGGATGTAGGCGTGGCCCCACGCCAGTGAGCGACAGCAACAGATTTCGAAGAGGTTGTGCAGGGTATCGCGGGCCCTGGGGCCGCGCTTGGCCGCCGCCGCGAAAACCTGCGGGCCTGTCCCTCCTGGGGCGGGTTCGGGCACACGCGGCCACTCCTCGGCATCCTTCTCCTCCCCCTCCGCATCCCGAGGGAGCAGAAGAGCGACCGCGGCGCCGCGGGCGATGACGACGCCAGCGGCGATGACGACCTCGACCTCGTGATGTTTAATGTGCCCCCCCGGAGCTCTGGACCCCTTCTCCGAGACTGACCTATCAGTCCGCTGAGCATTTTTGTTGACGGGTCCGGCGCCGGAAAATGAGGCCCCCTTCAGCACGAAAATGGATAGACAAACGCTTGTCGTGACTTTTCGACAGTCAGGAATTTTGGTTTAGCGTGTCGCGCCACCAGCCACCAGGTCAGGCCCACCATGCTTCGGGGCGACACGCTGTCCTCTCCCTGGTGCCCTAGAGTCAGTATCCCAAGACTTTCCCAGCCTCCTGCCCCGCGGAACGGAGCGACAAACTCTCCACTCGCAGGGCATAGCGTGTCGCCGGGGCCGCCGCGGCGACGCGCTAAACAAAGGTTCTTGACCGTAGACACGAAAGGTTGAACCATTCGTGGCTTGAAGAATTTGCGACGCCGCCGCAGAAGCTGGTTCTGCGGTGGCGGCGGCTGTGACGACGACGGCGGTGGACCCGAGAGCCCCCGCGCGCCGCGAAGCCTCCGCCAGGCGGGGCTCGGCGACGCCGGCGGCGGTGCCTCCCTCGGCGCAGAGGCGCGGCGGCTGAGCGACAAGGCCCCCGGTGCCGTCGCCGTCGCCGCCGCCGTTGTTGTCACCGCCAGCACCGTCGTCGCCGTCGACGACGCAGACGCTGCCGCCGTCGGCGGCGACGCAGACGCCGACCACGGCGCCGACGGCGGCTGGCGCTGGAGGCGGCTGTCGCGGCGCCCCTCGGGCGCTGACCCTCCGTCTGCGAGTAGGAGCGCGCGCGCCTTGCCCTTTCGCCGCAGGGGAGCATGCTCGGCATGTCCCGGCGGATCGCGAGCGGGATCTGCGTGAGTTCTGTGCCCTTTGGTAGGCGCGGCGAGGCGGCGCTTGCACGCTCGCATAGAAGCTACTGCGTCCTCAGACAAACGGGTCATGAGGTTGTTCACCGCTTTTGGCCCCCTGGGGCCCTCCACGGCTCAGGAACTGTCAGAAAGCGACTCAGGACCAACAGTTGTTCTCTGGGAAGGCTCAAGAGTCTTGGACTAGTTTCTCTCAGGACCCGCTTGCTTCATACCAAGCAATCTTGGCAGCGCAACGCATTGAGCATTTGGGAGGTGGTCAAGCGCTCGCGGAGGCGTGCGCGCGCTCGTGGCGTTGGACCCCCCTGCCTACGCCTCCGATGCCGCCCCTTGCTCGCTTCGCGTGCCAAGGACCAAGGAGGAAGGTCCAGCGCTGCAGAATTTAATTCGCGCGGACATCCGAAACCTTGTAGGTTTAGGCTGTCCTTTTCTTTGAGTACAAGGAGGGTCGTCTTCTCTGCGGCTGAAGGACGCGACTCCTCCTATCCGCAGCCGCGTTTTCGTCTCGACAGGAGCAGCTTCGGCGGCATAAGTGCGCACAGTGCCACCAGGGCTCAAGGAAGGAGGAGGAGGAGGAGGAGGAGGAGGAGGAGGAGGAGCAGGAAGAGCAGGAGGAGCAGGAGGAGAGAGCAGTAGAAAGAGGAGGACAGTGTAGTGGAGGTGCATCCATTCGGGGCACTACGCTCTGCCCTTCGCCTCTCTCTTTGTACTTGCCTTTATGTGCTTGGTTCGGCTACGACTTTGTACTGCAGTCAGGGGCCGACCGACCCAGGAGGAGGAGGAGGAGGAGGAGAAAGAGGAGGAGGAGAACGGAGAGGAACAGGATGAGGTGGGCCTACTGCGTCCTCGCAAGGATTCGACCCCCAAGACCGTCAACGATCGAACCGCGGCTGGGTTGGGCCCGAACATCTACCCGAACTCTGGGGGCCTGGAGCAACATCGGAGCGTCGGATATCTGAGATGGGGATGGTGGGGAAGCGGGGGCGGACGGGGAGTGAGGGGAGACGGGTGTTGGAGGGGAAGGGCAGGGAGGGGGAGGGCGCAGGTGGGTGGTGTTCTCCCCCTTGTCGGACGACGTCCCAGGCTGTCATTCTGGAGCTCTCCTGGGGATCTTTGGAGCCGTCGTGGAGGTTCGGGGGGGCTGGCCGAACAGCCCGTTGTTTTCGGCCTTCAGGGCGCCCACGAAACCACAACCAGACAACGACGTCGCCCCAGGACGGACCACAACCTCCCACGCAAGGTCCAAGACGCCGCCCAGCAACGGCCTCGGAATTGGACACCTGACGTGCCCCAGCGGTCTTCTGAATTACCCAATATGACCTCCCAGACCGCCCTCAGGCTTCCAAGACGCTCCCCGAGGCCTACACCAAGCTCCCCATGGCCTTCCAAGACGCTCCAAAGAGGCCCTGGAGAATGACCCCAAGGAGGCCTCCAAGAGGCCGTACAATAGGACCCCAAGAAACACTCAAAGACACAATGCCGGGCGAACGAGAGGCTTCCAGAAACACCCAGTGACACCCAAAGCGGTCACACATGGCCCAATAGAGCCCCGAGATCATGGTTGGAAGTACCCAGAGACCCTCAGGAAACCGCCGCCCTCAACAAGACCCCACAATGCCCCCCTCCCTCCACCCAACATGTCCCAGCCACCGTTTTCGATGTGTGTTCGTTTCCGTTCCGTTGTCCTTTGCTGTGTAGCGCGCGGTTTCATGAAACTTAGGGATCGGGGATCGCTGTTCCTTGACACCTTTCTGAGGATCTGCGAATCGACGTGTCCCGAAGCGTCGCTTGGAACGTTGTTCGAGCCGTGAGGACGAGGATGAGGATAACGGGCGACCAGAATGCACGGAAGGAGAAATCAGGCAGAATGTAGAGGAGGAGTATCACGCTGTTTTCGAACTGAATTTCTTTCTAGCAGCCCCTAAGAGGCCGTCCAAAACCCTACACATGAAACAACATGGCCTTACCATTCCAGGTGGACATCCATGATCTCATACGTATTATTTCTGGGAGCCTTCCCAGTAACCCAGTGATGAGGCGGACGGCACATATGACGAATGAAGGAACGTTAAGAGATAATGAGGGGGCAGCACCCGAACCGACCCCAACACAGCCTCCGAGCGGCTTCCCAAGAAACCATACATAGTCCAGTAGGACTCCCTTAAGATCCTAGACGGACGTTCCCAGAGTATCGGACACCAGGTGACTCGCCGAAGGCGTCTTCGACCCTGAGCATTAGTGTCAGACTCAGTCCCCGGCCTGCGCGCATCTGAGTATGTGCGTACGTCTATAGTTTGTCGCTTTCCCTCCTCTCTTTCTTCGAGGGGACCTTTTTCTTTCAAACGATGGCGCGTGAGGCCCCATTGACCAGCGTTCGCCTGGACATCTTGTCGTATATCCAGAGGCGACTGCTACATTCCACGATTTCGTGGGCCCCTTCTTCTGGGCCATATCGGTGTGCTCTTGTAGTTTTGTTTTGCTGCCTCTCACACAGCCCCCGGGAGCCTCCCAATAAGCTCGCAACGGGCCTCCAAAAGCACCCACATAGGTCCCAGCGGCTTGCCGACGAGGCCTCGAACAACAAAACAGTATGCTTGCCTACGATTCTACAGTCAGGACGGGGAAGGCCAGGGCACGGGAAGGCGGGGCAGGCCAGAGAAGCCAGGGGGGCCAGGGCACGGGGCCGACCAGTGAGGCCAGGAGGGGAAGCAAGGGGAGGCAACGCCGACACGAGGACACGAACATAAAACAATTCGAACAATTGGGGGGAAGGCCAAAAAGACCAAAGAGGCCAGGCAGGCCAGGGCAGGGAGGCCACGACGACACGCTAGGGCATGGGGGAGACCAGGAGGACCAAGGGGGCCAGGGGAGGCCACGACGGCACGACGACACGGCAATATAGCAACCCGCCTCCGTGTGGGGTGGGGGGCAGAGAGGGGGCAGGGAGGCCAGGGCAGGGGGATGGGGGGGACACTAGGGAGGCCAAGGTGGCCAGGGGAGGCCGCGCCGACACGACGACGCGAACATGACGCAATCCGGTGCCCTGGGAGGAACGGGTGAGGCCAGAGAGACCAGGCAGGTCAGGGAAGCCAGGGCAGGGGGTGTGATATATACGCAGTACATCTTGCGTAGTGTGCAGAGCATGACTGTAGCATAGCGAGCGTACTGTTACGTTTTTGCCAAAACCCTTTGGGGTCCTTGAGTCGAGCGCGCCAGCGGTATGAAGAAATCATCATATGTTCTTCTGGCTGTTCGTTCTTATTGCCATCAAAGCCTTCCTGGTAGCGGGGCCTGGTAAGCCAGGTTCACGCTTCGACCTTCAATATCTCAGCGACCTCTCTTCGGATCTGGTTGCCGCTTCCATAAGCAGCTTCGATCCCCCAGGTGATCTCAGCGATTTCACAGCAGATCCCAGAGGAGATTTTCAAGTCAGTTTCTCGGCAGCCCACACACACGACCTCACAGTCGGTTTCATAGACAAGGGCAGTTTCGATTTCGATCAGCAAGCACCGGACGGCAATTCCATGCAGGTTCAGTTCAGCACGATGTTTAAGCCAATGGCGGACATGCTATCGGAGCGAGGAGTTCCACAGTTCGACGGCACGCCCAGCAAATGGACAGGATACGAGGAGCGGGGGATTATTTTCATTGCGAAGCTCACATTGGAGAAGAGGGAGGGCGAAGCGGCTCCCATGCTCAGCGCAGGTCTCACAGGTGAAGCATGGGACGAAGTTGAGGACCTCTCAGCAGACGAGCTCATCGAGCCCAACGCGGCGAAGCAGCTCATGGCCATATTACGGAACTGTTTCAAGATGGACGACAGGACGGAGATCGCGGACGATTTTGAGGAGTATTTTTGCAAGCTCAGGCGGTACAAGGGCGAGACGCTGTTCGCCTACATCTCCAGTGTGCGCGCTGCAGAGCGCAAGCTCAGGACGCGCAACATCGAGCTACCGGCGAAGGTCCGAGGCTGGCTCGCGCTGCGACGAGGGGGGTGCAGCGCGGACCAGAAGGTGGTCATCATGTTTGTAGTTGGTAAGGATACCACACAGGTGAAGTTGATCGAGGCGTTGGAGACAATGTTCGGGCAGGACAGCATCATGCACGTGCCGAATCACGCACGGAAGCAGTATTTCGTCGACGGGGACACAGCAGAGTACTATGGCGAGGAGTTCTATGCTGGCGAGCCTGAGGACGAGCCAGACGACATTGACCAGACGTACTTGGCGGAGGATGACGAGACATGGTACGACTGCGAAGAGAGCGACTACCAGCGCGACCCCAACACAGCGCAAGAGCTCGACCAAGTCGAGCACGACGAAGTCTACGCAGCCTACGCGGGCGCCAGGATGCGGTTCAACGACCTGAAGTTAGCGCGCGGTTTCGACCCAGTAGTGGCGATGGTAGGCGGAAATCCATTTCGGCCGCAGCATCAGCAGGAGGTTCACACGGACGAGGCTGGCCAAGCAGCACAGGCACCAAAGGGCGCGGCAAGTCCGAAGGAAGCAAGGGCAGCCCAAAAGGATCATCGCCTCCAGGCGCATACAGCAGTCCACGACCGACAGCAGCGGACCCAATGGGCAGGGCAAGGGCAGCTACGAAGCCAGCGCCGACATCAACACCGTCGGCCAACGGCCTACGACGCGGCAAGCCCGGCCACTGGGCTAGGGACTGCACCGAGCCTCCCAACAAGAAGCGGGTCCACGCCGACGACAGCTCGATGGCGATGATCTATTGGGGCGGCAAGTGTCATAGCAAGGCCAACGCCAGCGCAATACCAGCAAGCAACGGAGTCATGGACTGCGGAGCGACGACCCCGATGTCCGACTCAGAGACGATCAAGGACCACGTGAGGGATTGCCGAGAGAAGCCGTATCCCATCGATGACCTCAGGTTCTGCAAGTGCCGACGGCCCGTTCGGCTCGGTAACGGCAAGATCGAATGTGCGCAGCGGTGTGGCGCAATGTCTGCCAGCTTCGAGCAGAAGCCAGGCGCGCTCTACACGCGCGCGGAACCGTGGCGCGCGCCCTTCTCATTGCCGAGGCCGTTGCTGGAAGTGTTCGGAGTTCAGGTTGACAACGCCGCGCGGGCAGCTGCGTGGAACGGCGGCGAGTTCGAGGCTGCAACGTCATCACCACAAGGACACTACGCGGTGGACCCTCTGGAGGAGCCGGACGGGGAGACGAGTCGCCGCGCGAACGACTTCGAGCGCGAGCCCGTCGATGCAGCGCAGTTCCTGGGCCCGAGCAACGAGGCCATGAGCGGCGTGGAGTTTTTGGGCAACACTTAACGTGGCGGACTCCAGCGAAAACGGCGAACAGCAGGAGCAACCACAACGTCGTCCTCGCACAGAAAGCTATTCCCGACGCGTAGTACAAGTTGGTTGTTGCAGAGCCTACATGGATCAGTGGAAGTGCCAGCGGCATTCCTCATGTGGCAACCTGTGCTTCACTACGACAGCCGTTGAGCCATTCGGCACCGTGCAATTAGAGCCATGCTGGTGCCTACTACCACATACGACGGACGAAGTCAACTTCAGCACCGACGACGACCCCGATGACGGCGCCAAGCAGATTTCGACCAACTTCGTTCGCCAGATCGACTCAGCCGCGAAGCATGCCAGCGAGCAGCACCTACAGACCATGAGGAGGGTAGCTCAACAACGGCGCACTACGAGACGGACGATGTGGGAAGTCTACGCTGGAGAAGCCAGGCTTTCACAAGACTTGCGAGATCTAGGAGCGCGCGTGGAGACGCTTGGGCTCAGTGCCGGCGGGGATTTCGCAATGGAGGACCATCAGAAGGCATTCTTCAAGAAGTTGACGGAGGAGCAGCCTGGCGAGGTTCATCCGTCACCAACGTGCGGACCCTGGCCCAACATGCAGGAGCTCAACATCCACCGGCACCCCGGCTGGAAGGAGTACCCCACCGAGCTACGAGAACGGCATCATCGAGTACATCTACAGTTTGTGGCCAAGGTATATCGCATACAGCAGCAGGGAGGACGACATGCTCATATCGAACATCCAGCTACGTCGAGGGCCTGGCATACCGTGGCGCTCAGCCGCCCATGCGGCGAACGCAGCACTTTCGACCAATGCATGCGCGGCCGTGCGATCGAGGGCAACGCCAGCACTGCAAATAAGCCGACGACACTTGAGACGAACAAGAAGGTCACGGCAGCGGTACTCAGCGAGCGATGCGACCGATCACATGGACACGACCTACTGGAGGGGCGGAAGTTCACCAAACCCGCCGAGGACTACCCGAGATCTCAGCAGCGACGATGGCGCATTCATGGTCGAGCCGGGGATCGAGGACACTTACGCGGCGGATGATTCTGCGCAGTCGGAGGACAACCCGAGCGTTCGGACTCCAGTCGCGAAGCTCATCAGCACGCGCGCCTGCGAGAGCAGCGCGGCACGGAGGCGCTGCGCTACTTCGAGAGACTTCACCAGAACATGGGGCACCCCAACCAAGCAGTACTACATCGTCTACTTCAACAGGCAGGCGCCCAGGAGGACATCCTACAGCGTGCATCGGAGTATCGGTGCGAGAGCTGCATGGCCCGACAACGTCCACCAAAAGCACCCAATGCGTTAGCGAAGCGGGCTTTTCAGTTCAACGAGATCGTCTATACGGGCGTCTTCTGGATCAAGATTAGTACCGGCAAGACGCCAGTTAGACCGGGCCACGCGTTACTGTGCAGTACGTACTATCAAGACCGAGGCGGTAGAGGAGCTGATCAGGGCAGTTGCGCGCGGCTGGATCAGGCAATTTGGACCCATGGGGGAATTGCGGACAGACGACGGTTCAGGTTTGGCTCTAGTTTCTAGAATTTCATGGCATTTCGATCGTCACTGCAGCATGCGAGGCGCATTCCAGTCTGGGAGTGGTGGAACGTCGGCATCAAGTTGTTCGAGAGGCAGTGGAGCTTCATTGCGCAGACGTTGCCGACCGTGGCGCCAGGGCGGCTATCGCGGAGGATGTGATCACGGAGGCTTGTATTTATGTGCCACAGCACGTCCATCGGTTGGCTTCCACAAAGTGCTCTTCACCATGCCAGTGGGTTTCCGGAATTGATCCGACTACTACCATGACCCACTCCAGCGACGAGCTTTCACCGGTTACCCTGTGCCAGATGAAGGAGGATGAGGACTTCAAGAATGTGCTTGAGCGAAGGCCAATGGCGGCATCAGCGTTTATGCAGGCGGACGCATCGGCCGAAATACGGCGTGCACTTCTACGACGTCACGTTGCCCTCAAGCGCGATCTTGCGACCGGCCAGCGGCGCCGCTACTGGAAAGAGGACACGGCCAACAAGCTCATCAAGAAAAAGTGGAAGGGATCCGCAATCGTGCTCTTCAAAGGGATGGGGCAGGACGGGGGCCGACAGGATTTACTGGATCCTGCGCGGCGCGAGCGCACTACGCTGTGCCCCACGACGCAGTCGACCAAATGTCAGCGATCAGGGATGTGTTCTCTTGGAGAACCTCACGCAGGCCAAGGAGACGCTCGGCAACATGAGACGGACCGGAGTCACGCAGTTCCACGATGTCGGCTCACGGCAGCAACCGTTCGACGCGCCGGGCGGTTCGGACATGGACATCAGCGACGACGATGGGCCAGGAGACGAACCACCCAAAACGACAGAGGGAAACACCGTTTACTGGGGCAGCAGCAGCTTCGGCAACAACGGAGATGGCATCACACCCCCTCCAGTCTAGGCATGCCCAGCATTGCAGAGGACGAGCGGAGGGATGTCCCCCGCGCACCTCAACAAGAAAGACAGCCAAGCGAAGCACAACCATATAAAGAACCAATACCACCAACACCCCCACCTCAGACTATGGGATCACCAGGACAGTCAATGACCCCACCAACCACGCAGACACAGTCACCACCACCACCAGTTCAGCTGCTAGCGCCAATACCAGCACCAGCTATGTTGGGACCAGCGGCGGCAGCATCGTCGAGTTCACGAACGCCGGCTCCAACATCTGCCACGGCGGCTTTGGAGTTAAAGGAGGGTCGCAGGATATTGGATGCAGCAGGTGCTTCCATCCTTACCCGACCTGGATGAGCATATCGATGACCACCGCCATCAGTACCACCGGCAGAGTCTCAGCCAGTCGGAGACGACAGCGCAGACGACGAGCTCGCAGCCATGCAGCTCACGCTAGAGGACAAGGACATACCGTCCAGATGGGAGTTCGACGGCAACGAAGCGAAGCTCAATGACATTTACGCCGAGATCAGTACCAGGACCATGACATTACACGAGCGAGCAGCGCTCATGGATGGCAAGCGGAGGAGTTGTTCGGAAACGAAGTTTGGGAGTTGCATGCGCCTGCCAGAGAGGAGGGCCCCGAGCGCATCCTGAAGGCAAAGTTGGAACTGAAACGGGCCAAGAGCGATGACGGTACACCGAGGGCCAAGGCACGCCTAGTGCTAAATGCACTAGCGACCCAGTCGCACTGGACGGCAAGATACCGAAGGCATCACCTATACCATCCCGATTGGGACGTCAGTTGGCCATGTTGTTGGCAGCAAACCTCGGGTGGAGAATGTGGACAGCGGACGTGGCAAACGCATTCCTACAGGGGCGGCCGCAAGAACGAGTGCTCTACGCCAAAGTACCGCGAGACGCAGCAGGGCTCATGGGCATCGAGCCGGACACGCTCATGAAGCTGATGGAGCCTTTGCACAGACAAGTGGACGCACCATGCAGTTGGCGGCAACGACCTCAACGCCAGCGGGCTCAAGCAGCACCCCCGGGACCCATGCCTCTTTGTTAGCTGCGGCAAGGGCGGCACGTGCGACGGGCTTGTCCTATTCTACGTAGACGACATGCTCGGGGGAGGAGATCGCAAGTCAAGAGTACGCCAAGAGCAAGTTCAAGCTTCGGAAGTGGATAGAGGAGGACAAAATGGAGCATTGTGGATCGGACCTACACCAAGCCACTCACTGGGACAACAAGCACTTCGACGGCACTGAAATCAACATCAAGATGTAGTCCTACGCCTCCAACCTTAAACCGATCACGATTGATCAGAGGGACGGCAACAACGACCGACTACCCACGCCAGAGGAGATACGCCAACTTCGAGGACGATTTGGAGCTCTACAGTGGCCGAGCTCGCAAGCGTGCCCGCACGCGTCAGCATCGGTCCGCATTCACCAAGGGCAGCTTCAACGGCGACGAGGACGACAGCAAGGGAGGCAAATAAAATGTTGAGGTTCCACAAGCAGAACGCGGGCGTCGGTCTCAAGGTGTAGAAGATTAGCAAGGTCAGCGACATCGTGCCCGTAGCGATGACGGGCGCCATTTGGGGAGTACGACAAGACGGATCTAGTCAAGGAGGATATGTGGTCATGGTATGCCACTCGAAAGTATCTGACGGCGAGGATTCAGATTCCCTCATTGTTGATAGGAAGTCTTTCAAGTTGATAAGACTGGCCAGGTCATCGCTACATGCAGAATCCCAAGCGGCGGCGTCAGGCATGGACGCACTAGCAGTTGCGAAGCGATTCTGGGCAGCCCTCATCCACGGCAACGCGAACTTCAACTTTGGCGAGAGCCCGTGCTACGCGGGAGAGTCAGCACTCGGCATCGATGAGAAGGCGCTCTACGACGCAGCCAAGAAGGAGAGCACCACCAGCGTTCAGGATAAGCGCACCGACATCGAGGCATTGGCACTACGAGAACGGATGGATGCTACACAGGCGCAATGGAAGTTGGTCGCATCAGAGCGGCAGAATGCGGATGGTCTCGCGAAATCAGCGGCAAGGCAACTCTTTGCGAACAGACTTCGAACTGGGCGACTTCAGCTACAGCGCGACCCTACCTATACGGCAGCCAAGAAGAATACCAATGAGGAGTGGCATGATATCATTAAGACAAGTAGGATGGAGACGTCATCAGCTACTAAGGCCTGATCACCACTCATGCAGGTGGCAGTATTTGCCACGTGCTGTTGCAAGTCCGCGGCAATTTGCACTCCAACGTTCGGCTACCGCACAGAGTACAAGTACTACTATGACGAGATCGCGAAGTCTTCGTTGTTTTCTGGCGGCATCTGGGATGCAGTCACGTTTACCATGATTGGAATGGCAGTGGCAGTTCCCGCAGTCTACTACACATTGCGAGAGTCTATGGAGCATCGAGACGACTCCAGTGTGAAGTACCAAACTGAGACCAGCAACAAGCATGAGACGACAGAGGATACAGCGACGACCAGCATCGACAAGGAGACGACCATCCACCTCAAGAAGGCGAGCAGCAACCACAAGCAGGTGCGACGGCGGACGGTCGGCGCACAGAGTAGGGCTACTCACGGGCTGCAGGGGGATCAGCGGCGATTCGGTCACAAAATGAATGGATTCAAGAGACGACAGAACCCAACCAGTGACAGGGCGGCGACGATCGACCAGCAGACGACAGCCCCAAGGGCTGCAGTGAGTGAGCCAACGCACCAGCGCAATTTCAGATGATTTGTTTTGCACATTCAGTTTGCATTGCCAGTTATGCACTTCATAGCTCCCTTGCAGACACAGGTTCGCATTTCATATTTTTGCAGTTTGTTTATGCCCGTTCGTTTATGCAGTCTCTGCAGTCTGTGCGGGATACGTTTGAGATGTTTATACATGGGGGTTCAAATTTCACATGTCATACTGAAGGGAGGGCTTATCCCTCTTTCTTCCTTCACGTTTGTGAGATATGCGCAGCACATCTTGTGTATTGTGCAGAACATGACTGTAGCATAGCGAGTGTGCTGTCACGTTTTGGCCCAAGCCATTTAGGGCCCTTGAGTCGAGCGCGCCGGCGGTGACCATCAGATGTTATTATTGTTTTTCGTTGGCATTGCCACCTCAGAATTTGGGGGTTTTGAGAAGTTCCTGGGGGGGGGGGGGGGGGGGGGGGCGCACTTGCGGGGCCAAGGTGGCCAGGGGAGGCCGCGCCGACACGACGTGGCGAACACGAAGCAATCTGGCGCCCTGGGGGGGGCGGGGGGGCCAGAGAGGCCATGCCGGGCAGAGAAGCCAGGGCGCGGGGGGGGGCGCCAGGGGGGCGGGGGCCAGGTGAGGCCGAGACGACACAACGACACGAACATAAACCAATGCTACGCCCTGGGTGGAACCAGCGAGGCCAGAGAGGTCAAGCAGGTCAGAGAGGCCAGGGCAGGGGCGCGGGGGGGGGGGCGCTTGGGGGGCCGAGGGGGCCAGGGGCGGCCATGGCGACACGGCGACGCGAACATGAGGCAATGCTACGCCCTGGAAGGAGCGGGGGAAGCCGGCGAGGGCAGGCATATCAGGCGGGGGGGCCAGGGCAACGAGGGGGGGCGTTTGGCTGGGGGGGCCAGGCGAGGCCACGCCGAGACGACGACGCGATCATCAATCAATCCGACGCCCCGGGGGGAACGGGGCAGACCAGAGAGGTCAGGCAGATCAGGGAGGCCAGGGCAAAGGGGGCGGGGGCGCCGGGGAGGCCAAGGGGGCCAGGGGAAACCACGACGACAATACGATACGAACACACAGCAATCCTACGCCTTAGGGGGGGCGGGAGCGGCCGGAGAAGTCAAGCAGGTCAGGGAGGCCAGGGCAGGGGGGTAACAGGGAGGTCGAGGGGGCCAGGGGAAGCCGCGCCGACGCGACGACGCGAACATGCGACGATCCGGCGCCCTCGGGGGGAATTCAACGGGCGCGGCCAGAAAGGCCGCCAGGCAGGTCAGGGAGGCCACGGCAGGGGGGCGGGGCGCCAGGGGGCCCAAGGGGGCCAGTGGAGGCCAGGACAACACAGCGACACGAACAGAAAGCAATCCTACGCCATGGGGTGGGCGGGAGGGGCCAGGCAGGTCAGGGAGGCCAAGGCAGGGGGAGGGGCGCCAGGGAGGCCGAGGGGGCTAGGGGATGCCACGACGACGCGGCACTTTGAAGGCTTCTATTTATCGCGTGGGTGATTTCAACTTCTCGGTAACCGACGAGAGAGAGATTTGTGGCTGGAACGGGTGGGACGCTCGCGGTTTCCTCAAGGATCGCCAAGCATGTTGACACGATATGTCCGTCCTTCCTCGGGGTCGACCAGCCGCATTACACGCATCGTATTAACCCGCGTACCCCCATCCCCTTCGTTGTCAGTCCGATCTCAACGAATGCGATGCTCCTCTTCCTCCGATCCATGCCTGGATTATCAATCACCCGCACTTTAGAGACGCGTTCGAATCGCCGGCGGCGGCCAACGAGCTCAATGCTCACCATCCAGCTGTCGTGAGGGAGGTGAAGGGTTCGATGCATGCTGTTGCCCAGGAGGTCAAGTGCTTTGTTGAAAAGGACGGCGCCAAGTGGAACCCATCCAAAGTTGCCCAGTGCCTTGACTTTCTTCGGGTCCACCGTGGGGGGCCCCGTCGGTGTGCCCAGTGGGCCCTTTCGGGATTCCCTGGCCTCCTGGAATTCTTCGACTTCAATCTAGTAGTCTGGACTTACTTCCATGTTTTCATAAAGCGATTTCGCCAGTTGGTTATCCGACAGCTTTCTTGCGAAGAAAACGGCATCTGCCAGGACAATGGCCGCGCGAACGCCCAAAAGGACACCCATCTGGCACGCCTCGGGAGAAGGCGCGGTGCTTGGGCAAGGACCCGCCCGCGTGTTTTCCAAGCCTCGGTGATCGAGCGCGGGGGTGAAAACGCGGCGCAGCCCCTTGTGGAGCATTGGCAGCATATGTTCCCCAACACCCCGCACCTAGATGCGAACCTCTCGCCGCTGCTGACTGGCATCGCGCCCGTGCAGTGTAATGGTGATCGATATGTTGCCCCCGCCCGCACCTGCCATCATTGGGTTTTGATTATGGGTACGTTCGTTTCCCCTCGCCCGACGCAAGAAGGGCTCGGCACCTGGGCCCGACGGGATCAGCCACTCTGGGTGGGAATCGATTGGCGAGCTAGCGTTGCACGTCCTGTGCTCCTTCAGCATCCACCTTATGTCCTAGAACCCTCTCGGCCCCATGATCAAGTGAAGGCGAACTCTCGGGAAGTGGCGCCGAGGCGACGCCTCCGGATACTACTAGACCGTTGCCCCTTTTAGCAAGGCTGACAACAAAGTGCTCTTCGGCCGCCGTCGCCGACCAGTTAGATGCTGCCATCGTCGACGTCGTCGATCGCTCGCAGAGGGGTTCGGTGCCTGGCCGACCGCTCATCGACAATCCCCCGCGCAAGCTGATGCGCACGATTTTTCCCGAAGGGGAACTGCGCGGCGTAAAGGTCGGGAGCGGAAAAGAGGGGGGTGATGACTAGGGGGGGTGGATTTCATGGCGCGGGCCATGATATTTCCCCATATTTCATGGCGCCTCTTCTTATGTCATTACGTCCCTTGCCCCCCCGCTGGGCCGCGCACATGCCGCCAGTCATGATTTGCACACGCCCCTCTTGGACACCCCCCTCTTGGCCGCTCCCGAAAAGGGCGGCGGCGCCGCGCTCTTTGATCTTAAGCCGGCTTCCCCGTCAAGACTGGATCGCAGCGGCGTTGGACAAGCCGGGCGCCCCGTTCTGCATCCGCGTCGCGACTGCTTTGCTGTGTTCTCAGATCTGAACCATTGTTCCCATTTCTGGCGCCGAGGGATTCGGCTTCTGGGCCTCGAGGGACACGACCCAAGGCTGCCTGTGAGCGGGATCCTCATCGCCCATCATCCCCTCCATGATACGGATTAAACAGAACCAGCGGTCCTGCGGGTTCATCCTCCCCGCGCGTGCGGACGACATTGTGCTTGTGACCAGGGGCTTGTCACAGGTGTTACCTCTTGATGCGCGGGGGTCAGCGCAGGAGTCCCAGTGGACGGGCTGGGCGCTAAACGTAGCGAAATGCCACATCATGATGTTGAACATCACCGATGAAGACACTGATGTCCAGCGTTTTGTTTGAACAGTATCCTCAACATGAGCGTGAAGAAATGTTCGTTCGGTTCCAGTGGCCCACCGACGGCTATTTCTGGAGTTGGCGCAGCACCGCCCCGAAGCTGCTTGAAATCTGCACGTGCGTAAAGTCCTCAAAACTGAGCTTTTTCCCGCTGCGTACAACACTTTCGCCCCCCCCCCCCCCCCCCATCACCTTCCACGTTGCGCGCTGCTACGAGCTGTCTACTTTGATCTTTGGGAAAGTGAGGTTGGGTCTCCACCATGTTCGAACGCCCCGATATGATATGGTTTTGCCCCAATCGCGCGCACCAGCATGACAAATATCGTCCTCGAGATTGAGGCTGAACATATAAAGAAGGTTATGACCCCTGCTGCTCCGTTCCGCGTTGCTGTCCGCTCCGATGCAGACGAGCGAACGGTAGACAAGTTCCACGAGGCCCGCCAGGGCGAGGAGAGCTGCCTCGCCCCGCCCGTTGGGCACCCTTAGGGTCGTACTATTGTGGCCAGTCTGCTGAGGCTGATGACCCGCCACTCATCGCCCTGGGGATCCCCGCGTGACGTGAGACCGACATTTTTGCAGCAGTCTGTAGCCAAGTGTTTGAAACAGACTTGTTTTCTTCGTTTCCAACTTCCAGAGGCCTTCTGATTCCGCGTCTTCGGTCTTTGAACACTGGGGCCGACGGTCTTGAAGCGGACCTCACCTTTTTGCGATTAGGTATGATCGGCAAGAAGTGCCCGCCGAGTATCACAAGTGTTGTCGTACCGTACAGAGCCCCCTTAATGCTTGGCCCACGTCCCGAAGGTTTCGGGGTGGCGCTTAAGCGGGCCACCTTGGAAGCTGCACCTTAGGGAGGGGCAGTATTGAGCATTGCTTTCGTTGCCTTGATGTCATTGTGTGCCTTCTGGCTCTGTTCCACTCCCTCTCCTCGGGTTGGGGGTTCCCCCTTTCTGTCCTCCTGTTTCACCACCTCCCCTCCTGCTCCGCCTCGTCCTCCCGTTTCGTTCCTTCTCCCCTCTTTCCCCTTCCCTCCTCAGTCCCGGGCTCTCGCTCTTCATCTCATCCTGTCCCTTTTCCTGCTTCTCGTCGCTCCTCCCTCCCTACCTCCCTCCCCCTGTTCCTCCATCCTCTTCCCTTCTCTTGATCGTCCCTACTGCTTCTTCTGGCTGTTCTTGCACCTCCGCCCCCTCCTCCTTTATTCGCCTCGTCCACACTGTGCCTCCTCCCTTTCGCTCGCCCTTTTCTTATCGCCTTCCCCATCTCCCGCCTCGCATGCCTCTCTCTTCGTCCGGCGACGACGACTCCGACGACAGCGATGGTTGGGAAGGTCGGGGGCAGCCTCCGTTTCGGCCCTGACGCCTTCGTCGAGAGTCTCCTCTTCGTCGGCGTGCAGCACATGTACTGCGCAGGTGCCCGTCGCTTCGCACTCTTCCTCGCCTTCCTCCTCCTTCTCCACCTCCTCCTCCACCTCCTCCTCCTCTTCCTCCACCTCCTCCTCCACCTCCTCGTCCTCCTCCTCCTCCTCCTCCTCCTCCTCCTCCTCCTCCTCCTCCTCCTCCTCCCCCTCCTCTTCCCAGCCGCCGTCGCGGCGCAAACGCACACTCCTCGCGGCTGTTGTACCTGTCAGGGCGCTCGAGTCAGAGGCAGTGCTGTTCTTTACTCTCGTGCTGGGCCTGCGCTCTTCGAGCGAGGGAGGGTCCCTGTGCCCGCGCTGCCACAGGCTCCCCGCCTTGTGCGACAGCTACCAGCACGTCGGGCGCGGGACTGCCCTGAGCACGGAGGCCTGTTAGAGCAGTTGCGCCAATCCGATACACTTGTGTGGATTACGCGGGGAGGGTCTGTCGGAGGAGTTTGGGGATGCGGGCGCGATGGTGTTACAGGGGACTTGCAGGCGAAAGGGACATGATATGATGCGCCACATAGAGTATTTTGCCGTCCTGGTCACTACGAAGTTTCTGATGGGTTTTCGAGATCATCCAACACGTCTTGCGGCACCAATACTGTGGTTCATAACAAAGTATTCCCTCGGCGCTGAATCGATGTGGCGCAGGTCGCCTCACATCGGGAACGATGGAATTTATATATGTCCCGATGTACTTCTTGTGAATTCGCGCCAGCGTGCAGGCAAGTCACAAGAACGACGTCTTGTGAATAAAATGATGACCGGGAGTTGCAATGTTCTGCTGACGGCCGGGGGACATTGCACACCGATCGTTGGCATTGACCTGCGCGACGGCGATGGCATCGCACGTGAGTGTTATTATGAGGGCTAGGCGGCTTTTGTTGAGGAGGAGGAGGATGGCGACATCGTCTGCGTTGGCCCGTGCGGCAAGGACACGGAAGGAGTTGCTGGCAGTGCCCTGGGACAGCTGCTGGTGGACTTTCGGATGTGCTCGAATAGCGCGTCTTTGCCGCTGGGTCCAAGTTTATGCGGAGTCGGTTCCTCGTCCTCACGAATTGAGTTGATGGCGATTCCGCAGCAGTTGCCCGCCCACACATCGATTCTTCAGGGGGCGGGGCGCCGATTACAACCGAGAGCGACAGTTGACGATAGAGAGCGCAGACTCATGTTTTCTGGATGCCAATCTGATTGCAGGCGCCGTTCGAGGACAGATCGTCGCTCAGGAAACGTCGACAAGATAATGCGATCGCTGACGCTGGGCACTGCGTGCACTTCGGCCTTGGAAGCGATGCAGGCGACGGCTGCGGATTTTCCCGAGGCGGAGCGGTTGTGCCTCTGCTCGAGAGCGGTTCCGGACCAGGCATGGGACTCGGCAGCTCCCCTCATGATGCGGCGAAGGCACGCGATGTTTTCTCCAGGCGAAGCGAGCAGGAACATAAGTTATCGTCTTTGGAGCATGAGCGGCCGGCTCTTTCACGATCGAGGAAGCACTGCAGAGGTCAGCGCATCGGAAGTGGACACGCGGTGGAATCTTCGTTCTTGGCTGAGTTGGGCAGGGGGGAGCTGGTTCTTCATTTCGCCATAGTTTCATATCGTAGACGCCGACATCCGAAACTGATCAACCAGAAAAATGAGGACGCCGCCATCGCTGAATTCAATGAGACGTGGAAGTCGCATGACTACTGTATTGTTCAATGCCTTATTCGTCGTTCGCGCAGGCGGGCAGCGGACCTCGACGAAGAAGGTGATTCGTCCTGAAGTCGGACGGCAGCGAGGCAAACGACATTTCAGATTTTGCGTGTCGACTCGCTACGGCTGGCGGGCTGGGGGCAGCAGCGCGCGACTTGCAGCTCGAGTTCCCCGAGATATCTGATCGCCCACCATCTTGAGACAGGGGCGTCACCAAGGAGGTTCGCTACAATCCGATGCAGTCAGCTCGCGCGCCTGAGGCGCAGTCCGGTTCGATGGCGATTATTCGACAATTGAGACGCGCCCCCCAAGCGGCGAGCTACTCATTCCTGGCCTCTTCCCCCAGAGCTCCTGTTATTGCTGCTTGGGGGGGGGCGCCGGGGGCAGCGGGGCGGGGGCTCGCTGGGCGCGTTGCTTCGACCCGCGACGGCCGCCGCATTCCTCGACAGTTTTCTCGACTTGTTGGCTTGCTTGCGCAGCGCGGCTGCGACTCGATTCATCTGCGACGCGCCCTCGCGCCGTGGACTGGGCGGGCACAGTGGGAGGGCGGGCGCTGAGATCCAGCGTTGGATTCATCGATGTTGAACGCGCATCTCTCGGTCAGAGCGCGTGGAACGCGCACCTCTCGGTCAGAGCGCGACGGCGTCGCGGTCCGCTTCCGCGCGCGTGCCACGGCCAGGCAAGAAAACGTCGCCGGGCAGTCGCCAGTTTAATTCAATGTGCTTATTGTGGGCTTTAGAGGCAGGGTTATTTTCGTGTCGCGGTCAATGGGGAGTTAACAGAGGCTGTTTCGAGTGCGTCAGGAGATTGCATTATGCTGGGCAATTTGATCTGGGTTGCCTCCCCGCGGATGTCAGGCCCCAACATTGGCGGGTCTTTCGAGGCGCCTGCCAGATCCTCGCCCTGGGCCAGACGACGCGCCCGCGCCCCGCGACGGGCGATTCCACTGGCCATCAAAATGCCACGCGCGGGTTGCCACGGGACTTCTCGCAGACTACATGCGCGCTGCGGCTGGGCCAGGTCGCCATCTCGCGGCGCTTGCCCGAGTAAGTAGCGGGCATCTGGGGCGGGCCTTGGCCCAGATTGGCGCGTCGCTGCATCTTGAAAAACGTGCCCCCCCGGTCAAGGCAGCGGGTCGTGGCTCGCTTGGGCAGCGGCGGTTGCGGCGCTCAGCGGGGCCGTTGACGCCGCGGGGCAGCTGCGGGGGTCCACGAGCATTCCTGGGGGCCGGCCCGCGACGAGCGGGCCCCTGCAGGTAGAACAGATCGATCGAACTCATGCAAGACGGGCTGGTCTTGGCAAGATCGCGTTGCCCCTCGGGCACTCGGTCATCCTGGGCGCGGAATGGGCGGCGGTGATTGCGCTTGTCCAATCTGCCCTTCTTTCGGGGATGAGGGCGGGGGTTCCCGATGGGAGTTTTTGCGCTGCGGCTGATCGGCTTTTTCTTTCTCTACGAGCTATCAGGAGATGTCTAGGTGTTCGAAGTCTCGAGGATCACGGGAAGCAGGAGTTTCGTCGCTGGCCGGCGGGCCCCTTTCGCGCGCGCATTGGCGATTCCTTCCGATGGCGCGCCGTCTTCGATGGTGCCAGAGCTGGCGCAAGTGCCCCGAGGCCCACCGATAAGCTCGTGCCAGCGTTTGTGGACGCCTGTGCTCCGAGGAGGTCATCTCGTCTGCCTGGGCAGGCTCTGCGGGTGCTAGAGGACCCCTCGTTCGTGCCCGACTGCTCGGGGGAGTTTCAGGGCCTGCGCCCGTCGGGGCACTTCTTGGCGCGGCTTTTCTACGATCAGGAGTTCGGCGCTTGAGCTGATATCAAATTCGCGATCATAAGGCCCCATGTCGCCTCGAAGTCGATCGCCCCCCCCCCGGCTTCGCCGCGCCGCCCGCGGTCGTCGAGGCGTCCGACGACGAGGTGGAGAAGGGCCGCTTTCGCCGCAACGTGCCGCGCGAGGATGGATGGGGCGCTCGGGGAGAGATGCGGGCCTTTGAAGCAGTTGTAGTGGCGCGCCGGCCCCGCGCGCTCGGCGAGGAACGATGCGAGCCTGCCCGCCGCGACGGACCAATGCCCACGTTGTCAGCGGGCTCTCGGGTCGCGCGAGAGCGCGCAACGTCGCGTCAAGAGGTCGCCTTTGGAAAATCGCCGCGTCGCGGTATGGGGCACGCGCGCCCGGGCCGAGATTGACGCGCCCCCCGTGCTGTCGCGCCCAGTCTGTTGCGACCGGGTTCAAGACCTCCACCCGCGCCAACCCCATCCGAATTCATTGCTCGCCGCGCGCCCCCCATTTGGCCAACAGACGGTTGCGCCGTGGACATGGATCTCGACAAGCTGCCGCTAGGAACCAAGTCAAAGGCAACGGCCCCCGCCGGCGGCGAGGGTCTGCCCGGCGAAGGAAGGCTCAGCGCGATGGCAGACATTCCCGGCGGCGAGTTGGCAAACGTGGAAGGTGTTTTGGAGCGAGAGGACATCTCGGCGGTGGCCCCAGTCGAGCGCCCGCCCACGGTCGCGCCCAGGGATGCCAGGGACGCGTGCGCAGAAGTGGTGGCGGCGCAGGAGATGAAGGCCAAGCTCGGGCCTCCACATTTGCACATCGTGCGCGTTGCGTTCAAATCGTCGCGCGAGAACGCGCAGGTGCTCGCGTTGATCGAACCGCGCCAGGTGCGGACCGGTTTCTACGAGAAGAGCATTTTGGACGCCACGATGGAGGACTTGGGATTGATCATTCGCCACTTCGTGGCGCGCAGGTGCTACGACGAGACGAGCTGCCGTCTCCAGATCCCAGATCAGCATCGCGGGCGGCTCTCAGATCCCGAACGCGGACGTCTCGAAGCTGCTGTTGGGGCAAGCGACGACCAACGCGATGGGTCACCTCGGCGGCCGCCTCACATTGGGCATACCCCCAGTCGGGCATCTCGAGGTGACAGCGCAGAAGCTACTGCGCGGCCTGGAACCCCAGGGGCAGCAAGGCTGGAAAATAAATCCCGACGCGCGCTAGAGAGAAGGATTCTACTTAAACATGAGTTGAGGGCCAACGCGTCGACCACTATCCGTTGGGCTCATGTTCGTTGTCTGTATTCGTCGCCTCTGTCCCGCAAGCTGAGCTGGGGGCTTGAGAGTTGCGAGCCGCGCTCGCCGCTTCCCACCTGCGCCTCGGTTGGGGGGCCAGGTTTCGCCGCCGAGAAAATGCGGTTTACGGACAAGGCTTCATGTCTCAATCCGTATTCCAAGCGGCCGTATTTGGTGGGAGTGCTGGCGGTCTTGCGTTAGATTTCTCTTTCATCTGGCTGCTGACTTCTCACGCGCCCTGCGCGAGGTCCTCTGCTTCGCCCTCCCGCCCTGAGCTCGCTGACGCCCGCCCCGCGCGATTCCGAGGCTCCGCCCAGCTGCTGGCTTCGCCCCTCCTGCGCTAGCGTTGCAGTCATAACTGCGTTGTGAAGGATAGTTGTTCTGTGAGTCCGCACCTCTCTCCGCTGCGGCTTGCTTGCCCTCCTTCTCTCCTCGCTCCAGCTGTCTCTTTCGCGCTATTCCTCGCTGTCTCTTTCCTTTCTCCTCCGTTTCGATCTCGCCGGTCGCTGCTGCCTGCTAGGGCGCGGTCATAAACTCGGGGAAGCCCAGGTGCCCCGGGGGCCTGCCTGGGGCCCACCGCCCCGCCGGCTTCGGCTCATGCGGGGCCCGAGAGGTTTCGCGCCTCCCGCTCGCGCGGGTCTCAGGTATCAGCGCTCGGCCTCGCGCGCGTTCGAGTGCGGGGCTGCGCGGCGCGCTCGACCCCGACCTCGGGCGCCAGCCCGCTCGCTCGACCGTGAGAGGTGCTATTTTGTTGATGGCAATCCACGGCAGTTGGCGTGTGGCGTTATGCCGAGTCTTATGTTTATGTTTATTCCTCCTCTCCTTTTTCCTCCTCGTCATCGTCCTCCTCTCTTCCCCCTCCCTCTCCTTTTCCTCCTCCGCCTTGCCCCTCTCCTCCCCCTCCTCCTCCTCCTCCTCCTTCTCCTCCTCTTCGTTTTCCTCCTCCTCCTCTCCTCCTCCTCCTCCTCTTTCGCCTCCCCTCCTGCCCCGCCCCCTCCCAATCGAGAGGTGGGTCTCGGATGGTCTGCGCTGTGGCTTCGCTTGCCCGCCCGCCGCCGTCGGCGGCCCAAGGAGGGCGGCCTCCCCCAGTGTGCCCGTATAAGGCGCGCATTATTGTAGTCTTTAACCTTGTGACGTTTCCCCAATCAGTGCTTGCACTGAAAGGGTCCCAGCAGAAGTTGAAAGATTTGGCGGAACTTTCCCGCCGATTTTGGTAGCAGGCTGGGTTCCCGGGTTCCAGGTTCCCGGGTTCCCGGTAATTGGTTCTGGGCCGATTTCGGTGGGTTTTGGGTTCCCGGGTTCCCGGGTTCCAGGTCGATCTCCTCAATCCATTGATTGTGGTTTCTCTCTGGTGTAATAAACAAAAAGATCATCGCACACAGCGCCATGGTCAATCTTTTCGCTTCGCTTCTTCTCCTCCTCCTCCTTCTCTCTGCTGCTCCTCCCTCTGGCATGGTAGTTGTCACGCACGACGGAACCATTGAGCAACGTGTGTGCGTTACGGTGGAAGAACTAGCATTGGAACTATCAATTTTTAGTTGGCAGAAAGCTCCGGTGCTCTTCCAATGCCTTCCCGCATTCATCGCCCTCGAGGCACCGCTCTCTTCTCGTCCGCTGTCTATCACCTGGGCATTCAACACGAGGATCGAAGTCTTTGATTTTTTCGCGGGCTATTTTTCGGGGGCCTCCCGTCCACCGATGACGGGGGTCCCCAGTGGACGGCGCAAAATTCGAGTTCGCCGAGCCCCCCCAAAGAATCAACGCCGCAAGAAATCGAGGGGGCGGCGACGTCCTCCTCGGAGCTGCGGTCCGAGGCGGCGGGGAGTGCGTCGAAGATCCCGCCGATGACAGCAGGAGAGTATTGTTTTATTGATTTGGGCATGACGGGCGTCATGGCCCCTGCACCCCCCCCCATACGTAATGCTTCCCCCCCCCCGGCGCAATCCGGGCACTGCCGCCTTGCGCACCGGGGTTTGCATATGTGTTCGCATCGGAATCCGCATGGGAGTTTGGTCCGCAGACGTCGTCGTCCTCGTCGCTCGTCGCTCGTCGCTCGTCGCTCATCGTCGTCGTACGCGCGAGCGCGGCTGGAGCCTTGAAGAAGAAATGCAACAATCCGGGCCGATCACGGCAGTCATTTGGGAGGGGGAGATGGGGAGGGGGCCGATGACGTCACGTTGCGCGCTTGTTGCGTCTGGTGATACTCGGGAAAGGCCCAGGACGGGTAGCAGCAGCGTGTAGGTGGCGATCTGGACCACAGCGCGTGTGTACACCGCAGTGCTTGCGTGGACCACAGCCTTGTATACACCACGCCGCCATTTACACTACAGCGGCCGCGTGCAACACAGCGCCAGAGCGCGCCACAGTTCCTGCGGGCACCACAGCGCCGGTGTACCCCACAGCGAATGTGTACACCACATCAGCCGTGTGCAACACAGCACCAGTGTACACCACAATGCGCGCGTGCTCTTCAACGCCTGTGGACACCACGGCGCGTGCGTGCACCACGCCGACCGTGTGCAACAGAGCACCACTGTTGAATCATACTTTCGAAGGGATCCTTATGACAGAATGAAGCGCTTGTGGATCTGTGGACTCCACACAAAAGAATTGTTTTACATAGTATTTCGAACGGAATCCGTATGGAAACAGGAGCGCTGCGGGAATCGACGAATCCTCTCGAGTCCGCCCGCATCAGCGCAACTCCTCCCACTTGCGCCCAGGAGGCTCCAGGGAAATTTGTCGTCCGAAAATCAACAGGTATGATTCAGTAGACCATGCTGCAGTGCATTTTGACATGCTCACGTGCGTCGTAGCGCCGACACTCGCGACAGGGGGGGGAGGGTGAGGGAGGAGGAGGAGGAGGAGGAGACGGGAAAGGAAGAGGAGGAGTAGGAGGAGGAGGAAGCAGGGAAAACCGCCGCATCCCATTTCGCACTTCCTTGGCATGTCGTTTAGCTGTCCGCAGCAGATCCTGACCGACATGCTTCTTCTACCTGTCCTGTGCACGCAGGCGTTGTGGTGTACACCAGCGTTGCGTTGCACCCGGATGCTGTGGTGTAGACGGGTGCCGTGGTGTGCACAGGCGCTGCGGTGCACGCAAAGATTGTGGTGTACACAGGCGCTGTGTTGCACATGGTTGTTGCGTTGTGCACATTCGCTGTGGTGTACACTGGCGCTGTGGTGCACGCAAGCAGTGTGGTGTACACCTGGTGTTGCGTTGCACATGGCTGGTGCGGGGTACGCAGGCGCTGTGGTGTACACGCGCATTGTGGTGCACGCGAGCAACCATTGTGATGTACACAGGCGCAGTCAGGCAGATCGCCACCTAAATGATGTTCTCGCTGCTCGTCGCTCATCGCCGTCGTGCGCGCGGGCGGGGCTGTGGTGCCGGAGCCACACGGCGGGGGGGGCGTTACGTCATACCCCCGTCCGTCCCCCCCCCCCCCCATGACGCCCGTCATCGCCAAAAACAAGTGGCACGCGCGCCCTGGCTCTTGTTCATTTGAGGAGAGACAGAGGAGGAGGGGCATGTGGGGGGCGAGAGGGCCAGGGGATGGGGGGCCAGAGCCAGGGGCACGGAATCATGAAAATAAAGAGTCTGAGGCGAGGAGGGCTGGGGCCAAGGCCAGGGTCGGGGCGAGTGGGGGTCCAGGGTCTGGGGCGAATGGGGCTGGGGCGAAGGTAGGGGTCGGGGCGAGTGGGGCCAAGGCCAGGAAACAAGTTGAGTTCAGCCAGGGCCAGAGGGCTGGGGTTCGGACCAGAGGCCAGAGGTCTGGGTTGGGGCGAGGGGGCGAGGGGGGGCGGGCCACAGCCCGGGGGACGGGGGCGAGGGGAAGCGGGCCACAGCCAGGGGGACGACCACGAATCACGAACCACGAAAATAAAAGGAGAAGGGCGAGGGAGGGACGCCAAGGAGGGAGGCTGGGTTCAGGGCCAGGGCAGGAGGACGGGGGCCAAGGGGCCAGGGAAAGTAGGCCAGAGCCAGGGGGGCGACGACGAACCACGAAAATCAAAGGTCTGGGGCGAGGGGGGGGGCGCCAGAGCCAAGGAGGGAGGCTGGGTTCAGGGCCAGGGCAGGAGGACGGGGGCGAGGGGACCAGGGGAAGCAGGCCACAGCCAGGAGGACGACGACGAACCGCGAAAATAAAAGATCCGGGGCGAGGGGGGCTGGGGCCAGGGCCAGGGGGCGCCAACGCCAAGGAGGGAGGCTGGGTTCAGGGCCAGGGCAGGAGGACGGGGGCGAGGGGGCCAGGAGAAGCAGGCCGGAGCCAGGGGGGCGACGACGAACCACGAAAAGAAAGAGTCTGGGGCGAGGAGGGGGTGCGCCAGAGCCAAGGAGGGAGGCTGGGTTCAGGGCCAGGGCAGGAAGACGGGGGCGAGAGGGCCAGGGGAAGCAGGCCACAGCCAGGGGGACGACGACGAACCACGAAAATATAGGGTCTGGGGCGAGGGGGAGGCGCCAGAGCCAAAGGGGGAGGTTGGGTTCAGGGCAAGGGCAGGAGGACGGGGGCGAGGGGGCCAGGGGACGCAGGCCAGAGCCAGGGGGACGACGACGAAACACGAAAATAAAAGAGCCGGGGCGGGGGGGGCTGGGGCCAGGGCCACTCTAAAGCGAGCTGAGGGACGTAAGGAGCGGAAGCGAGCGTGCGCCCGCGGCCGCGTCGGCTCAAGCGGCCGGCCGCCCAAATATGACTGCGCCTCATCGCGCGGCACACGATTGTTATCGATATCAAAAGGATATATCGCTTAAGATGGCACATTTTCTCCTACCGGGACTTTCGTTACTACGGTACAGCAGAGCAGGAGCTTGGCTTCGCCTAAGGCGAAGCTGCTGGCTGGACCTCCCAGCCCCCTTCAAACTTGGTAGCGGAGCTGGCCTATGGTTGTCAGCTCTAGCTCTACTCCTCACCATCCACGGCACTATCTGGTGGACTACGGACATGGTGGAACATCAGGGTGCAGTGGGTTTTGCGCGGAGAAATGTACTTAGCAACGCACTATTGCAAGGACACTTGCAGCGATACCTCTGCTTACGCGGAGGCCTCTTACTTACGTCCTACATCCCTGCGCTTCTACACTCCTGAAGCCCACCCACCTACTCCAAGTGGCAGCTTCTTCGAAAATGCAACGCGTGGGAGCATGCGATACGACATACTGCCGCCTCCAACCACGCGCATACTTTGCGATTGCACAGCGGAGATCCCAAACGACTACTTCCGACCACGACCTACGAGGTCATTGGATTGGCATTGATACTTTTGGGCTCACATGGGTCGCTGTCGGGCGCGCGGTCGGATATGTGCGTGGCGGAGGCGACACAAGAACGACCGGCCTTCACTGGAACCCAGCCGGTTAAGTACCCTTTTCGCGGAGTCGTCCGCGAAGTACATGCCTGGATCAACGTGACCGCAGGCATTTTGACGCCTTCCCAGCAGGCTGCAGCTCTGCAGCGAGGTTTGGGAGGTCTCGCACGGACCATCGCCGTGAGAGTTTATCCAGCAGTTATCAATTTTGGCGTCAACATAGGTGGCCGCCATGCTGACGGCGCCACCTACATCATGTTCCTCTTAAGCACGAAGTTCGGGAATTTAGAAGAGGAGCGCCAACTCAACTCTGGTACCGCTCTCATTGACTTCGAGTCCACGCGGGGGAACGCATAGACCAGACGTTAGCACGTTTTGAGATAGCCCGCTATGAAGATGAAACGACCGGCTTCAATATCCCCACATTCCAAATCTTACCAGCGACTTTATTCTGAGCTCTTGGAAGTGGTGACATCGCGTGCACAACAACTCTTGCAGCCTCCAAAACCACCACATGCCGAGAGACCAACAACAATTTGACGCTCTACTCGAACGCGCGAGGTCATATGCTCGCACTGCTGAGAGAACCCCTGGCAATAGTGGTGGCGTCTTCAGTCACGGTCACCGAACCGAGACCTCTCACGTGGAGGCAAACGCAGGGCAACCTGCTAACAACGTCTAAAATGATGATCCACAACCACCTGAGACCCCTACCCTGCTGGCTCAAAATGGTGGAACGGCCTCGGGGTCGCAAGACTTCTGGGCCGCGCTTCGGGGACCGCCCGACGCGGCAGTCCCTCGCGCAAGCCGTGGCCCGAATTGGCTCAGCGGGGCAACCCGCCGAGTCCGACTTCGACTCCAGTGCTGATGCCGATGCACCTTCGGACGATGTAGCCACCGCCCTTGACTACTCGGATTTGCCTGCCTACCTCGCGAAAGAGCAACGAGCGCAATTGTTATTTCTCGGATGCCAAAAACACAGGCGCCGATGGCGGAGGTTCATGAAGAGACCAGTCCAAAAGGTACGGCGTATCGCACGACGAGCACTCAGTGGAAAAGGCAAAGGTCGACGTAAAGGTAAAGGTAAGCGTCAGCGATTGCATGGTAGGGGCATATCAGCATTCCTAGCATCTCTCACTGGACCACAATATGGATACATGTTTTTAGGCACAGGCAGAAGCCGCAGGCATGCATCAGGAAACGGCAAAGGACGCCGGGGAAGCCCAAAGGATGCTAACGGTAAGACTATGGAGTGTGACATATGCCAGAGCACACAACACATTCGCCTCGAGTGCCCTCAAGGCGATGGAAGATGCAGGGGTCCGTCAATACATCTGGCTCAAACCGGCTCCGACATGCGGTATGTTGACTGGGAGTCTCTTTTAGCTGGTCCTGCCGATAGCTCCGCTGCAGTAGTCAATTTCACGGCTGCCACATATCTTAGCGCCAGTTTGGCCCTCGAGAATGGCGCCGGCGAGCTGTTCGAGGAGGCGTTCACTGGCCACGACGACATCGATCTGGCAGAAAGGCTGGGCAGACCCATCGCGGGGCAACCTGTGGATATCGAGTTCGTCGAGAACTTCCGCGCGCCCGCCGAAGGAGATGCCGACGTGGCGGGGGCGCCCGCTGATCCAGAAGTTACCATTCCTGTGACTGACGAGGAAATACAGTCGATGCTTCATCCTCGGGTTATTGGAACTCCGACAGAAATGGAATTGAGTCACGGTGTTCCTTTGCGGGGAAGCCCGGGAGACGCTAGTGATCTATCTGGGCGTATTCAATATGAGGTTGGCCAGAATGAAGAGTTTCAATATGCCTTCGTTGCTTCAGATCGGCCCATGGGCCGCCAGAAGCGAATCGACGAGCCGCCTGGGTTTGGAGGAAGAAGTATCGAGCCGACAATGAGGACGACGAGTGGGGAGACAGCGAATGCGCGATACGTCGCGGTCGGATGCCCGGTCGCTCACCCAGTCGCGCGCGCGCCCGCTCCAGCGGCGCTCGCTCTAGCGGTCTTCGGCGCCCTCGCCCCCCTGGCGCGGGAACTCCAGCGGCCCCGCCACGGCAGGCTGGGCCTGCCACTCCCCCGAGGAGGGAACGCCCGCGGGGGCGCCCTCCTCGAGGAGATCAACCGCGAGAAGAATATCCAGAGAGCGGAATGCGGCGCTTTGTTGGCTGCGCGGAAGCTGGATTGGCTCGCCAGCGCACGCCCCCGGAAAAGATGAGATATTATTTGGATCGGGGTTCGGCCGAGCATCAGATCCGCCACTGGCATTCTCTTTGCAATGTTAAACGAGGTGAGGACGGCAAGATCATTCGCTCGACAGGGGCCGGACCTAGTAAAACGCAAGTAAAGATGGCCACGCGCAACCCCAAGAAAGCTACCATCGAGGAACGGAAGCTACAGAAACGTTCGTTGCTCATGCCCCGAAAATGCCGACCACAGGATTGGCTGTCCCATGGGGCGCTCATCGATCAGCCTTAACTTCAAGAGGGCACCGTGGGTTTGTCCCCATGGTGATGGTCGCGGATATTGTACCGATCCTAAGACAACGCCATATGAGGAGCAGTTGACGGAAGACGACTACGACCACGCCACATCCGATGAAACATCCCGATCAAACTTCATATGGAAACACTTGTCACCTCTTCATCCTCTGACGCAGTTCAATCGCGATTGGCACGCAGGGAAACCTGCTATTCCTTAATCAGAAGATGACGATCAACCAGAATCTGATGGAGATGAGGCTGACGCGACGGCCGAAGAGGTAGACCCCACGGACGCGGCCCCTGCAGGGCACGCGTCGAACGACTCCATTGCTACGGACGTCACGTGCAAAACGGACACCCCTATCGGTCCAGAGTACGTTGTCACAGCAGATATGGATCGTTCTCCTGGAAGGCGGATTGCCTATCGTGCTGGAGGCGCGGGCTGGATAAATACCATCATCGGAAAAAAAGGTTTAGTTCTACCAAATACCATGTGGCTGGGAAGTAAAAGACCATTATCAATAACATGGCCCTCCGAATGCCAAGTGGTATCAACTTGAAACCCGGCCGGGCCCCCGCGCGACATGGGCCATGAGTGCTGGCAGGGGGCGCGACTAAGGCTGCCCCCGAGCCGAAGCCAGAGACGCCTATGGATATTCCTCCATCTTCGAATTCATCGAGTCCGTCGCTTGGCCCTGATCATCTCAGACCCAAGCAGATGAAAAGGAAGAGCTCAGATGACCCCAATCCTGGAGACAGTGCGCAGCAACGATCCGCGGGGCGACCTGCTGACAGACGTCGACCCAGAGGACCGGCGGTGGCCGCCGCAGCAGCTGCGTTTCAAGGCACCAGAGCTCCTACTCCAAGGGATCCTGTGCCACGTCGCGGCCCTGCGCCGGGTCGGGCGCGCAGGACATGCTGGGCGCCGTCGCTGGAAGGGTCAACAAGGGACGCTTGTTCAACAAGGCGTGGCACCGAGAAGAGGGCAATGGCAACCTCATCGAAGGAACCAGGAATGGCCCCCAATAGTAAGACAGCCGAGTCCTACAACATCAAGGAGAAGAAACGCCATGACTTTGACATCCGCACCCCGCCAGGGACTCCTCGGACGCCTAGGAGAACCGCTGGCGCTGCCATATTGGCGGCTAACGCCACAGTTCCTGTCGCACTGGCGACAGCTCAGAGCCGAGCGGGGCAACCTGCTCAGAGTTATGCGGGGCAACCTGCTCTTACTTTGGAAGTGCCAGTGGAATGCCGAGAGTACTGGGGCAAGTTATGCTCGCCCAATCGCATGAAGATCAAGCCCGCAAATCATCCTCAATTTGACGATGGGGCCGATGGATACATTGCAGCGACTTGCGATCTCGAGGACGCCGCCGCCCTGGCTGACAGGGGCGCGCACGCGCGCCAGATGGTGCGCAATATTTTGCGCAGGCGCCCGGCACTTTCATACGATTCGGAGGGGGGCGACTCGATTGGGGCCCTCGACGCAGAAAATCTCCGGAAGCCGCAGTTGAGCTATGAGGATCAGCGCCATTGTTCAGAGTGGCTTACGGCTGCTCTTCGTCATAAACCTTTCCATCTTTCTGATAGGTTCCTGCGTGAAGTACCATCCTTTGATGAATTTGATGGGCGGGTCGAGCTCGCAGAGCTGCTCGACCACTGGCCACCTGCAGGACATGGGCATTACCATCGCAAGGCCTGGAGACTGTGCGCCAGAAGCTCAAGAACCACCACTGGACGTACTAGGCTGTAGTAGCTGTGCTGAGCCTGATAGGCATGGTCGACCATGCTGGAATGCAGCAAAACAGGCTGTAGTTCAGGAAGTGCCAGTACTCCTCCGAGTCGCACGTGGCGTATTTTACTCGTCCTAGCAACGGACACAGCAGCCCTGGGATAAAGTGCCCTGAATCTGTGTATATGAGAATTGCAGATTTAGCTTTTCCAGGTGCACATTGTTATCTTGTCCATGGTACTCAGTGGGCAAGTGCCCCTAGCATACTCAACATCGGGCCGTCATGCCGCGCCAACGACACCAGCAACAAGAGGGGCATGCAGCTTGTGCATGGTTGCCTATACCTTCCTGGTGACAATAAAATCAAGTCTGTGCGTTGATTCCGAGGTGTTGGTCATGGTTAGCTTGAAGAACCTGCTTCGGGACAATATGCTTATTTGGCGCTCAGCAAGTGACATCATCATGTCAGCAGGCCGTGACGGCAGAATTCCTCCGACCCACGTCGTTCAGTTCATCGGTATTCTGCCCAGCGAATATTGCAGGTACAGTCGCGTGGGACACGTATGGATCAATCCCTTGTATCTGCGGGGCAACCGATATCAGCCGTATCCAAGTGGTAATGTGTCTATCGGGAGTATGTACGAAGATCGAAACGATGTATCAATTTTGAAAGACTGGTTCATCCCAAAAAAACCCTGCAATTAGAAGTGCCCCGAACCGACGCCCATTCAGGAAGTTGAGTTCTCAACAGTGGTCATGATACAGGACGTGTGTCAGGCGGGGACACCTGCAGGGGGATCGGATGGATCTTGGATGCAGGCTCCGAGTGCGGACATGACAGGCATTACTTCAAGTGGCATCGCGCCCACTGGCACGCTATACGCCAAGGATCCGTGGCGTGCTCAGGTGCAGCACCGCAGGGCAACCTGCTTCATTTGCACCGATGAGCAGAGCCACAGCCCCATTCGGTACCCCACAGAGTGCTGGGAGCACCAATAGCCTACAGGCAGTGCTCCAAAGCATTCGAATGGACCCGCAGGTCCACCAGGCTTTACAGGCGACATCGCCATATGCAGCGCCGCGTCCACATGCGGGGCAACCTGCCTTTCCTGATCACCATGCTGTACAGAGAACCGAGAGTTTGGTTGGTCAGCAAGAACGGACGCATCGGCAGGTGCGTGGAGCTGTTGAGAGCATGCGTAGGGGCGGCGTCGACCTCCCTAGCGCCAACTGGACGCCGCCTTGGGAGTATGTGCAGGATCCAAATCCATCACAGGACAACCCCAATCGGTTTGGACACGTGCCAGCATTTTTCAGTCACCCGACATGCGATCCGACAGCTGCAGATCGCCCCACAGCACCGCCAATGGGCGCCCCACTGTATCCTGACTATCATGCTCACGTAAGTGGCAATCCTCGAGTGGGGACGCAGCCGGAAACCCCGCATGCACGGGCGACGGCCGACGACTTCTACCAGTCTCAGTTGTCGCGTTGCCCAGGCGACACGTCAGGCGTGCCAGGCCAAGTTTTTCACCGTGGATATTTGGCCGCCCCTATGGGCCCTGATGTACAGCAACAGGCCCCGGGCCTAGTAGTACCATCGTCCATGGGGGAACTGCGCCCAGATATCCTGGCCATCCACGAGGCACAGCAGGCCAACATGGCGATGCACTCCTGCCCGCCAGCGTCGCAACCAGGAGCGTCAGGCCAACTGGATGCTGAATCGTGCGGGGGAACCTGTAATATCCAATGCAGCAGGGACACCTGCGATCAGTCCAGCAGCGCTTGCAGCAATGCAGCTACTGACGGTTTCACCGATTCGGTATAAAGCTGGTGAGACCACTCTAGAGCGCCAGACGCGTATCAGGCCATCGGCAACACCGCCCATCATCAGCGACGTCGACTTCACCAAGTGTGCCATATGCCAGGACCATTTATTTCATGCGCCACGAGGAACTCTGGAGGCTCCAGTGTGGTCACATTTCACGCGCAGCGCTGGGACCGAGTGGCACATGCTCATGCGGATAGACAGTTGGCTGGGAACATGGAAGTTCCGCAACTGAGGCACCCTGCGCCATATGCAGGGGCGCTGGCTTGCTCGCAGCTGAGTTCCGCTACGCCCTCGCTGGAGATCAGGAGTCACTAGATCGTCATGGAGATATACTCCGAGGGGCGAGCGAACTCAGGGACCTCCGTGAAGAGCTCAACCGCGTCACGGCGATGATGATGAGCAGTGCGGCAGCCCTTGCAACAACACCAGCGGGGCAACCTGCATCATCAGCCAACGCGGGGCTAGTAACGGAGGCCACCACACCTGTGGGGACACCTGCTGTGGACACGCCTATGCCACTAGCAGAGACCGCGAACAATGCAGGGACACCTGCTGCAGCAGCACTTCCTGCTGTGCCGGTCATTGACACGTGGCTGAGGCGCACGGGAAGGGCTGCTGATAGGAGCGCTCAGCGGTTTCATTCTCCACATGCGTACATGCCATATGGGCGGGACATTCGCCCGCGCAATCAGCGTAGGTCAGAGAGCCCAGTGAGCGCGCGCAGCGGCGTCAGTGCGATATCCGAACGCGACATGCTGCATACTGTGTTAATGGTAAACAGGGATGGTCAGACGGGCACGTGCGTGGACGAGGATGCGTTTCTGAACCTGCCTACTACTTTTGCATCACGCCCAGATACATATGACGAATATCCCGCGGCCTGGATCTTCGAAAAGAACCCCACTACGGGAGAAGAGGCTCGCCGATATATGAACGTCTTTACATCTTTGTCACAGGCGACTGGGCGTTGGAGCAGAGGCGCCGCAGGGGGGCGCGCGGTTCGACGATGTCTGAAGTGCCAGGACTATTTGGTGAACGCCACGAATATTGGCTTCGGCAGCAAACAGTGGAAACATGGTAAAGTGAATGTTAACTATTCTTCTGGATATCAGCAGTCATTTTAATATATTGATTTAAAGACGGCACAGACCTTCGAACGGGCATCTCGTTCCCGCGGACACGCCGTCAAGAGGCTAAACCTGACGAAGAGGCTCTACGTGTCCGGAGTGGGATATGGCGCCGCGATATGTGATACATCCCTGCGCTGCAAGATTGCATGCGAAGAGGGGAGATCCGGCGGGGGCACCTGCTGTGCCGAGACTTGATACCTACTCAGCAAATGTAGCTGAGGGTTCTGGGGGGAACCTCCCTGCTATCCTGGGGCCGAGAAGCATGTCTAACATGGGGGCGATCCTGGTCCTGGAGCAGGGGCACGAGTAGATTGTCATCCCTGGCTCTGAGATGTGCAAGCTTCCACTTGGAAAGGGTGCCCGAGTCCTTGTTTTAATGAACTTCCATCTGGACATTTGGCATTCAAGGTCGACGAGTACGGGGCCGCTACTTGGGATAAAGGGTCGATGTCGCTTACTATTGCGGCCAATCCTCAATGCGAAGATGCTCCGTTGCTCGTCAAAGAAGCATTTGGTCCAGAGCCAGCCGCGGAGGCACCTGCTATGAGTGACGCTCATACGTATGATGTCACAGGATGCCAAGGGCATCAGATCGTCCATCAACGAGGAGACGCTCACTTCCACGATCCAAGACAGGAATGTGTGCTTTGGGACCGACCCGACCTCGGCCGACAAGGACTTCGCCTTGCGCAATTTGCAGGCGAAGGTATAGCAGGCCATCTACGAAAAGGGCACGGAGTGGACGCCGCCCGATGCGCAGGCAGGGACACCTGCGGAAGGAGGTGATGCCGCTGAGAAGTTTGATATTTTTGCAAAGAGCAGCGGCTCTGCAGCCGAGCGTGGCACAGGCATTTGGACGCCCCCATCGCCAAACGAGCGACGGGGGCAGGCGCGCGCCACGGCCGCCCGCGCTTGCTCAGACAGGCCGAACACTCAGGTGCAGTCATCAACCGCTGGACAACGTGCATGATTTTCCCATGCGCCGGCTGTGCGCGCCAGGGGCAGTGGCCAGCCCGGCTGCACGGCTGCCGCGGGTAGCAGCGGACCCAGCTGCGTGGCCGCTGCAGAAACAGAGAGCTTATCGCATCATTACTATTCTCGTGCATTTGTTATTGAGGACATACGGACAGCTTGCGCTGACTTCCGAGCCCGCGGGCACATGTGTGACCGTATTACACATGCAGAGGTCATGATCTCCACTGGTGCACAATATTGAGGTGCTTTATTCTCGGGTGACTACCAATTGTTATGGGTGGGTACACCTGCCGATTGGCATGTGAGATTGCTTGGCAAGCGGTCAGGGCCACATTATCAACGCATCCAAATTTTGATGACCAAGGCTCGGGCACTACGCGTGACTATTGTGCTTATGGGACCACCCGGATTTTTTGTGGAAGCCAGGTCCAATAGGAGACGCTGTTGAAGATCTTGACTTGCAGGTCATGCGTATGCGATTCTGCCACTCGGCCTCAAGTGCGGCCATTCTCATACGTTGCCTAGCGGATCATACCTGCTAGGGCCAACTACCTGTGCGCGCAACCCGACCAATTTGTGGCGGTACACGCGCAAAACAGCAGGGGGACCTGCACGACCTACTGAGCATGTCTTGGATTGGCATGGACAAGGAGCTCAGTAGGCCAAATGGCGCAAGAAGACGCTAGCGATCATGACCGCAAGGTTGTTTGACCAGATCGATCTACACAAGACGCAACGAAAACACAAAAGTACTGAACATCTTCGTATCCACACTCGAGTGGATCAACGAGTTCGAACTTACGTTCCGTCTCCGAAGAAGGGACCTGAGTGGGACCATGTTGTCAGACGGGCAACGATGAACCTGGACGACAACACGACCATACAGGACATCAAGATCCAGGACCAGCCTATCGGGCACAAATACAACGCACTGGTACCAAGCGGTGCCACCAACATCCGTGCTCGACTTTACTGGGGGCAGCCTGAACCGGCTCTCCTCGGACACGGGGGTTTGCGTCCACACCCAGGGCGAGCTACGGTTTTCGATGGCGATCGTCTCCCTCTCCTTTCGATTGAGCGCGGCCGCGTGCTCCCCTCGATTCCCGAATTTCCGACACTCAGTTCACCTGAGACTGAACCGCAGACAGCACCACCGACCGATGCCCGAATCAAACAAAAAGAGCAACAGAAAGCAGACAAAGAAGCGGGCAGCAAACCACGCAAGATACCAAGATAGTCGAAGAAGGTAACGACGACTGCGGGGACGACCTGCAATATTTCGGATGAAGCGCGCACTGCACCGACGCACCTCTCGTCTCCGACACGGAAAATGATGATGAAGAGGAAATTTTCATCGCGTTACTTGCGGGGCAACTTGCTGAATCTTACGCAGATGTACTCTCCATAATCCCCACCTTGTGCCATGGACGTCACAGGCGGAGATGCTGGAATTGCGCGGAGGAAGTGGGGGCATCTCGCAGCTAGCATTCAGCCGAGATTTGTCCTCAGGGGGAAATCTCGTCAAACGTGTCTTTGTTGACATTGGAAGCATGGATGTTCAGGATGCAGTGCTGCACTATCTAGACGTTTGTTCCGTCAAAGTTGTTATATTACAACCGAACTGCAGAACGACTGGGTTACCTTCTGATTTCAATGCCCAGCTTAATTGCGATATTTGGCATGAACATCATAAAGAGGATTTGCCGCATATCAAGTTATGTGGGAAGGTGGCCATACGTCAGAACGATCTTCGGCGATTCTACTTACGAGAACAGTGGGTACTTGGGTGGATCAGATACCACCATGGACTACGTTGGCCAACAGCAAGGGCACTTGCAAGGTGAATATGGACCAATGCGCTACTGGTTTACGCGATTCCCATGGGGTGCTGATACGAAAGCCGACTGAGATCTTGGCCGACCACCGACTTCTTATCTACCTTTTTCGAGCGAAAGCGATGTGCTGGCCATCATCAACATGCGTCGGTATGTAACAGAGAACTGTCCACGGCTGCAAATTATACTCCAAAGATGGCGTCGATTTTGTCGCTGCTGCTCAGATCGCGCACGATCTCTTCCAAGTAAACCGTGATCCTTTCCATGGTCACCCTCATGCGCCCACCGTTATGGCGACCACCGTGAGGGGATATGTCTTGGACGACCCGAGTCTCCCTCGGCAATCCGATGGCTCGATCGTGAGACCATCCCCGGGAGGGCTCGGGTGTCCCGCATGCGCGGATAATGTTAACGTGCGTTCTTCCTCACATGACAGAAATCCTAAACATTGCAGGTGTTACGATAAGGGCGACTACCATTGGGACTGTCCGAGCTGCAAGCAGAACCACGGCAGGAACAAGCCTGGACGCGTACTAACACTTGGCAAATGTAAGTTTGCCAAGCCCTGGAAGTTGCCCGACAATCATGGACAGGCACCACCGGTTCCTGCCGAGCCGGCAGCAGGACCTGCACCACCAGCTCCTGCTGAACCAGCAGCACCGCCACCCGAGGCGCCAGCCGCACCACCACTTACACGGCTAAGATCACCAAGACCCGGTTCTAGAGTTGGACCTACAGCGGGCGCGAGCAGTCGCAATTTTCCGTAATCAGACATGCTGCCGAACCTGCTGCAGGGCAACCTGCCTCGGGTGGAGCTGGTAGTTCGCATGGCCATCTCCGACTCCCACAGGTTAGAGTCAGACGTGGCCGGCAGCAAGGTGGAGAAGCACCGCCTCCGCCACCATCGGGTAACCCTGCTGCGCGACTACGACATCCAGACTGGCCACGGTTCGACGTACAAACCAGTCTTCAAAATTTACGAAGCCTTGACCTAAGCGTGGTAACGCGCGAGTTGCGGAAAGCTACACGTGCTCTGGTTCCATGCCAAAGAGCCTAAGATGAGACTCGTCCTAAGCAAGATAGGTCCGGGGAGCGTCAGCCTCAATTTGATTAAAGGTGTCTGCGACGCATGTCGGGAGTGCAGAGCTTGGGACAAGCCTGGGCATGCGGTTATGCCCTCCACTGCACCTCCTGGTAAATTCAGTAAAGAAGTGGAATGTGATCTGATGTCATACAAACTAGAACACACAATCTTCCGGACCATCGACCATTGTATTTGATATGCTATTGTAATGGAGATACCAGGTAAGATTATTACCAGCTTCTTGGATGCATATCATCAGTGCTGGATGAAGTTTGCACTTGCAAAGGTACTCTACTCCGACGGAGAGGGCGCCCTGAATAACGACACTTCGAAAGTTGTCCTTAAGGAAAAAGGCACTAAACTTAGGATACGTGCGCGTGGACAGCGCGCTACGGCGATCGAAGCCAGAAATGTCACATTGCGCCAACTGCTTCATATCATTGAAGCTGAACTCAACAGGTTGGATATACCTCTTATGTTCACACGGCTAGTGCACCAGGCTTTGTTCGCCGCCAGCGCGCTCGCTCTCTACAGCGAGGTGTCTCCGCGCGACGCTCTGTGTGGACAGCAACCAGCAATGCTTCCCGACATGCCTGTCTTGGACCACGAGCAGTCGACGGAAACGATGGACCATTCTCGTGAACAGACGATACGCAAAGTGTGCACTGAAGCAATAACACAGGCCACAGCAGTAGCTAAGACCAGTCGTGCCCTACGTGCTAAGACAACTGTTACTGGTCCGCATTATTACGATGAAGGAGACCTGGTCGATTACCATCGCCCCAGAACCACTAGGGACGACTGGGGAGGCCGGAATGGCGCATTCCCAGTTGCAAAGAAAGATTCCGAAAAAGGGGTCAAGTCATCATCCGAGTGGGCGAGTGAGATGTTGAAGTACAATGCGGCGATGCACGGCGTTCATTCTATATTGAAGCACTGCTAGCTTGAGAAATTGGCTCCGACAGCACTGCGCTACGGACAGCGTTGACATCCATGGCCAGCCCGCCAGCGGGGAGTCCTTCTATGACCTTTGGCTATGTGCCGACCAAGAAAGGGGTGCTTCAGATGGCGAGTGCAAGCCGTCTCTCTCCCAAGGTACATTTCGCTCTACAGCACCTTATCAGGATTTCTTCCGCACTGAGAGTGTAGTTTCAGTCAGGACAGTTGAGCAAAGTCATAGGCGACCTCCAGCTACTTCTGCTGACAGCTGCACATTGGTTCACTACGACGTCGATGTGACTCCAGGGTTCCACTTCTATGAATGGTCCACTCTGGCAACGATGTGCATCCAGGATCACACTACTATGAAGCAGAAGGCACTGCGCTGAATAGATACGACATAACTGGATCAGCACATTCGAGAATCATCCAGTGTCTGGAGTCCACTGAACCTCAAACAGTTTGATCAGGACATGACAAGATTTGAGTCATTGGTGGGTACACCGACACCAGATGTAAACGCAAGAGAAGCCTCAGAAGCTGAACCACCGCATGCTGATGGACGGCGTTCTACGATCTACGAGGAAGTGGGGGCTGAATCCGAGTCACATGTTATGGAAGTGTGGTATGCATAACGACAAGAGGAAAGGGAACCGCTGGAGGCAACTCGAACAGAGGACCTCTTTATCATACCCACACAGATGGTTCCAGATCAAAGTGTGCTGATCACTGTTGCTGATGAATGAACAGCGGGGAGATCTGCCTAAGTGGGGGCGCGCTCACAACTCCGACACCGAGGAGACGTACTACGTCCCAGTGTGTACCATGGTTGAAGACTACAACCACGGACTGAACTCAGACGATAATGGCCAATTTGTCGAACTTTGCTTCACGGCGGAAATGTCAAAGGTAGTCTTGTCCGAACAACAACGCAGGATACTAGATGCCGACCGCGTCACCGCTATGCGAACATGCGCTACTGCCGCTGCAAAGCGAGCTGCGGTCGTCAAGGAAGACGACCGCCTCGCGAACGCTGACGCCCAGGCGAATCCCGATAAAGTATCCATGGCCCTCTACATTGATCTCAAGACATGGTTCGCCAACGAGTGTTGCAACGCGCAATATATAGCTAAAGCGTCGAACAGCATGACTTCGAGATGCGTGCGCACATGGAAGTTTGCGAAGAACGAGAAGGGCGAGATGGAACGCACCATCAGATTACGCCTGGTACTCCGAGGTTTCATGGACCTGGAAGCCTTCGGCGAAGAAACCTTTTCAGGAACAGCGCGACGGTCAAGCCAGAGGCTACTCGCTAGCACCGCAGCGTGCAATAAGCAATGTGTCAGGAGCTGGCCCATTAGGAACTTGCTGAGGCCACTGTTAAAAAGGAACGCGCGGCGTGTTTTACCCTGCCGCCTGGATCGGCCACAGCGCTTTGAACTCTCCCGGGATTCGAACGCTGCGACGAGTTAAAGCATTGCTTGCAGCGCTTGGAACCAGGCGCGGGCACCAGAGACGCACCGCGAGCTTCCCCACTAAAACTCAGAAGGGCCACCAGAGGCTTTGGTCTTCGACCCGCGTCTTACGACGAGGGGTTCGAGACGAGCAACAACCTGCTAACGGCCAAACATGTTGATGATATCAATATGGCCGGCACTGAGGACACCATTGGCAAGAGCGTCAGATGCGTAGAATACACTTTTGGCAAGTGTTAACTCAACAAGCACACATGCGCCACTTGTGCTGCGACATTTGCCAAGGAGGAGGGCGGCAATGTCACTTTGGACCAAGATGAATACATCAAGCAGCTCCGTCCTATACAACGTCCTGAACTTACCGGCGCCGACGCTGACGCTCGGGCATCCAATATGGTCGCAGACATGTTCGCCGGCCTCAGGGGCGCGCTGGCGTATGCATTAATCACCCAGGTGTGGTCGATGGTGCATGTTGTATCTCTACAGCTTGTCTAAGAACCGACCAACATCCAAGCGCGACGACTGGCGATCGCCAGGAAGCTGCAGGCCTGCCCAAGGGAGATCGCCTACCAGGCGATAACCCCTACGGGCGAGGTTGACCTTCACAGCGACTCAGGATGCCGACGCCTGAGTGGGGACGCCGATGACGACGTCAAAGGCCATGGTATTCGCGGGGCGAACCTGCTACGACGTGGAAACACGTCATCCGGTAAACCTGTCGTTCACTTGATCGACGCGCACTGCAAGTCTCGCTGCTTGCAGGCCCGCTCGAGCTGTTCAGCAGAGACACTAGCAGCAGCCCGTACTTCGGAGGACTGTTATCCCACGATTGCGACTCTGCACGAGCTCCACGCAGGGCCGCTCACGCCCACTCAGTTGAAAGATGTACTTGACTTGGGTGACCTGAGCATCAAGGTCACTTTGACCATAGATGCTGAGTCTGTGTTTTAAGTCCTTGTCAAGCAAAGACTTGCAGAAGCCGACTGAGTGTACCCTTCTAGGGCACATCAGTTGGATACGACAGATGATGGAGCGTGGAACCGTGCACAGTATTCAGTGGTGCGACACCCGCGACATGGCTGCGGATGGTCACGCCAAGGGGAGCATCGACAGAGAATGCTCCTACAAGTCGTGGGAGATATACAGGCCTTCAACCATGACCTGAGGAGTCATAGTTCATATCGGGCCGACCAGACATCTAGTTCTGACGCCGCCTGAGGAGTACTTCAAATACAGAACTGTACAAGCAAGGCAACTTGCGAGCGGGTCCGACTTCCTTCTGGCCCGCCCCTTTATTGTCCTTGTGTATATTAGCTGTTGTGCCTGCTGTATAGGGGCGACGGGCTCGCGCTTCGTCCCCCTCCCCCCCGAAAGCGAGCTGAGGGACGTGATGGGGCGGAAACGAGCGCGCGCCCGCGGCCGCGTCGGCTCGCGCGGCCGGCCGCCCAAATATGATTGTGCTTCATCGAGAGGCACGCGATTGCTATCGAGACCAAAAGGATTTTCCTATTGCTTAAGATGGCACATCTTCTCTTATTGGGACGATCGCTACTACGGCACAACCGAGCAGGAGCTTGGCTGCCGCTTGGCTTCGCCTAGGGCGAAGGTGTTGGCCGGGCCTCCCAGCCCGCTTCATGTTGGGCCAGGGGGCGCCAGAGCCAAGGAGAGAGGTTGGGTTCAGGGCCAGGGCAGGAGGACGGGGGGTCGGACCAGGAGCCAGAGGTCATGGGTTGGGGCGCGGGGGCAAGGGGATGGGGGGCAGGGGGACGACGACGAGGATGGGGCGCCAGAGCCAGGGGGGCGACGACGAACCACAAAAATAATGAGGCCCGAGCTCTAGAACACAACTGTGCAACATAATCAAACAACGCTCTCCGCCGACTGCGCCGACGTCAGCGAGCCTTCGGCCGAGGGGGCCATGGGGGGCGCCGACGCGGCCACGTCACCCCCCGCCCCCTGCCTTGGACTTCCCAGCAGGGGCTGACCCTGACAGGGCGCCCCGCCCCACGCTAGGGTGACCCAAAGAGGCGCGGTGCTTCAAAAAACTTGAAACGCCGCAAATTCGACCTCACGGAGGGGGTGGGTGGAGAGGGGGGGCCGACTGCTGCAGTAGACGCTGACATACTCGTGCGGGGCACCCATTCTACGCGCCCAGCGGAGGAAACGCCCCCAGTCTCGTTGCCCCCCTTTCCCTCGAGGAGCCCGCCACCCGTGGTTGTGGAATGGCCAGGGGCGGGTTGGCTGCGTGCGGCTTGGGGGTGCACCCTTGCCCTCAGCTCCCGTCGTAGTGTCTGCATCGTAAAACATCAGAGTGGGGGGGCTGGACCGAACGATCACTCACTGGCCCCAGGTGCGAGGCTGAAGTGGAATTCCGCGATGCGGATTATTGTTGTTGTTGTTGTTGTTGTTGCTGTTGTTGTGGTTGTTGTTGTTGTTGTTGTTGTTGTTGTTGTTGTTGTTGTTGTTGTTGTTGTTGTTGTTGAATTCTCACTTCTGAAGAATAGATATTGTTGATCCCCCACCACCGTTGCATGGTGTTTTTCCCAATCAAAGTGTGCCCCTCGACGCTCGCACCCTGTTTTTTGACAGGGAAAGTCTTCCTGCTCAAACTGGGCCCCTGGCCCCCGGGTTACAACAACAACGGTTCCCGCCTGAGACTTCCTTGCAATTTAGCCAGGACCCCCGCTCCCGCCCGAGACTTCCTCGCATTTGGGGAATCGCGCTCTCGCTTGGGATTTCCTTACAATTTGGTTCAGGAATCGCTTTCCCGGCGCTTTGGAGTCGCGCTCTCGCTGGAGTTTTGCTTGCAACTTACTGATTTCGAAGAATGGCCTTGCGTTGGATTTCTTTTTGCAATTTGCCCAAGCGCCGCGCTCCCGACACCCAAGCACCCAGGAGTCGCGCTCGTTGTGGCCCCATGTGCATGCCCTTCGTGGCCCCGCTGTCGCCATTTCTGTCCCCTTCACTGTCCTACGTGGCCCAGTTGCTACCCGCAGTGGCCCCACAGTTGCCTCCTGTGGCCCCGCATTATTTGCACTTCGTGGCCCCCGCTCGTTCGCGCTCTCCGTGGCCCCATACGGATTCCCTTCGTGTCCTCGCTGTCGCCCTTCGTGGCCTACTTCGTGCCCTTCGTGGCCCTGCTGTCGTTTTCTCTCGCTGTCGCTTTCGCTCGTCGTCGCCGTCGTCGTCGTCGTCGTCGGCCTCTTCGACGTCGTCGCCGTCGTCGTCGTCGTCGTCGTCGTCGTTGTCGCCGTCGAGGTCCCCTGTCCGTCCCTCTTGCGGTCGGGTCGACGGTCCGCGGCCGCCCCGCCGATCAGCGCTGCCGCTGGCCAGGCCGACGGTCCGCGGCCGCCCCGCCGCTTGCCGGGGCCCGGCCTGCAGGGAAGAAAGGTATACTCCCAAAAGGGGTTCGATCGAAGACGATGAGGGCGGGTATCGAGGGTTAGGGAAATACGCATCATTTGACACTCGAGCATATAAGGGCGAGCAGTCTTAAAAATATGGTTGTTGCTGAATTCTCACTTCTGAAGAATAATTATTGTTGATCCCCCCATCGGTGCATACTGTTTTTTCTCAATCAAAGTGTGCCCCTCGACGCTCGCACCCTGTTTTTTGACAGGGAAAGTCTTCCTGCTCAAACTGGGTCCCTGGCCCCCGGGTTACAACAACAACGGTTCCCGCCGTAGCCATTTTGGCTCAAGGCTAAGCGTTGAGAAGGGCTATAGACGCCCGAGAGTCAGCGATTCGCTTTTGGCCGCGTCCGTGGCCATCTGTCGAGCTTGCGGCCAGCAGGTGGCCTGTTTTCTTTCTTCGACTCTCGGCACATGGCTCCCAGCGGGCCACGCAGCAATGGCAAACCCTCGTCATACTGGGGTGGCCAAGTCTGGACATGTGCAGTCAAGAAGTGCAAGTTCGCGAACAATTTCGGATGGAGGCGCACATGCTTTTGCTGTGGTGCCTCGAAGCCTGGCGCTGCGGGGTGTCCCAACGCGAATGCAGGCGACAAGGGTTCGGCCAAGGACGACGAGGTGGAGGACTGCCAGGTCGAGGCTTTTCTCGCTCTTGATGATGCTCAGTTTTGCGCTCTGGTGGCTCTTCTGCCCAGTCAGCAGCGTGGTCGCATCGTCGCTCAGCGAGCGGTCAAGTCTGGGGACCCCACTGCCGTCTTGAAGCAGGCCAAGGTGGAGCATGACGCGCTCAAAGCCAAGGTGTCCAAGGCCGCCGCAGCCCTGGACAAAGCCAAGGCTCAACTGGCTTCGCATGTGCTACGTGTCGCAACCCGGCAAGTCGAACATGATGAGCTGCTGGCGAAGGAGAAGGTGGCTGCCAAGCGCGCCGCCGATGCCTACGGCCAGCTCTCGGGAGGTGCGGCGGCTCCCGAGGCGAGTGGTGCATCTTTATCGGATGACCCTGCGGTCGACCTGCGCATGCAGCTGTGGCCCTTGGCTGTGAGGCCCCTGTGTTGGGTGACTTCGACAGGCTCATCACAGCCCGTGACGCTGCGGCGGCGAAACGGCAGAAAAAAGGCTGAGGCCGACAAGGTGCAGGCCGCAGCGTCTGATGGCGCGGCTGCATGCGATGGTGGCGCTGCTGCTGGTCCTGTTCCTGTCGCCCGCCCTGAGCCAGGCAGCGACGTCAGCATGTCCACCTCTTTCAGTGACCTCGACGGCGACTGGATTGACAACCTCATCAAGACGGCCAACGAGGCACCTGAAGCAGCCGAAGGAGACTCTGAGGCCAAGAGCGGCATCACCCGCTCTGCCGTGCAGGCAGCGCTTGAGGAAACCTTCGAGCGCGCTAAGAAGGCTAAGCATGATAAAGCGTCGACGGGGTAGCCCGTGTCAGCATTCGCGGGTTCGTGCCCAAGGTGTCTGGACATTTATAACCTGCAGAGTTACAGAGCGTGCTGGGCTTGACATATTCCTCTCCTCTCCGCACTCAGAGCGCTGATGTGCTCGCAGTTCAGGAAACTCACATCGTGGATACAGAGGCGCAGGAGGCTGCGCTGCGTGCCCAGGGTCGTCGAGCTCACTTATACCCAGCTGTTCCTACGGGTCGCGGGGGCACTTCTGGGGGCCTCATGATCGCTACCCCGAAGCACCTTGGGTTATCTAGAGTGGAGGGCTACTCTGTTAATTTTGAACCAGGTCGAGTCGGTATGCTGCATCTTGGAGGCGTAATACCTGGGGGAACTTTGGTTGTCAGCATCTATCTTCGCCATCGTGTTGGTCTTTCCCCGCAAAACTGGCCGATTCTGGTGTGATCTTGGAGCCCAGCTCAAAGCTATTGGGATGCCTCTTATTCTGGTAAGGGATTTTAACCTGGAGCCTGAGATCTTAGACTACAGCGGATGGGTCACTGCTCTTGACGCTGTTATTGTTGCTACGGAAGGAGGGACCTGCCGCCCCGCGGATCGAGCGATCGACTATTTCGTCGTCAGCCGCGAGCTCGCAGCTGGAGCTCAGGCAATTGTGCTTTACGACGTGGCCACGGCGCCGCACTACCCTGTTCAGCTTAGGCTCGCTTGCACGAAGGACTCCTATCGTGTCAGGGTGGCGAAGGTCCCGGGGCGTTTCCCGATTGAGGCCCCTGCTGGACCCAGGAATCGGCCCCCCGAAGGCCGATGAGATCAGGCGAGTGCCGATGTGCAGTCTGGGGACATCTCGAAGTCTTGGGGGTCCTTTGTCCAGGCTGTGGAGCTTGAGTTCCTCGACGTGTATCAGATTGATGATGACGCTGCTCAGAGTTACCTGGGACGAGGGGGGCGGACCGAGTTTTCCTGGGGCACTCCTGGACGACCTGGGCGGCCAGCTGCCCCGAGAGTTCCCCCAGTGGCCCCCTGAAAGCGCAGTGTCGGGGCCTTGTTTTCGGAGTTCGCCAAGCCGTGCAGCGCCTCCAGGGCCCTTGAACTTTGTCGGGCTGCTCGTCGTCTTCAGGGGTCGAGGAATGTCGTCGGCCAGTGCGCTATCTGCTTCTGCCGCATGCTCGATTTGCTCACTCACCCCGACATGCTGTACTCACTCGCCGCCTGCCTCTCCCAGCTCGCCTGCCATCATGCAGTAAAGTTGCGTCGTGAGAGCGCCGCCCAGAAGACAGCCGGGTGGGGGCAGTGGGTCAAGAAGCCCTCTGTCAATGGTGTTGCCGCTCTGTTTCGCTGCGTTCGTCTGCCAGATCCCTGGCCGCCCCCCCCCCCCCCCCCCCCCCCCCCCCATTGTGCAGTTCGCGCCCGCCAGCAGCATGCAGGAGGTATCTGTTCTTGAGGCTGAGTGGAAGAAATGGTGGCGGGTTGGTGCAAACGACCCCCCCCCCCTCCAATGGCCCATGGATCTGGAAGACAGACCCCCTGCCCCAACTCTGGAGCACTTCAAAAAGGTCCTGAGAACGCTCCCAGTGGGGACGGGGTGTGGTTTTGACCAGCTGCCGCCACGGCAGCTTCTGTGTCTCCCTGATGAAGCGCTCGAGATCTTATGCCAGTTGATCTCCTGCATAGAGCGCCAGGTCGAATGGCCGCCGATGACGACCAGAATTATTGTCATTTTAAAGCGGCTTGGTGGAGTGCGCCCGCTTGGCCTGCTTCGCTGTTTGCGTCGTGCTCAGGCGCGACTCAGAAGAGATGTGCTACAGAAGTGGCAGACGGACAACTATAGATACTTCTGGTGGGCCATTCGAGGTAAGTCATCGGGGCTATCGGTCTGGCTTCAAGCGGGATGGGCAGATACTTACACGGATTCAGGCAGCGACTCAGCGACCCTCTTCGTCGATCTCAAGAAGGCATCCGGACTCGTTCGGCACGCGCACTTGATAACTGCAGCTGTCCGCGCGTCAGTTCCGCTCTGGCAGCTGAAGTTGCTCGTGCTAGCTTTTCGTGCACCGAGAGCGATAGAGTTGCAGGGGCTCTGCAGCGAGCCCATCCAGGTCGACCAGACCATTCCTCCTGGCTGCTTGTTCGCCACGTGTCTCCTTCAGCTCGCGTTGCTGGGGCCGTTAGACGATGCCAGGAAAGAGCGCCCCCACGGTTCCCACAGCTGTATGTGTTGATGGCATTGGTTTGCAGAGGTGCGGGGCTGCTAGCAGGGTTATTGATGAGATTTCGGGGGCAAGGGCTGCGCTTCAGCACGATCTGAAGAAGGTGGACCTTGTGATTGCCCTTGGCAAGTGTAGGGCGCTAGCCAGCACGCCAGACATCCAGCAGAGTTTGCAGTGCAGGCTGGTCTCCGCCAAGGCGCTAGGCGTGCACTCTGAGCGCAACCTCGGGGTTGACTACTCTGCTGGGAGAGCCACTATGCGACGGACGCGTGCAGCACGCATGCCTGTATCTAAGGCCAAGCTCAAGCGTATGATTCATTTACAAGGCGCGCATGCACGCAAGAAGGCACTGCAGCACATGGCGCGCGCGTCCGTCGAGACCACTGTCACGTTCGGCACGGCTGTTCAGGGCGCGAGCATGGGTGGGCTAGATACCTTACGCACTATGGCTGCTGCTTCTCTTGGGGCTAAAGCTGCTAGGAGGTCGCGCGCCCTTGCCTTGCTGATGACCCCGGGCCCGAGGTTCGACCCCATCTACCGTGCCACGCTGGAGCCAGCCAAGGCCTTCATGCATGTCTCCTGGGGAGACCTGACGTCGATCAACACGCTGCAAAAGGGGCTTGCTGCTGCTGCTGTCAGGTTGGGGCCCCGCAGCTCCCCCTTGGCAGGCCATTGAGGGGCCCTTCTCGGCGCTTTGGGCTTCCTTGAAACGCGTTGGAGTTGAAGCCAGTGGCATTCGGGCTTGGAAGTTCCCGAATGGCCAGGTCATCGACCCCACCCAGCTCTGCCCCAGGTCCGTTCAGGCCCTTGTCGAGATGGCCATCGTCTCCTGGCAGATGCAGAAGGTCCCAGAGCACTTCGGGGTTCCAGAGTTTCTTGGGGGCATCTGGATCGAGCCGCTCAAGGCGCTCTGCACCTCCAGGGCTCTGTCGGCTCGAGAGGCGGCCTGCCTGCGTTCGGTCGCCATCGGGGCCCAGTGGGCGCAGGCCAGGCAATGCGAGCAAGGCTGGATCCAGAACCCCCTCTGCATGCTCTGCGCGTTCGTTTCCAGGCGCGCTCTCACATAGGCAAGCCAGCTGCGAGCACATCACTGAGCTCGCTGGCCCCGCACCGCAGCTGGCCAGCATCTTTGCAGAGCGTGCCAGCATCAACAAGTTGTTTGAAGTGTTCCTCGAGCGGCTCGTGCTTGCCGAGCCGCCCGTGCCGCCAGACCTGCTCCAGCATCCGTCGCAGCCCTACCTGAAATGGAAAGGTAATGCGTCGAGGTTCACGGGAGGTATCTACTTGGACGGCTCGTGATATGAAGAGCTTCCCCACTACCCCGTGGCTGGATTCGCCGCTGTTGCTGTGCGCCCCCAGGCTGAAGTTGGCGCGTGCACGGTTACGGGTGTTCTTCCAGGGCCGCATCAGGACATTGATGGATCGGAGTTATATGTGTTGTACGCTGCTTTGCTTCATGCTATTCCCCCTGTGGCCAACGGGGTAAATCTGCTAGGCGAGGAGCGCGCGACCTGCGCTAGCTATGCATGGGCCCATCTTTGGAAGCTCGTCTGGCAGAAGATCCACGATTGGGGGGGGGGGGGGGGGCGGCTTCTCCATCGACAAAGTAAAGAGCCACGTCACCCGCAAGCAGGTTCGAGATGGAGCCCAGTCGGCCCCGCACACCGAAGGCAACAAGTTTGCTGATGATGAGGCCAACGCCAGGGCACAGATGCGCAGGCCTGCAGCGGACTACAGAGAGCTCTTCCACCAGCACCAGAAGTTGGTTAAAGGCTTGGGAGTCTGGGTTGCTAGTGTTGGGGCCGTCCTATCTGATGAGGATTGTCAGCATCGCGAGCTGCCTTTTCGAGGCCCTGAGCCCCCCCCCCCCCCCCTCCCTAGGGCTCGTCAAAGCCCAGCCGCCCACATTGCAGGAGCGAGCCAAAGCCACTAACCAGATGCGCGAAGTTAGAGGTGTAAAGCCGCATACGCTGTACACGTTCATAGCCCCGACTGCCCCCCGCCCCCACCATGTTTGTCTGTTGTAGCGTGTGTGGTTGTCAGAGCTCCCATAGGCTCTCCAAGGGGCTCGCTCCTCCGCGTCCTCCGCAGGCTCCTAAGTGGGGCAAAGCCGCGGGGTCTCGCCATTTGGCGCAGGAGAAATTTAAGATTGGAAATGTGATGCACAATGTGTCTGAGCTGAAAGCTCTTTGAGAGGCGATGATGACAGGCTCGCCAATCCCTCTCTGAGGTGGCGTCAGCATGCTGGCGCGCGGCGTGCATTTTCCGTCTGAGTCCTCCTGCGCAGTTGTTGGCGTCACCCATGCTTCTAATATTATCAAGCTATGTGTGCCGTCAGCTGCCAGGCCTTTCGCACTATTTGCTTGCGTGGGAGAGTGCAATATTCGCACATTGTCCCGTGGTCTTCTGTTCACGTGCTGCTTGCTGACCTAGCCTCTGTCAGTGCATGTATTGCCCCTCTCTGCGTGTGCGTTTGATGCCGCAGGCCGCCGACTTCGGAGGCTACGAGGAGGCAGCCGCTGTCTCGCGCGGTGTCAGGCACGTCGCCATGCTGAGACAGCGGCCCAGCGGCGGGGCGGAGACTTCGCGCCCGCTTCCTATGATTTGCCCAGGAGGAGAAGGAGGAGGAGCAGGAGGGGGAGGAGGAGGAGGAGGAGGAGAAGGGGAGGAGGATGAGAAGGAGGAGGAGGAGGAGGGGGCGAGCAGGAGGAGGAGGAGGAGGAAGAGGAGGAGGAGGAGGAGGAGGAGGAGGAGGAGGAAGTGCATCCGTCGTGCCCTCTCGAAGAAAAGTGTGGACCGCGCTAGAAAAGGAGGAGACCTCCCGTGCAAGGAAGAGGAGGAGGAGGAAGAGGAAGAGGAGGAGGAGGAGGAGGAGGAAGTGCATCCTTTGTGTGCCCTCTCGAAGAAAGTGCGCCCCGGGAGTGTGATATTCTGACTTGGGACGTGCTCCCGGAAGAGGAAGAAGTGCATCTCGGGCGTGCCCGCTCGAGGAAAATGCGCCCTAGGGGGGGTGGTATTTTGACTCGGGGCCCGCTCCCGGGACGCCTCTGCGGGAGGAGGAGGAGGAGGAGGAGGAGGAGGAGAAGGAGGAGAAGGAGGAGAGGAGCAGGAGGAGGAGGAGGAGGAGGAGGAGGAGGAGGAGGAGGAGGAGGAGGAGGGGGAGAAGGAGGAGGGGAAGGAGGAGAGGAGCAGGAGGAGAAGGATGAGGAGGAAAAGGAGGAGGAGGAGGAGGACCAGGAGGGGGAGGAAGTGCATCCCTTGCGTGCCCGCTCGAGGAGAGCGCGCCCCGGCGGGGCCGTTAGCATCTGCCCCGCCTCCCCGCCCACCCCCCCCTCTACAATTATCAATATGAATACTACTCTCCTATTTCCTCGCGATGGCGGCGCAATGAAGTAGTCGACCCCCCCCGGCGTTTTTTTTTGTTCTTTGTTTTTGCACCAGCAGGATTCCCTTGGTGTTGGGTTTTCTGTGTGGGTGTGTGCGTTTTGTGTGTGTGTGTGTGTGTGTGTGTCTGCGTGAGTGTGTGTGTGTGTGCGGTGTGTGTGTGCGTGTGTGTGTGTGTGTGTGTGTGCGTGTGCGTGCGTGCGTGCGTGTGTGTGTGTGTGTGCGTGTGTGTGTGTGTGCGTGTGTGTGTGTGTGTTCCTTCCAAAACGCTGCTCTCGCTGAGGCGCCGGCGTCATTTCTGCTCCCGAATCGTCCCGAATCGTGCTCCCGCTGCAGCGCGGGCCTCATTTTCGGATCGGTGTTTGGCCTCCGTCGTTCAGGATGGCGCTCTCGCCCCAGCGCGGGCCTCATTCTCGCGCGCCCATCCGCCCGCCACCACCGCGCCGCACCACCGCCACCACCACCGCCACCACCGCCACCACCACCACCACCACCACCACCACCACAACCACGCACGCACGCACGCACGCACGCACGCGCACCACCACCCACTACGCACGCGCGCGCGGAGCCACAGGTCCGCTACGACACGCGTCCGCGGATAGAGAAATCAGCGCCATGGTAAGGGATGGGAGGGAGGGGTAGGACGTCAGATATGACGCGAGCGCACCTAGCTTGCCCCCCCCCCCCTCCCCCCCCCCCTTGCGGGGAAGGGATCAAAGGGAAGGGGCTTCCCTTCGACTCCACTACGACGTCGTTTAATTTCGCTTGGATAGCGCGCTCGAGGAGGAGAACCCTGGGAGGGAGGCAGCGGAGACGACGGAGACGACGAGTCGAACGGAGAAGCCCCTCACACACGCCGACAGGGTCGGCGGATTCAGGAATCGCGCTCTCGCTTGGGACTTCCTTGCAATTTATTCAGGAATCGCTATTCCGGCGCTTTGGAGTCGCGCTCTCGCTGGAGACTCGCTTTCAACTTATTGAAAAATGACATTGCTTTGGGATTTCTTGCAATTTGCCCGAGCGCCGCGCTCCCGACGCCCAGGCACCCAGGAGTCGCGCCACTCGTCTTCGACGTCGTCGTCGTCGTCGTCGTCGCGGTCGGTCCCCTGTCCGTCCCTCTTGGGGTCGGGTCGACGGTCCGCGGCCGCCCCGCCGGTCAGCGCTGCCGCTGGCCAGGCCGACGGTCCGCGGCAACCCCGCCGCTTGCCGGGGCCCGGCCTGCAGGGAAGAAAGGTATACCACCCAAAAGGGGCTCGATC
>CAUYUJ010014206.1:394978-427805 GCA_963575745.1 Prorocentrum cordatum
AGCAATGCCGAAAATTTGCTTCCCAGCCGTCCTCAGGCCCGATGTGGGTGCAGTGTCGTCTCCCTCCTCCTCCTCCTCCTTCTCCTCCTCCTCCTCCTCCTCATCCTCCCTCCTTCTCCTCCCCCCTCACCATCCTCTTCTTCCCTACTCGTGCCCTCCAGGGATCATGGGCAGTCCCCATGCGACCGAGCCGCTGGGCTTTTTCTTCTCGAGGTAGCGTTTCATCAGGTGGCCCAGTTTGTTGTTGCCTTTGAAAACGGTCGGCTTCGGCATGCTGTGGCCGAACCCTGGCGGGATCGGGGGAGGAGGAGGAAGAGGAGGAGGAGGAGGCACGGAAGAGAATGGAGGGAGGGAGAAGGGAGGGGTAAAGAGAGAGGAGGAGGAGGAGGAGGAGGAGGAGGAGGAGGAGGAGGAGAAGGAGGCGAAGGAGGAGGAGGAGGAGAAGGAGGAGGAGGACTAGGAGAAGTAAGAGGATCGGAGGAAGAGGAGGGAGGGAGAAGGGAGAAGGCACGAAGGCAGAGGAGGTAGACAGAAAGGGAGGAAAGAGAGAGGAGGATGAGGATGAGTACGCCTGCCAGCCACGAGAACGAACTGCTCGCGTCGAGGTCTTTCAGCATCTTGGCCTGGCTGGCGGAAGGCAGGAGAAGAAAGGGGCAGGTCGTTTGCTCGTTCGCATCCCACCTCGGCTTGACTCATCATCATAGCATTGCGCTCGTCGCGTCATCGCCAACTCGAGTGGGTGTTGGCGCAACGAACGCAGTCAGAGTCATAGCAGGGGTGGGTAGCGAGTGAGCAAGCGAGAATGGCGACGATGGGCACAGGCTGCAGGCCCACCATCTTAGGGTGTTTGTAGAACATCGAATCCATCGGCTGCTCGGCGCACCAGTGAACCATCCTCTCCTGCTCGAGCCAACGGATCATCTCATTCATGAGTTCGGCTGTGAAGTTCGCCTCGCGCACGTCGTCCCTTGACGTGTCGCCTAAGATCTTTTCGTTCCTCTTGGTGGTGCCTGGGCTGTTGAGCTGTCCCCCCAACTCCCTACCTCCCCCTCTTCCCAACGGGGGGGGCAGGGGGAGACGAGCGTAGAGGTCGAGGGAGAAGGAGAGAGTGAGAGCGAAGGAGAGGAGGAGGGAGGGATTGGAAGGGAGAGTGAGGGGAGGGAGAGGGAGGGCAGACGGGGCTGACAGTTTGATTTTGCTTTTTGGGGGAATGCCCAGCGCGCCCATCATGAGGAATCCCCATGTCGAGCATTGTGGCGACCACCACGCCGTCCCCGACTTTTTCAAACGGGCGAGCAGCAAGCCTTGAACGGGGCAGCGAGAGAGAGAGAGAGAGAGAGAGAGAGAGAGAGAGAGAGAGAGAGAGAGAGAGAGAGAGAGAATGAGACAGAGAGAATATAATGAGTACGTTGAGTGAACGGGAGATGAGGTGAGAGCAAGGCTGAGTAAGACGGCAGCTCTCCCATAGGGCCCAAGAGCTCTTCGCGAGGCGCAGCTCTTGGAAGGTGTTCCCAGAGCGCGGGCACCGGATGCTAGATGCCGCGATGGGTTGGGTTGGCGGGGTCGGGGTGCCAGGACAAAGGTGAGCGGGTTTGGCAAGGTGGCGGGTAAGAGTCGCAGAGGCTTTCCAAGTTCGTTGCGGCTCGAATCTCGCTCGCTCTCTCACTCGATCGCTCCCTTCCCCTCCTATCATTCTTGGTCCGCCTGCGTTCCCTGCCGTCCCGTTGCCTTGCGAGCCCATCCTGCATGCCTTGATGCGTTGCTACGTTGCGTCGCTGATGCGAACCCCCAGGCCTAGATACAGGATGCCCTTAGCGTCTCCGACCGTCTCAGCCGCGTCGCGCCTCTGGTCGAACTCATGCGCGGTCAAGCCACGCTGGGAATGCGATTTTAACGCAGAAGGGGATTAGAAGGGGATTCGAGGGGCACCAGTCACTGTTGAGGTGCTCATGGCAATGACTCGGAGTGCCAGGTAAGTGAGTGAAACTGTATGTCAGCGCTCTCTGCATCATGGAGGTAGGGAGGAGGAGGAGGATGAGGAGGAGGAGGAGAAGGAAGAGGAGGAGGAGGAAGAGGAGGAGGAGGAGGAGGACCGAGGAGGGGGACGATCGAGGGATCGAGGAGGAGGACGATGATGATGATGATGATGATGATGAGGAGGAGGAGGAGGAGGAGGAGGAGGAGAAGGAGGATCGAGGAGGAGGTGGCGGAGGAGGAGGAGGACGACAGCGGGGAGGAGGAGGAGGAGGAGGAGGAGGCGGAGGAGGAGGAAGAGGAGGAGGAGGAGGAGGAGGAGAAGGAGGAGGAGGAGGAGGAGGAGGAGGGGCCAGGGGAAAGGATCCAAACGAATTTCGTCCTCGAATCGGCCCTCCAATGATCCTGAGAGCGCCCCATCTTCGCCACCGTCGTTTCGGCTCGCTCGGCCCAAGCTGAAAATGCCCGCCTGTCGCACCCAGAAGCTCGTCTCTCCGAAGCCGCTGAAAACCTCCATGAAGTCGAGGTCTCGCCTGCAATATGGGAGGATCGAACGAAGTCAGAATCAAAGACGAGTATTCCCGAATGGGCAGGTTGATCGATTTGGGAAGGAGGTGTAGGCACTGTCAGAGGGAGAGAGTGCGGCTAAGAGGAAGGGCACTTCGCCCAGTCCGATCGGGTCGAATTCCTCTGCCTCCTATCTCATCCTGTGTTGCTCTCCATCCTCGTCCATCCCTCATCCAATACCCTAATCGCGATGTTAATACATTGTTGCTTGCATTCGCATCCCTTACCTCCAACCTCACCCTTATTTAAGCCGCGTCAGTCCGTCTCCCATGTCTGTCCAACTCTGTCTCTTCCCAGCTTCCCTCTATCCCTCATCCATCCCCTCCATCCCTTATCCAATTCCCCCCCTCCCCTCCATGTCTCATCCAATGCCCTATCTCGTCCCTCCCCCCTATCCCTCGTCCAAATCCCTATCCCGTCAGCAATATGTCCCACTCTGTCTCCTCACAGCTCGTGCCCACGCGTTTAAACTGCCCGTGCGCTGGCTTGACGCGCGTAGAACTCTTCCGAATCATTGCCATGAGCGTCGGGATGGTCTCCTTAGGTGCACGGGGCATGGGGCGGCAATGGGCCCCGGATGGGAGGTGGGAGTGGGGGGGCAGGGGATGAGAGTTGGGGGTGACAGGACGAGAAGAAGGGTCAGGGAAAGGAGCATCAGGATCGAGAGGGGGGGACACGAGGAAGAGGGAAGGAGGGGAATATTGTAGATGGCGTCCTTTCGACCGATCTTGAGGTCGTCCTCTTTGCCGCGCAGCTGCTTGTCGATCCACTTGCTCATCCACTCGTTAGGTCCAGCATCTGCCGCCTAGAGAGGGCCAGCAAGAGGCAGCGGCAGGTGCACTGGGGGAGGCGGAGGAGGAGGAGGAAGAGGAGGAGGAAGAGGAGGAGGAAGAGGAGGAGGAGGAGGAGGCGAAGAAGGAGGAGGCGAAGAAGGAGGAGGAGGAGGATGTTGACGAGGAGAAGGAGGCGGTGCCCCACATGCGAAGGAAGATGGAGGGATTAGAGGGGGAATACCAGCATGTGCACGACGCGGCGTGGCACCTCTCGCCTGCCCGTCTGCACTTTCCCAGCCAGCAGGGTCCAAAGTAGGCTCTCATCCTCTCGGTGCTTGACAAGGGGGGAAGAGGAGGATGAGGAGGTGGAGGAGGAGGAGGAGGAGGGAGGAGGAGGAGGAGGAGGAGGAGGAGGAGGAGGAGGAGGAGGAGTGGGAGGAGGAAGAGGAGGAGGAGGAGGAGGAGGAGGAGGAGGTGCCCCAGATGAGGAGGACGATTAGAGGAGGAGAGGGGGAGTAACAACATGTGCACGACGGGGCGCGGCACCTCTTGCCTGCCTGCCTGCACTCTGCGAGCCAGTCGGGCCCAAATTAGGCTCTCATCCTCTGGGTGCTTGGCAGAGCGGGGAAGAGGAGGAGCAGGAGGAGGCGGAGGGGTAGGAATAGGAGGAGGAGGAGGAGGAGGAGGAGGAGGAGCAAGAGGAGGAGGAGGAGGAGGAGGATCAAGAGGAGGAGGAGGAGGAGGAGGAGGAGGAGGAGGAGGAGGAGGAGGAGGAGGAGGGGGAGTAGCAGCAGGAGGAGGTCTCCTTCATCCCCCCACTTCCTGGTCATCCCGCCTCGGTCTTCTCCCCCTTCTCCTTCTACTCCTCCCTCCCTCCCCTATCCTCTTCGTCCTTCTTCCGCCCTCCATTCTCCCCCGCGTCCACTTGCTCCTCCTCCCTCCCCCCTGCAAAGAGCAGGTGCGCAACAAGCGGTGCCTGGCTCTCAAGCCACCTCGGGATTGGCGTCAATGACCTCTTCCGCTTAGGCATCGCGGCCGCGCGGCTCCGCCTCCTTTTGAAGGCGGCTATGATAGAGCCTGCGGAAGTAGGGCAGGAGATGGCGGCCGACGGGCGCGAGCGCCCCGCGCCGCCTCGACCCAGGAGCGGTGGGGCCCCAGGGGATAACCCACATCGTAAGGATGTGCGGTAAGGGTGCAAGGACCTTCGGGACCCATATGTGAACGTGTGTCGGACGAGTATGGTCTGCGAACGTCGGTATAACGATGGGCCGACAGGAGCAAGGGTGCAAGGGTATGTTTGGGAAGCTTGTCCTATGCGGGCTGGCTGCATACGCCCAGGGGCCCGCGGGCGTTGGAACGTCGTTTTCCAAAGCTGGAAACCATCTCCTGTCATTTTCCCACGGCTCTGCAAGCATGCGCAGCGTGCGTTCTCTGAGCGCCCTGGAGAAACATGCAAATCGGATGTGCCCTCGGCGTTATAGTCCCTCGGCTTTTGGCTTGTCAGCAGTTCACACTGTATCATACGGGGCCCATCCGATTCACATTCCCCCGAGCCGAGGGTGGCATGCCTAAGCCGCGGCAAAATACGAATCCGCATTCACCTTTGGCTCGAGGCGCAGCCTCGAAAACACATGGCGCTCCCAGTTCAGCGCGTGCGAGGATTTGGCAACTACGGCGACAACCCCATTAAGCGATTCATCTAGAAAGCAGCTGTGGTACTTTGGGTTCCCGTTACGCCCTGCGAGCAACGTTAAATGGCACCGCAAGTGGTGCTTGGGCTTGAATTTGACGGCGGCGTCACGCAAGGCGGACACGTGCTCTTTGAAAGTTGCCATGAATTCGTGCGTTTCTTCGTCTGTCAGGCGAGGCCCGCCAGTTCGCATCAGCTGCATGTGTCGGAGGAGGGCCCTCCCCGCACGCTGCAAGTGGACGCGCCCGCCAACGACATCGTATTTGTCGAGCAGAGACACGCACCAACTAACAAGCGGCGCCGTTTCGGCGCCCTTGAGAGATATTTGCTTGCCGCCCTTACTTTTACCGCCGCCCCACATTTGGGGGGTGAAGTCGCCCAATCTAGAAAGCACAGCTGGGTTGGCATCGTACCACTGTTTCAAATTATTGTGCAACCGCCTAAAGCAAAAATCTGTCTTCTCGTCTGCGTCGCCCGTGGCGTTAAATGGGTTCGCCCGAACGATTTTCCAGATCACGGCAGCACAGTGCACTTGGAAGACCCCCACGTACAGGGTGTGAAGCGTGTCGATCCGTAGGACCGACCGTGGGTCCCCCACAATCGTGTGGTCCAGGAGGGGGTTCCTCCTGAGCACACAGTCTGTACACGTGTTGCCTTGGTGGCGCCTCCGCCAGAAAACCAGGCGGATCGGAAATGTCCGCACCTTCTCCAATTCATGTGTATCAGGCAAGCTGAGCGAAGGTTCAAGTCTGTCCAGCCGACGTAATTGTACGCCGTCAATATGCACATCACGCGCGCAGACACGGCCACCAATTCTTTTTTTCTTGTTTTCAAATGTGAGGGCGCCCAGTAGCGCACGCAGCTCTGGCGCCGACTGGACTCTCACGACGCACTCACACTGCCTGCAGCTATTAGCGCACGAGTTAGCGTCATGCGTGCCCCACGGGTGGCCTTTGGCAGTGACGGCGTCGAAGTTATATAATTGCGATTTGGACGCGCGGCAAAAAATGCATGGCGCGTGCTTGCTCTGCCAAGTCGGAAAACCTAGGCTGTGGCAGAACTCTGCCCAATCCCCCTTGAGCTGCACCAGGGCCGCCCTTGCAGGCAATCGTGGCCGATCCTGCTGCAGCTTGCCAAGGGGGCTTCCTTCGCCCCACTCGTTGCCGTCCCATCGGCGCGCGGGTCGCTCGCCGTTGGCGAGGGCGAGAAACGCCCAGTTTAAAAATTGGAACACAGGCCACAACGAGCACCACTTCTTGCACCCGCACCTACACAAGCGCGACTTGCGCAGCATGCATATCAGGTGCCTCTTCTTCGTCACCAGGGAGTAGAGGAAGATGCCGATGAATGTGTCCACGCGCCCTGTCCCGATGGCCCGAGTATACCTGACGCCGTCAAGATAAAGGGCACAGGGTATCACTGGCTCCCCATACTCTTGGGCAGCTTTGACAGCTGGGTGGTCCTCGTAAGCCTGCTGCCACTCCGCCTGGATCTCAACAGACGCGCAACCATCTCGAAGCTCCTGGCTCGCTAAGTACTCTGCAGCAAGTGCCTCCTGAGGGGGCGTGACGAGCGTGGGCGTGGACTCCCTGTCGTGCTTGTTTCTCATGAGGGGGATGTCGATCTTCACTTGGTGCACGTCCCCTGTGAGCTTAAAGACCGTGTTCAATTTTTTCTGGTAGTTCCCAGTGAATTGCGTGTCCCCGAGGGCGCAGGTGGAAAACGGGCCCTTGGCGCCTGCTTTGTCCGCCCAATAGCAGTTGAGGCACAAATCTTTGGCAGTCATCCTGCCCTCGGCGTATAGCCGTAGCCAACGCTCGCACAGAACGCGGCCTGCCTCTTCTTCATCACGATGATCGGGCTCAGGTTCGCCATCCCATTGGACGCCATCACCATCGGAATCCGCGCCGCTACTTTCAGTAGACCTGCAGTCCCAGTCGTCGCCTTCGTCGCCTGGCCCGTCGCCAGGGGGGTCGCCATCAGAGTCAGACGAACAAGTCGGTTCTTCCCAGGAAGGGCGGCCCCTTTTCCTGGGAGCCATGGCGCCGTGGGGGTTCCCCCTGTCTTGTGCCAGGGCTGCAGATACATGCGAACGGCGCCACCTGTGCATGAACTGGAGCTCCCTGCGGGGCTACAAAACGTGTGTTGGGGTGTGCCGAAATTGGAGTGACGCCCTTATGCGAACTGGGATGGTGCTTGGTAGGGTGATGATGCTGATGGTGACGATGATGATGACGATGATGATGATGATGATGATGATGATGATGATGATGCTGATCACGATGGCGATCATGACGATGATGATGCTGATTCTGATGACGGTGATGACCGATGGCGGTATAATGATGGAGAGGGTAACGCTCGCACCTGCGAGCAGGGCGGGCGAGGCAACTCTCGTGCTGCTTGCAACATGGGTGAAGACATCACACTGCAACGTCGAAGATGTGCAAAGGAGTGGCCTTGCAAGGGGGGGGGCTGAAGGACAGGAGAGCAGGTGGAGATCTAGAAGAGGTTGGGCGTAACCCCTTGGGCCCTCCGATGGGGCGACTTGAGGAGGGGGAAAGGATTCGGAGGAGGTGAAGGAGCAGGAGGGGGAAAAGTGTGCTGAAGGGGAGGGGGGGGGAGGGGAAGTGGAAGGAGGGCTGAGAGAAGAGGCAGGGAGGGGGTATGGGCGACTTTCTGGGACGCCCCTACTGTATAGGGATACTATGTGCCCCGCCTCTGTTGTCCTCACAATTTCAACAAGCACTTCATTTTCAGGTCCCCACAGTAGCGCGCTCATGCACACATATTCGGTGTTTCTGCTCTTGTCGAGCGCGCCCTCGCATGGGTGGCAGCTGGCCCAGGCTGCCACAGTCATACAAAACACTAGACCCAGCAGCAAGCACATCATGCTGGATAATCCCCTGCATTCGATTCGCAACGAGCCTGCAGCCTGACTCACACCCTCTTCCCTTGGCACCTCCCCAGGTTTGAATTTCGCCTTTTAAATTATTTCTCTCTCCCTCATCCCCTACTCCACCCTCCCTCCAAAGCCATATCTATGTGTGCACAATTATCTTCGCACGACCCTCTCTAGCCACCGCCCTTCTCTGCAGGACTCGCTGCAAAGCTAAACGAACTAGAAGCGGCGTGGCCCGCGCCCCCGGATGGAAGCCTCCAGAGCTGGCGAGGGCACAAAGCTGGGCGCAACTGCAGGTGCCACAAGGACAGAGGGAAGGGGGATTGGGGTTGGAAGGGGGAGGGCAAAGAGTGGCAGGCGCGACCCAGCATCTTACACGCTCGTAGGTCCAGCGCCTCCTCGAGCTCACTGTCGGACGGCAGCGCGTCGATCGATGCTGTAGGGATCAGTTGCAGGACATGGAGGATGGGGGTGGTGCAGGAGGAGGAGGAGAAGGAGGGGGAGGAGCAGGAGGAGCAGGAGGAGGAGGAGGAGAAGGAGGAGGAGGAGGAGGGGGAGGAGGAGGGGGAGGAGGAGGAGGGGGAGGAGGAGGAGGAGGAGGAGGAGGAGGAGGAGGAGGAGGAGGAGGAGGAGGAGGAAGAGGTCCCCAGGGGTCCCCGGAGACCCGCACAGGCCCCTCGAGGCCCTCAGGAGCAGAAGGAGGAGGCCTTGAGGTGGATCCCAGGCGTATCTGGATGGATCTGGATGGAATCTGGATGAAATCTGGATGGATCTGGACAGGATCTGGATGAAATCTGGATGAAATCTGGATGCACGAAACCATGTGTTTTACAGTGTTTTCTGTGCCTTACGCATTTTCATAGTGTATTTTACAAAGGATCGCGCACCTGGATGGAATCTGGATGGAATCTGGATGCATCATCCCTGTGATTTTACAGGGTCCGAGAGGCCTTACGCATTTTCATAGTGTATTTTACAAAGGATCTCGCATCCAGATGGATTCTGGATGGAATCTGGATGCATCATCCCTGTGATTTTACAGGGTCCGAGGGGCCTTACGGATTTTCAGGGTTGTTGAAAAAAGGGGCTTACGGATTTTTGTCGTGTATTTTACAAAGGATCTCGCACCTGGATGGAATCTGGATGCATCATCCCTGTGAATTTACAGGGTCCGAGGCGCCTTACGCATTTTCATCGTGTATTTTACAAAGGATCGCGCACCTGGATGGAATCTGGATGGAATCTGGATGCATCATCCCTGTGATTTTACAGGGTCCGAGGGGCCTTACGCATTTTCATCGTGTATTTTACAAAGGATCCCGCATCCAGATCCACAGTGGATGGAATCTGGATGCATCATCCCTGTGATTTTACAGGGTCCGAGGGGCCTTACGGATTTTCAGGGTTGTTGGAAAAAGGGCTTACGGATTTTTGTCGTGTATTTTACAAAGGATCTGAGCCTCCGTTCGAGCTTGATGAAATCTGGATGCACGAAACCATGTGTTTTCTCAGGTTTTATGATGGGTATTTCGAACATCTGGATGGAATCTGGATGGAATCTGGATGAAATCTGGATGAAATCTGGATGCGATCTGGATGCCATCCAGGCGCGCAAGTGGTTTATCCTACTCCCTCTGGTCCCTTTCGAGCTGGGCCCCAGGGGATTCGATCCTCCCCCGATCTCTCGGTCAGCCTCCTGCTAGCCCTGCACGTTGAAGAACGCCTTGCGGGTCGCCAGCATCTTGAGTATGCCATCGCACTTCTGGGAGCACGTCTCCACCTCGTGTTTGAGGTGGCTCGGGAAGTTGCTGAGCGCCGCGTCGAAATGGCCGTCGTACATCAGCTGAGGGGATGAGGAGGAGAAGGAGGAGGAGGAGGAGGAGGAGGAAAAAGAGGAGGAGGAGGAGGAGGAGGAGGAGGAGGAGGAGGAGGAGGAGGAGGAGGAGGAGGAGGAGGAGGAGGAGGAGGAGGAGGAGGATGAGGAGGAGGAGGAGAGGAGGAGGAGGAGTTGATAACAAGATCAGGACCAGGGAGGGCCAGAAAGGGGACGGGGGAGGCGGAGGGGGAGGAGCATAACCATGAGCAGGAGCGGGAGGACCATGGGGGTTGAAGAACGGAGATGAGGACGTGCGAGCATGAGCAGGAGGAGAAACACAGAAGGAGGAGGAGGAGGAGGAGGAGGAGGAGAAGAAGAAGAAGGAGAAGGAGAAAGAGAACGAAAGAGAAGGAGGAGGGGTCGGGAGGATGAGGAGGACGAGTAGGAGGAGGCGGAGGAGGAGGAGGAGGAGGAAGAATGGTATCCTCGGCGGTCTCAGCGTCCATGGTAGTCATCAGCTCCGAGAAGTTGTCGCTGGCGCACTTGGCCTCCATGGCCTCCAGCGCCCTCTTGAGCTGGCCCGCCTCGTTCGTGCCGCGGAAGAACACCTGGGGGTGCCCTTGGCACTCCTCTTCTTTCCCATTGTAGCTTTCATGGGACAGAGGAGGAGTGTCAAGCGCAGACACCCTCCCCCCACACCTCAGGGGGAGGGAAGGGGAGCCAGCGAGGAGGGGAGGAGGAGGGAGGAGCGAGGAAGGTGGAAACACGAATTCGGAGGTCATCACTCCACCCACCTCAATCGTTTCCCTCTCTCACTCATCCGTCAGTCCTCCATCGTCCCTCCTCCCTCATTTGTTGCATCCCTGGGTCACCCACGGGCCAGACGAACTTTCCTCAATCCTCTTCAGGATCATCTTCGCTTTCCCATGGACCGACGAATACTCGGCCGCGAGCTTTTGTGCCTCCTCGAGCCTCTCCCTCTTCATCCGCTTCGCCTGCTGCTCCTCAGTCTCGGGCTCTTTAGGCGTCTGGCGCCTGCTGCGCTTCCCTTGTCCATCACCTCCGCCTGCAGCAGCCCTCTTGCCGCTTGCTTTGTCCTTCTTGCTCAGATCAGGGCTCGCGGCGTTCTCGATCTCGATTGCACCATCTGCTGCTGCCACCAGCGGTGCCGTATCTTCTGTGTCGGCCGCCACTCCTGTCGCGTCGGGCCCTTTCTGGCTCGACGCCGCCGCCTCCTCAACCTCCTGCTGCGCCGCAGCCTGCTCCCGACGCTCCTCAGCAGCTTTCGCCGCCTCGGCCCGACGCGCCGCAGCCTGAGCCTGCGCAGCAGCCTGAGCCTGCGCCGCAGCCTGAGCCTGCGCCGCAGCCTGAGCCTGCGCCGCAGCCGCCGCCACTGGCTGCGCAGGAGCCTGAGCCTGCGCCGCAGCCGCCGCCACTGGCACCTCATCCTTAGCTGCTGTGCCGCACGCTTTAGCAGCCGCGGCCGCTGCCTGCCCTGGAGCCGCCATCTTGGCTACCTTGGGAGGCGTCTCCTCGACCAGGATAGGCTTCTCAGCCGCGGGAGCCCGGATCCTGCCGCTGGCCACCTGCGCTGCCGTGCTGCCGCTCGCCACCTGGGGCGCCCTGCTGCCGCTGGCCAGCGCTGGGACGTTCCTCTCATTGAACTCCCTCTCGTGCTTCGCCCACTTTTGCTTGAACACGTTCTCCCACCCGACCTTCTTGTAGACGAACTCCATCCTCTCCGTCCAATCGTTGAATCTATACCTGGTCTGCTGTTGCTGTTGGTGCTGCGTGTCCTCTGACTCCTGCCCCTCGTTCCGTTCGTGCTCCCCCACCTCCGCCTACTCCTCCCTAACATCTTCCTTGATGTCGCCGCTGCTGTTGCTGCCGATGCCTCCTCATCTTGCTACTGTTGTCTCCGTCGCTGTTACAAGCACCCATTCCCCTCTCTCGTCACTGCTGCCCCTACCGCTGCTCCGCTGCTCGTCTCGGGTACCATCCGACGGAGATCGCCTTCATGCAGTATTTGTAGGCTCCCTGCACCGCCGCAGCAGAGTGGGCCCCGCCCTCGCGCTCGACGATCACGTCGAAATTGCACAGCTCTGCCCACTCCTTGCGCGAATTTGACTGGCTCTCCGTGTGAGACCGCGACACCTGTGCAGTCGGGGTTGATTGGAGAGGATGCGCGAGAGGACACACGACCCTTCCGAAGACCACATCGCCATAGGAACGTGGAAGCCATGAATCGCGAACCACAGGACGCAGGGGTACCCTTGATTTGACAGGGTCGACCTACTAATCAACCTCGACTGTGATGGGAGGGTCGTCGAGGGATTGAGGGAGGGGGAGGAGGAGGAGAAGGAGGGGGACAGAACGAGAAGGGGAGGAGGCGATGGGGGTGTGAGGAGGAAGGGGAGGGAGGAAGGAGGAGGAGCTTGATCGGGAGACAGATGAGGCAGGAGGATGTGCAAGCATCGACGGCCGCGGCCTGGTACTCCTTATACTTCTCCATGGCCCAGGTCTTCTTGAACTCCTTCTTCTGCGCGGGCGTCTTGTCATTGAACTCCCGCCGCTTGTCGGGCCGCAGGGACTCGATGTACCTGCGGAACCTGCCCCCCATCGTTGAGTCCATCAAGAACTTGAAATTCTGCTTCGGGAGCTCCTCCATGTGCACGTCCTTTAGCCGCCGCCTCCTCCCCTGCAGCGCCGAGTAGCTCTGAAGGCACCTCTGAGGGGGCGTTGGCCTTCTTCGCCAGGTCGGCCTCCAACTGGGGAGCCGGAGCCGCGGGAGCCGCCGTGACCTGGGGCGCGGTCGACGGCGGCCTGAGGGCAGCACCTGAGGGCACGAGGAGTTGCCCCAGGGAAACAGGTAGAGGAGATGAGAGGACTGAGAGGGAAAAGGAGGAGGAGGAGGAGACAAATCAAGAAGAGGAGGATGACGAGGAGGAAGAGGAGGAGGAGGAGGAGGAGGAGGATGAGGAGGGGGAGCAGGAGTAGGATCAAGGAGGTGGAGCTTGAGGAGGAGGAACAGGGAAGAGGGATGGCGCCTGGGTCCACTGGCGTTGGCGGGATCGGATCTGCGCCTGGGGGGATCTGGGACTCGTGCAAGCGGTGGCCCCAGGAACACAGGCAAAGGAGATGGGAGGAAGGAGGGGGGAAAGGAGGAGGAGGAGGAGGAGGAGGAGGAGGAGGAGGAGGAGGAAGAGGAAGAGCAGGAGGAGCAGGAGGAGCAGGAGGAGCAGGAGGCGCATGAGGAGAAGGAGGAGGAGGAGGAAGAGGAGGGGGAGCAGGCGCAGGAGCAGGAGCAGGAGCATCAAGTGGAGCTTGAGGAGAAGGACGAGGGAAGACGAGGAATGGCGCCTGGGCCCGCAAGCGTTGGCGGGATCGGGTCCGCGCCAGGGGGGATCTGGGACTCGTGCAAGTGCTGGTCAGGGTGGTTCACGCTGTCATCTGTAGATTGCGTTATCTATATGCCCCCCGTCTCCTCCGCCGTTCCCCCAAACGTTCCATAATCATCTCTCTCATTATCTCGCTCCTCCTTCATCCCTCGTTTTGCTCCTCCTTCCCTACCGTTCCCATCTCCTATCCCCTCAGCCATTCACCCCGCGCATCCTCTTCCCCGTCTCCCTCTTCTCCTGGGCTGCTACTGCTGCCTCGAGCTCCCCACCCCCTCTCTCAAAATGCGCGCCTGGTAACGTATCGGCACTGTCGACCGTGATCGGCTCGAACCGCGACGGGGGCGCGGTCATCTGCGTTTGCACCTCGCGCGCCTGGTCCGACAAGCCCGAGCTCGATGCCATCGCTGCTCAACGCGGGGTGAGGGGGTGTCGCGATGGCGGGCCCAAAATCAAACTCGATCGGCAAAAGCCTACGTGAAGATCACAGGAGTTTGGTACAGGCGAGGTGCGTAGATGGGCCCCGTCGAGCTCTGAGTCGCCGACGTTTGTAGGAGGAGTACAGATCTACCTCCCCCTTCCCCCAACCCTGACCCTTCTCCCTTCCCTGCCCCCTGCAGCGCTGATCCATACAGTCGGGGTTGATTGGAGAGGACACGCGAGAGGAAACCACCCTTCCGAGGGCCACATTGCCATAGGAATGCAGAAGGCAGGGGTCGCGAACACGCAGGACATAAGGGTGCCCTTGATTTGGCAGGGTCGACCTACTAATCGGCCTCGACTTTAGCTCGACGGGCCCATATCAGAGCGAGGGTGAGTGCCCGAGCTGTCTTACTTCACGACCCACCTGCGGGCAATAGTTATATCCACATCCAGTGCGTCTTGGAGTCTTGGGCTCCCTTCCCCTGAAACCGTAGACGCACTGGATATGGATAAAAATCTGGCCCCAAGAGGCTCGATTTTAGCCATATCCAGTGCGCCTCGGCGTTGCGGCACCTCTTCCCGAAAAGTCAAAGACGCTCTGGATATGGATATATTTACTGCCCGCACCACCGCCATTCATATCCGCAAGTGCGGGGGCAACCACAATGTGACCATGATTCTTTTCGAGCGCAGAACGTCGAGCCCAGCAGGGCTCAGCTCGATCCGAAGGGCTTCGCAACCCCCTAACAGCGAACCCTTGGTTGCCTGCCGTGGCTCGCGAGCCCTACCACAACGTCTCGAAGTCCTTCTCATCCGACTCGGACCCCTCCGAGTCGAACATGCCCGCTCGCGGCCTCCGGATGCCCGTCGAGGTCGAAGCCTGCGGGCGCAGTTGGGGGGACGTAGGTGGGGAGGGGGATGGAGGAGAACATGGAGGAGGACAAGGAGGAGGAGGAGGAGGAGCAGGAGGAGGAGTAGGAGCAGGAGGAGGAGGAGGAGGAGGAGGAGGAGCAGGGGCAGGAGCAGGAGCATGAGCAGGACCACAACGACGAGGAGGAGGAGGAGGAGGAGGAGGAGGAGGAGGAGGAGGAGGAGGGGGAGGGGGAGGGGGCAGGGAGGGGAAAGGAGGTAGGATGGGGCACCTTGGGCTTCCAGCCGAGGAAACTGTTCCCAGGGCCGAAGCTCATCACCATCTGAGGGGGTGTGGGAAGGAAAAGGGGACGCAGAGGGTACAGATGGTTTACGGGACCCCTCGAGAGCGATGGGCATCCGCGGATTGACGGCGACACCCTGGAGAATTTCAGGCGTGTGGGCCTGTTTAGGCCGTTGGGTAGGATGTTCAGCATGTTTGGAAACACGGGGTTCATCAGCCAACAGCTCGCCTTGGGCCCGAGTGAGGAGCAGAGCTGAAAGGCACCGAGGGGAGTGTTATAGGTTTGAGTCTGCCCGTTGCCTGCACGTGCTCGGCCTGGTCGACCTTCGACGCGTTCGCCTCTGGCTCCTCGCCTTTGACCTGGGGTGTGGCCCTCCTCTTCCGCGGCGGCGGCGTGTCGAGCCCGCTCATCTCCTCCTCCTCCTCCTCCTCCTCCTTGGCCTGCTCGTGCGCGGCGCTGCCAGCCGCCGCCTCCTCGCCTGCTGCCTCAGCAGCGCTTCCAGCCTTTCCTGGGCCTTCCTTACTTGCAGTCGGTCCTGGGCGAGCCTTCTTTGCAACCTTCTCCCCAGACAGCTGCTGCGCCTCCTCGTCGTGTGGAGGGCCTTTCTTCGTGAACTTGCGCTTGGGGGGGCCCGCCGCCGCCGTTGCTTTCTCAGCTTCCTTCAGGTCCTCGCCGCCCGCAGCTGTCGCATCCTCGACCTCCTTATTCTCTTCCTCCTCCTCCTCCTCCTCATTCTCCTCCTCTTCCTCTTCCTCATCCTCTTTCGCCGCGTCTTCGTCTGCATCCTCGGCTTTCTTAGACTGCTCACCCTCCCACTCGTCATCGTCAGCTGCACTGCCTCGGCCGCGGCCTTTCTTTTTGCCTTTGCTCGTGCCCTTGCTGCCTTTGCGTTTGCCTTTCACCTTCTCGCCGCCGACGCTCTGCTCGGCAGCGTCGCCGCGCTTGGCCTGCCCCTTGCCTTTGCCCTTGCCTTTCAACGCCATCCTCATGGTTGCAAGGAACCTCGCCCATCCATCAGTTCCCTTAGGGCCCTCACCGACCCATCAGTTTCCCCAGGGAAACCCACCCTTCACGGTCGCGTCCCTCGACTATGCGGTGCAAACTATGTAGTGCAAGCTATGCAGTGCAAGCTATGCGGTGTGAGCCAGGGAGGTGGAAACTGCGCTGTGAAACATATGCAGTGAAGATCTTCTTCTCACACTTGCTCCAATACACCCCACCCGCCGTTGGATGACCCAGAGCTCCTCTGGATGTATGCTGGCTGAGTCTGCAGCATGCTCAGCTTCGACTCCTCGATCTCGCCCTTGGAAGCGCCTCGAAGCGAGTTGAACGAGTGGGAGGAGTAGGAGGAGGAGGAGGAGGAGGAGGAGGAGAAGGAGGAGGAGGAGGAGGAGCAGGAGGAGGAGGAGTGGGATCCTCAAGGGCAGGAGGAGGAGAAGGAGGAGGAGGGGGATGAGGATGAGGACGAGCAGGAGGAGGAGCAGGAGAAGTAGAAGGGCTCCTCCCCCTCCCTGCATATCCTTGCCTCGCCCTCTCTCATCATGGTCCTCCATGCTCCTCATCCCCCCGCCTCGATCCTCCTCCCGTGATCCGCCTCCTCTGCCGCCTTATCCTCCAGTTTCTCCTCCCTCTCCTCCTCCTCATCCTCCTCCTCCGCTTCCTGCCCCTCCTCCTCCTCCTCCTCAGCCGCGCCTCGCATGTGCATCTTGGCAAGACCGATCAGAACCTTCTCCGCGTCCTCCTCCGACGGGAAGTCAACCGCATCGACTTGTGTAACCTGCGCTGGAGAGCAGGCCCAATCCAACTCAGCCCAAACCCCGACCAATCCCCAACGTATTCCTCTGCGCATGTTCCTCGCCGTCCGAATCCCCACACGTATCCCCTATACCGTCGGACGCCTCTGTCCACCATCACCCCCGTCCATATTATGTGGTTGCTCGAACCTAGTGTTCGTCCGTGATCTTCCTCGAGACACTTATACCTTACCTCCCTCGCCCATTCCCCCATGTTAATCCCAGAGCCTGGGGAGTCGCCCTCTTCTCGTCGCCGTCCAGCAAGATGAGCAGCCTGTTGTGCCTGTTCGTCTTGCGAGCGATGCGCAGCGCCCACTCGCCCTGCACGTTGTGGCACCAGAGCTTCCTCTGCTTGTCGGTGGCCTTGGCCGTGCCCTTGCTCGCGCTCGTGCCCTTGCCCTTCCCGCGGCCCCTACCGCGGCCACCGCGACCGCGGCCTCCTACTATAGAAGAGGCAGGAGAGATCGAGGAGTAGGATGATGAGGAGGAGGAGGGGGAGGAGGCGGAGGAAGAGGATGAGGAGGTGGACGAGGAGCATAATTAACAGCAGCAGTAGGGGGATACGGGGGGTCGGTGAAGGGACGAGCTGAGGAGGATGTTGGCGCTTGCTGGCGCCGCGGCAGGCAGGGGGCAAGGGAGGTTGGCGAAGAGACGAGCTGAAGAGGACGTCGTTGGCGCCTGCAGGCGCCGCGGCAGGAGGGGGTCACGGGAGGCTGGTGAAGGGGCGAGCTGAGAGGGGATATTGGCGCCTGCAGGCGCCGCGGCAGGAAAGGGGCAAGGGAGGTTGGTGAAAGGACGAGCTGAGGAGGACGTTGGCGCCTGCAGGCGCCGCGGCAGGAGGGGGACAATGGGACGTTGGTGAAGGGACGAGCTGAGGAGGATGTTGACGCCTGCAGGTGCCGCGACGGGAAGGGGGCAATGGACGTTGGTGAAGGGACGGGCTGAGGAGGACGATGGCGCCTGCAGGCGCCGCGGCAGGAGGGGGGCAACAGAGGTTGGTGAAGGGGCGAGCTGAGGAGGACGTTGGCGCCTGCAGGCGCCGCGGCAGGAAGATGACACCGGAGGTTGGCGAAGGGACGAGTTGAGGAGGATAATGGTGCCTGCAGGCGCCGCGGCAGCAATTGCAGGCTCCATCACCTTGTCCTCGATATGCCAAGAGTCGCCGTCGGGCCACCGATCGAGGATGACGAGGAAGAGGAGTCTAGGAGGTGGAGGTGAATGAGGGGGCGGCGGAGGGGGGAACATGTGGAGGAGGGGCGAGGAAGATGAGGGAGGGATACTTGGAGAAGGAGGTGCATGCGGTGGAGGAAGCAGGGTGGATGGGGAGAGGAACGGGGGTAGGCGGAAGAGGGACACGTGGGAAGGATGATGGAAGCAAGGGGGACAGTTGCCACCTCGCGAACCAACCAATGAGCTGGATGTATTGCATGTCGTCTGTGAACTCCTTGATGCCCTTCGGCTTCTGGCGCCAGGCCTGGTCGAGCTCTGGAGCGTAGCCATAGGTGAATGCGAACGTGCGATCCTCTCAGGGAGAGGAGGGGGAGGGGAAGACGAGAGACACTGGTAGGAGGGCGAGACCCTGCCTGGCGTGGGATGGAGGTGGGATCGACTCTATCGGCTTTCCCACCTCCTCCCCCTCCGAGTCCTCATCGACCCCTACCCCCCGAGTCCTCGAATTCACATCGTAATGTCGGCTTCCAGGAGCCAGTCCCGACTGTCCTAGAATCCTCTCCCCAATCCAAGAGGAGGGGCAGCAGGGCGGGGGAGATGTTTATGTGGTGTCACGTGTTTTCCGCCGCCTCCACTTGAACCCAGTGCCCATATCACAATAGCTCTCCTCCCACTCCTCAGGCGGTGAGGTGGGGGAGGGGGGAGATGAGACGTCGACCTGCCCTCCTCTCCCACGAGTCGCTTCTCCTCCTCTTCCTCCTCCTTCTCTGCGCTCTGCTCGTCGATTCCAGACTGCCCGTCGAACGCCGAGCCCCATGCCGAGCCTAGATCGTTCGAGACGGGCACGTGCGAGCTGCGTTCAAACAGTTCGAGATCTATGTTCCACCATCCCACTCTCGAACAAGAAGGGGGACCCCGTTCCACACGTCCTCGAGGCGTGAAGGAGGACGAGAATGAGACGAGGAGTTGGTACTCTCCCCCATCAGCTCACCCCTACTCTTACCCACCGCCCATTCCTGCCTCTCACCCTCGTGCTATCCGTATGCCTCCTCCTTCCCCCCGCGGCAGGGAGATACATTTGAATACAGGGTGTCCTCGGCCTCATCCTTCTCAGTACCTTCAGATGGCTTCGGCGAGTCGTCCTTCCCTGCAGCTGCCGTCGGCTCATCCTGCTTTGCAGCTGCTGGCTTCTTCATGATGACCGTCTTGTCTGCCAGGCCGCTCTCGTTCCAGGCACCTGCCTCCTGAAGATCCGTTGGGCCTTCCACCTCTTCCTCTTCATATGTCTCTTCCTCTTCTTCCTCCTCCCCCTCCTCCTCACCTTCGCCCTCCTCCTCATCGTCTTCGCCTTCTGCCTCCGCCGCGCCGTCTGATCTTGACTCGCCGCCAGGCGAGTCCGCCATCTCATCCGCTGCCTGAAGGGAGCCCATCCATGGCAATCCAGATTAACCCCCATTCAAATCTGCGATGCGATCTGCATTGGGTATGGGTGGAGTCAGAGGGGGGGGGTCTGGAAGCGATCTGGATGGGAGTTCGATGTGATCTCGATGCGAGCTGGATGGGATCTGGATGCAATCTGGATGCGATCTGGCTGCCCAGACAGCATGTGGATGGGATCTGGATGCAATCTGGATGCGATCTGGCGGCCCAGACTGCATCCAGATTTCATCCAGATTTCATCCAGATTTCATCCAGATGTCATCCAGATGTCATCCAGATCCCATCCAGATGACATCCAGATTCCATCCAGATTTCATCCAGATCCCATCCAGATCCCATCCAGATCCTCCTGCATCCCTGGTTACCGGATGTGCTCCCCAGAGTGCCTTGCCAATGACTTCCAGAGCCCACGTGGTCTTCGACCGCAAGCGTGTCTGCAGATCCTGTTGGGGACGAGGACAGTCGAGGAGAAGAAGGAGGAGGAGGAGGACGACGACGACGACGATATCGACGACGACGACGAGGAGGAGGAGGATAGAGAAGGGAGACGACGACGAGGACGACGACAACGACGAGGACGAGGTCGACGAGGACGATGACGAGGTCGACGACGACGAGGCCGATGACGAGGTCGACGACGACGACGAAGACGAGGTGAACGAGGACGATGACGAGGTCGACGACATCGATGAGGACGACGAGGAGGAGGAGGAGGAGGACGACGACGAGGGCGACGAGGACGAGGACGAGGACGACGACGACGAGGACGACGACGGCGACGACAACGAGGGCAAGGTCGACGACGACGGCGAGGATGAGGACGAGGTCGACGACGACGAGAGCGACGAAGGGGACTACGACATCGTTGACGACGACGGCGACGACGACGGCGAGTCCTTGAGCAAGTAGGCGAAGCGAGCCGTCATCTGCTTGGTGTAGTTCTTCCGCTCGGCCGCCTTCACCTGCGGGATGGGTGGGCGGCGATGACGGCGACAACGAAACTGAGGAGGACGACTAAGACGAAAGCGACGATGACAGCGACGACGACAGCGACGGAGAGGACGATGTCGACGATGACGTATGAGGACGACAACGACATCAAAGACGATGACGACCACGATGACGACCACGACGACGACGACGACGAGGATGACGACGACGACGAGGATAAAGACGAGGACAAGATGAGGACGAGGTCGACGAGGACGAGGAGGAGGAGGACGACGACGACATCAACGACGACGACCACGACGACGACGATGAGGATGACGGTGATGACGAGGACAAGGATGAGGACGACGACGACGAGGACAAGGAGCAGGACGAGGCCGACGAGGAGGAGGAGGAGGAGGAGGAGGAGGAGGAGGAGGACGACGACGGAGCGCGAGACCAAATTCGCCTTCTTGAACTGCTTTGCATTCTTGAGGCACTCCTGCAGCGCGGCGGTGATGCAGTCCTCTTTGACGTAGAAGTTCCAGTCGCTCACCTATTCGCGGCATTTTCTCTCGTATCCCCTACGTTATTTGTCCTACCTCCTACCCCCTCCTACCTCTTACCTCGTCCTGCCTCCTCCTACCGCCTACACCTCCGACTCTCCCTCCATTTCTGTTCCTGCTGAACCTCCTTCGCCCTTCTTGATTCTCCTCACCTTCCTTATCCTCCTGCATTGCACCCGTGCGATCGCCTCGCCCAACGCCTTGAAGATCGGCGCGATCTTCTTGATCGCCTTCTTGGCCTCCCCTGCCGTGAACTTGATGTCCTGGGGCGATTCCCCGTCTCCTCCTCCCGCGCTCGCCCTCTCTTATACGAACCTCCGGAAGCCCAACACTTCAAAACCCACCCCGAAACTTTTAATCCCCGAACTCCCGAAACCCCCAAACCCAGAAATAGCGAAACCCCAACCAGCACGACATAACCCGGAACTCCGAAACGCCGACGGTTCCTGTCCTCCCTGCGTTGTTCTGCCCCTTGTTGCCCTCCCCTCCTTCGCTGAGTTGCTCTGCTGCTCCTCTGTGCTGCTGTGCTGTCCGTGCTGTCCTCCCCTGCACTCCCTCCTCTGCTGGGCCCTCCTTTATTTTCCCCCTCTGTCCTCAATCTGCTCCCCCATCCCATCCCTGTTGCCCCGCATCGCTCCTTGATGAAGCCAGCGCGCTCAGCGTGCTGGCTCAGGACGCTCGCGACCGCGCTTGCATCGGCAAACGCGGCCCGCGCGGGCATCTGGCCCGCTTGCCACGCAGGCAAAACTCGGTCCGAAAACCTGCGCGCTTCTCCTGTCCCCCCTTCCTCCGACCTCGCCCTCCTCCCCCCTGCCCTGGGTAAAAGGGTGGAGGAGGGCCCCCCCTGGCTGCAGCGCTCGCGCCCTGAAGGAGGGGAGGGCCCCCTTGGCGGCACCGTTCGCTCCTCGAGGCCGCGGGCCGCGGAGGCAGACGAAAACGACGATGACGACGACGTCGGCGACGACGTCATCTCGAGAAGGAACAGCACCAGGAGGCGGAAGGAGGGGGACGAGGAGGAGGAGGAGGAGGAGGAGGAGGAGGAGAATGACGACGAGACGACCGAGATGGGCCACAGGCGTGTCGCACGTGTGTCGCAGGCGGGTCGTGGTTGGGTCACGGGCAAGTCGCGGGCGGGACGACCACAAGTAGTCGGGCGCAGGGCGGCTCGTTGACAGGTCGACCGCAGGCAATGTAGGAGAAGCTTGTATGTGTATATAACATATAAATATTAGTTTGATTCCCCTTGTCTTTTGTGTTCTATATCTATATGCGTGCTCATATATATGTATATATCTATATATTTATATATATGTATTATCTATCTTTTTTTCCCAGACAAACAACAACGCGCAGAGCTTACGGATTTCAGTTTTTTGAGAAAACGCAAGGAACAACGATGGCTTACGCATTTCAGTCTCGGAAAAAGCGCAAGGCTTACGCATTTTTGCCTGGTCGTGATTTTGAAAGATTTGGAAAAAAAAGCGCAGATTTCAAAGGCGCAGTCGCGGTCGGCATGCGCATTTTTGCCGCTCGATTTGAGAAAACGCGCAGATGGAACAACAGCAAAAAAAATGCGCATTTTTATGTGTAAAAGCGCAGATCCACCCTCTGGGAAGATGCGCCCATCGAGTTCGGCTCCGAGTTCGTCCACAGAGGAGGCTGGTGCGAAGAGGCGCCTGCGAGGGCAGCAGCCCGGCCCCGGTGGGAAGCGCAGCGCCCAAGGAGTCTCCTATGGGACCCCCTTGGCCCACCCCAACCAGTTCCTCTTGGGGGGGGGAAGGGCGCCAGCATGAGCGGAGGCGGAGGCAGCGCGGAAAGCAGCCCCCACAAGAAGTTCCCAGAGGTCGCGGCCATGGGCCCCCGCGACAGGACCCCAGGCCGAAGGCTTCGCCGCGTCGGGGTCGCCGTCGTGCCGAGGCTACTGCCCAACCAGAAATAATAATGGAGGCGAGCGTTCAGGGCGCGACCCGCGCGCGTCGATGCTGGGCGGCGTCGATGAGCATCCCACCTGCGATGTCCGGGCGAGAGGCGCGCGGCGCAGGGTGCGGAGGGGCGACTGGCGCGCGGCTGACAGCGCGGCGCCATGGCAGCTCCAGTGCAAGCATTGCGACGCCAAGTTTGAGAAGCAACGCAGCTTCACGCAGCATTTCGAGACATGTCAACATCATCAGCCTATATCGGACCTTTCGCTATCGCTGTGTGCGTTCGAGTTTTTTTGCGAGACTGGCTGGAGCTTGTGCTTGGACGTCCGTCTCCCTCCAGGAGGGCGCAGTCGAGGCGATGCGCCCACGCTGCAAGCTGCAGCAGCCGCGGGTGCGAATGGCGCGCCGAGCGTGGGCAGGCAACGGAAGGGGCGCGTGGACGGAGAGACCCCCAGTAAGACATCCACCCACACAACCGCGAAGAACCTGACGCCTATGCTGATATCCTTGGACAGGCGAGCGGGCGCCCTCGAGGGCCGCGCGAGTTTTGCGATGGTTCCTCGAACGGACGAGGCGGCGACGCACTCAGTCCGTGCCCCGCGAGATCTGCGACGAAAAGGCGAGAAGGAACGACGAGGGGAGACGAAGTGTGGATGCTGGCCTCTCGTGCCGTTCTAGGTTTAGCATTTGCACTTTCCTCGCAATGGCCCCATCGAGGTCTCGTGGGGGGCCCAATGGGATTTGCGATCCGGATTCCTGCTTGGGCTCAAGTGGAAAAAAGCATTCGCTGCCGCTCCTGCTGCCACAGTTGGTAGCGGAGCAGTGTGGGCCCAGGGCCATGGGCGTTCGTCCGCGCGTGATGGAGCGCGCGGGCGACGACGCTCATAGGCTCTGAGGGCACGCGCCTCCTCCGGAGAGCCGCTGTGCGCGTGGGAAATCCACGGATGTTGGGCGATGAGACCTTCGCCGTGCTGCCAGGAGCCTCTGCTGCAGGAGCAGATGCCGGGCGGGCGGCAGCAGGAGCAGTGACAGCGCCAGGGGCCGCCGCGGCTGGGCCCGAGGCTTGAGCAGCAGAGGTGAGGGACATCGTGAAGTCAGTACTGCGAAAAGCACTTGCTGAACGAGATACTCTGCCTGCTACGGGAGCGTCGGGCTCGGCTGCAGCAGACCCCTGGCAAGAGAACGATCCCTGGACAAGGGATCCGACGACAGCTCAACCAGACAAGTGGTGGAAATATAGCACCTGGGACCACGACTGGGACGACTCGAAGCATCAGAGTAGCGCGTGGCAAAGAGGTTGGTGGTCCGGAAAATGTGACTCCTCGGCCCCACCCAACTGTCCGGGCTGGCAGCAGTTTCGCTTTTGGAAGCGCGCCATGGAGCGCTGGAACAGGTACACCGACGCCCCGCTGTGGAAGCGCCACGAGAAGTTTTTCAAGCTCTCCGACTGGTCGATGCAGGAGAAGTTCGAAGACATTCCCGTCTCGGAGCTTGAGAGTTCTAGGTTGCTGGAGCTTCTTTCGGGCGTCTCGACCGAATGATTGGCGGGCGCGAAGGAGATGATATGCTACGCATCGGTCGCAAGGCACTGTTCGAGAGCAATCGTGATGCCAAGGGATCCCTGCAAGCATTCGTCGATCGGAGAGAACGAAAATTCAGAGAAGCTCAGGGTAGTGACATTTGGATTTCGGACAGGTTCAAGGGCTTCATGATGGAAGAGGGCGCGGCGTTACCAGGACAAGGGATGCAGAACCTTCGGGCGCTGACGCGTGGAGACCTTCACTTCGCAATTGCGCGCTGGGCTTTGAGACAGCTGGACTACGCGACCTCTGAGCGCCTGCTGCCAGGCCGCTCGTCGCACGTTGTTTTTCCAGCCGAAGGTCCTACAGAGGCCGAAGGCGCCGCGGCGGACACCTCTCACTCTTTCCCCCGCTCCTTTGGGCCCCCCTGGTCTGGCAGAGGGAGAGCCAGACGACGGCGGCCCAGGAGACTCCGAGGAGGAATCCGAGGGCTACGCGTCGGCCGACGTCGCCCTGGCCCCGGCCGAGCTAGAGGAGCTGGACCTCGACGAGGAAGGAGCTGAGTCCTATCTCGCCGGAGCACGGAGGCGCACCAGGAAGGGGAACAAGTATTTCAAGAGAGCTGCCAAGCGTGATCGGGAGTTCTACGGCAACGGGGAGGGCTGGCTGCCTGGGGCGAGAGGCCCCCGACCCCCTCCTCCTCCGTCGGCTCCGAAGAGACGCGGCCGTGGCCGAGGTCGAGGTCGCGGGCAGCCCCAACTGCGCAAGTTCGCCGGAGCCCCCATCGAGGTGGCAATCAAAGTGACCAGGTGCCGCATTTGTGACGAGAAGGGCCACTGGTCGAGGGGGTGCCCGAAGCGCTCGGCTAGCGAGAAGGACCGCCAGATGGTCTCGCACACTTTCTCAAGTTGCGCATTCGAGCCCTCGTCGGAGTTGCTGGCGACGCCGAAGGAAGTCAAGGGGCAGATCCACGAGATCTACGTCGTGTCGAGACCAACTCAGGGACTCGTGGATCCGGGTGCTAGCAGCGACCAAGTGGGCAGAGACTCGCTGCCTAGGACTCACCTGCGTGGTGGTGCCCCTGGGGCACCGAGCGCCGCGTCAAGCCCGCGGAGTCGGTGGCGCCGCGAAGCCCATCTCTACCACCCTCTCCCCCATGACCCTAGGAGGCGTCGCGGGGGCGATCGAGGCGATCGTGCTGGAGGAGGACGCGCCGCGCATCATCAGTGTGAACCTGCTCGACTTCCTAGTCTGCGATCGACCTGCCAGGGGGCAGCGCAAGAGTGCAGGGGCTCGAGCTCGCAGCCCCTCTCACCAAACTGGCGTCGGGACATAGGATGGCGGACATAGCTTCGCCGCTGCGAGCTCGTCCTCGAGCCCCAGCCAGTGCACTGTTGGCCCATCCTTTCTTGGCGGCCAATTCTTTCTGCCTTGCCGCGGGACCGCGCCCGCTAGAGACGAGCCCGGGTGGGCCCATCCGGGGGGCCGCCGGGTGCATCATCACCCTCATCTGCATCATCATCATCATCATTTTCCCGATCATCGTCGCGGGCTTCATCCGCATCTTGCTGCGCGAGGCCCTGGGGGGCCTAGAGGGCGCCCCGAAGAATGTCGCCACCGCCGTCCGGAGGAGACTAGCAGAAGGGAAACAGGTAACAGGGGCACAAGAACAAGTCCGGGCCTCAGCGACCATGAAACATCGGTTTAGGACACGGGTCTCCGATCCTAAGATTGGCGTTTCCGATCCGACCGAGGCCTCGGCAGGCCGCGAGCATATCCCGATCAGGTCCCAAGGGGGTCACCACCAGGCCCAAGAGGGAGCCCTTAAAGGCACCGCGATTCAAGAGTCAGCTCGCAGCCAATGGCTGTTTTCCGTAACAATTTCGAATCAGGCCATTCCGAGGGTGCGACTCACCCAGGTCGGTCTCAGGTCTCTCACGCGCATAGAGCACGACGGCCACGACAGTGTTGTGGCTGGGGGCGGTGCGGGCTGGAGCGGTGTCCGACGGCGTCGGGGACCTACCCCCGCTCCCAGAGACGGCTCCTCAGAGCCTGGGGCCGAGCCGCCGCCGGCCCACGCGGGGGGCGTTTCAGATGGCGCAGGCAGCGGTGGCGGAACACCAGCAGCAGCTGCGCGCGGCGGGCTCGCTGCTGGCAGCGCCGCCGTCGCCGAGCTACCCGCCTCCGCCGGGCCCGCCTCTGCCCAGCCATCCGCCGCCAGCCGGGGCAACGCCGCCGCCCATCAAGACGGCGCCGTCGGGGAGGCCACCTCGGCCGCTGCCGCCGCTGGCCAAGCTGCCGCCGCCGCCTGCAGTCGGGCGACCAGACGAGGCCGAGCAGATGCAGCTGGGCGCCACGGCAGCCGAGAACCCGCAGAACACCGAGGATCAGCCGAACCCCTGTCCTCACTACAATCTGAGGTACTACGGGAACCAGCACGGGCGAGGAGCTGCTTGCCGAGACTGCGGAGTGCGGGCCGGGTGGGCCCCAGTAGCCTCCACGGGGGGGCCGCGGCCAGAGCGCCCGCCCTCAGCGCGAGCCGCAGCCCGGAGATCCGCCGAACGTGCTCAACGAGCAGTGGAGCTACTGGAAGCACGAGGCCCCGCTCCCGCGCCCGCAGCCTTACAAGTGGCCAACAACGACTAGCCGCCGCGGCGCATCGACTGAGGGGGCTGCCAGCCGGGCTTAGCACCATGCAGATGCAGCCCGACCAAACCACGGAGGCTTGCCAGCATATCCTTCAGTCTCTAGTGCACGTGAGGCGAACCCTGGAAGGGCACCCTCTAGCCTCTGACCGAGTCAGTCGACCACATCCAGGAGACGGTCATTCAGCTAGCCTCCCAGGTGAACAACATAGAGGTCTCGGTGGTTCAGCTGGGCCACCTGGTCAAACAGATGGGGATCCAGGCGGCTGACATCTACGACTTCCTGAGCGCCCGCGGGGCCGGGGCCTCCTCGAGCGGGGGTGCGACATCGTGCGGGGCGACCCAGCAGGCCGGATGGGGGGTGGTCCCAAGCGAGCAGCAGCCGACGGAACAGTCTCCGAGTCAGCCGCCGCCGAACCAGCCGAGGTCAAGACCCATTCCCGAGGATCTGTCAGCGGAGCCACTCCGCATTCCAGATTGCTGTCTGCCAACAGCCTTTGCTTTCTAGGAACTGTGACCCCAGGGGCACGTTGTCCCCGGCAGCCCAGAGGCGGCTGTAGTATGTACTCAGGGTCCGAAGAGACCCCGAGTCTAGATCTATGGGTAAAAGGTGACGTGTGCAACGACGATCACGAGGCATCTCTCCGGGGCCATGTGAAAACCAGACTTGCCACCTTCCTGGCCGGGCTCTGTCAAGGCTGTGGAGAAAACCCAGGGGGGCCCACGAAGACAGCCCGTGACCGAAGGCATCGAGGAACCGCTTTTGTTGAAAGTTTCCCCCCCCACCTCGCATGGGGCCGGAGCTCTCGAAGCGGGGGGTCGCCGTGGGCTCTCAGGTCAGCTTCGATCGCTCCCTGGGATGGGATTCTCGCGGGCTGGATGCGATCCGCGAGTTGCGGGGGGTAATGCGACGCGACAGGCCGCAAGTCATCTGGCTGCGCCCTGAATGCCGAGCCTTCTCAGCGCTGAACATTTTAAATTTGGCAAGGATGTCTCAAGCCACTCGCGCGAGGATAATCTCAGAGGGCCTCGACTTGGTGCTCTGTGTGGAACTCGCGGTGTGCCGATCGAGTCGCGGGAGGTACTTTGCCTTCGAGCATCCGTATGCTGCTACCTCGTGGATGTCTGAGGTCTTTAGGCTGGCGGCTCGGCTTCCGGGGGCGCAGATGCTAAGGATCGACGCGTGCACCTGCGAGCTGCGCGTGCACCCGGACGGGGTAAGTCAGAAACCCACGGGCGGTCATCGACACGTTATTCTGGAATGCCAGCTTCCCCGCCGCGCCCGGGTGCACCCACCCAAATTTGCGAGGACCGCGTCTCGAGCGATCGCGGACTTCTGGGAAGGAACCTCTGTTCAGCCGGCAGTCTCTTCTCGCGGCGTGCTCGAGGAGTCCGGAGCCAGAGTCTCACTCGTGTATCCGGAGTTCCCCGAAGGGGGAGGCTCTGCAAGAGGAGGGCCCTGGCTCGGGCCAGGACGAGCCCGAGACGAGACCGCCAGTCGCTAGGGGGATCCGACCCTCCGAAGTGGAGGCTGAGGCTTCTGAATCAGAACAAAGGCTGGTCCACGAGCTTCACACCGACATGGGGCGCCAAGAAAACAGGCAGTTGCTCAGGGTACTCCGGGCAGGAGGTACCAAGCCCAGGCGTCTGAAGTGGACTAGGGATGCCTTCAGATGTTCGGAATGCGCCGGGCGCAAGGGACCAGGTCATCACCGGCGAGTTGCGTTGCCCCGAACGTTCCGTTCAATTATAGTTTAGGATTGGATTTGTTTTATGTGCGGTTTTCTGTCACGCTGCGCCCGATATTGAATGTTGTGGACCACGGGTCTAATCTTCAGGTATGTACCCGTTTCAAGGATGCCGAGGCCCATGCCGTTTGGTACGGCTTCGCCAGCTCGTGGATCAAGCCGTTTGGGCCGCCGCACCGCGCGGGGGGCCAGAGTTTCGCGACCGATTCTCTAGGGGTCTCGAGCACTGGGGGGTCCTTCTACACTTCGCGGACGCGAGCAGCCCGCGGCAGAACGGACGAGCGGAGAGACGCGGGGGGTGGTTCAAGACGCGTCTCCAGGGAGAGACCGACTCGGGATCTGACTTCCCAGAAGAAGCGCTTCTGGCATAGAGGAGGTTTTTCTTAGAGCAGTTCGTGTTCGGGTGTCACCCGCGCTTGCCTCGCGAGTTGCTGTCCGACGACGGGCTCGGACTTCCAGGGTGGCTGGAGGTGGCCCGACCCGCCTCCGAACGCGATTCCGCGGGGGCTGAGTTCACCGCCCGAGCGCAGCATGTCCGAGACCGAGCTCGGCAGCTTGCCATGGAGTCCACCGCTCGGGGTCACATTCAGAAGGCTAGTCGGACGAAAGGCCCCCCCGTTAAAAGTTTCGCTCCGGGCCAGTGGGCGTTCGCGCGGAGGCGAATGGCTCGAGCCGCTTCCCGCGGAAAACCCCTGGGGTTTCGGCGTGGCGCCTGGGCGTGTCCCGGGGTCGTCGTTCTCCAGGAAGGGAAAATGGCGTGGGTCGCGATGCGTTCTCGTTTGTGGAAGTGCTCTATGGGCCAAGTGAGGCCCGCCTCTGCCGAAGAGGAATACGGACTCCAATTGGCCCAGGACCCCCAGTGGAAGGATCTCATGGAACACGCCAGAGGTGGCCGAGCCTCGGCCGTCGATGTCTCGAGGGAAGGACCACCGCCGGACGATTCTGGGGACAGAATCGATCGCGTTGGAGGGGGGCCCCAGCCTGCCATTCCCAGAAGCGGGTAGCACTGCGGCGGTGGAGCCACCGGGGGCCTCGTCGCCACCGCTGGATCTTCCTCGCCCTCAAGCGCCGGGCAGGCCATAGCGAGAGGTCCGGAATGTCCAGAGTCACCAAGACTCCCCTGCGACAGCCTGATGACGTTCCGAGCTGTATTCGACGGGCACGGGAGGCCCCCAGGTCGGGGGCAACCAGTCGGGGGGAGAGCGCCCATTCCGAGTCATCCGACGCCGAGCGGCTGAGACTGGAGCCTCCTCCCAGGCTGGAAGCTCCCGATCCAGGGGCCGCTCCGGACGTCGAGGCAGGAAGTTCTGATCGAGCGTAGATTCGAGCAGGGACAGTCTGTCGAGCCTAGTAGGAAGCGGGAGCGCTCTCCTCGCCGAGGCGACGCCGAGCATGCCTCTTTCTGGGCGCTTCCTCGCCCCAGCGGCGAGATTCAACTCGAGAGAGCTTCAGAACGAGACGAGGTCTTCGCCGCACGCCGAGGAGGGGGGATCATTTGGTCTAAGCTCACCCCCGCGGAAAGGGTGAAGTTCGAGATTTCAGACGCTTCCGAATGGCGAAACACGGCATCCTCTGGCGCCGTGAAGATCATGCCTCCCGCGGCTGCCAGAACTATTCGGGAGGCGATGCCCGCCCGCATCGCGTCTTCCCGGATGGCGCGGAGATGGGAGCCTCAGGAAGGGGCCTTCACAGAGCCGGTAGCGAAGTCTCGCTGGTGCGTGCGCGGACACCAGGACCCCGACACCGGGTCTCTCTCAGTGTTTTCCCCAACGCTTCAGACGACCGCGATGATACTGTTCCTCTAAGTTATAATGAACTTCGAGATGGTCGGACATATCGCGGACGTCAAGAATGCGTTGGCCCAGTCCGACCCCATGTAGAGATCGAGCGGACCCATGTGTTGAACCTTGCCACGGAGTTGGGGGCCGTCATAGAACTTCTCGCGCGCGTGTGCGGGCTAGATGACGCGCCCGTTTCTTGGGGGCGAATTGTGACGAAGTGCCGAGCAGACAATAACTATCGTCGGTGTCTCCTGGAACCCTGCTGGCGGACCAAGAGGAGCCAGGCAGAGGAGATCGAGAGCGCGATCTTGATAGAGGTGGATGATTTCCCCATAGCCTCGACCTCTCGCGAGATTCGTGCCCAGACCAGCCAACTCTTGGAGGCGCGCTTCAAGTTCGGCAAATATAAGGACCTACAGGCAGGAGCAGCGGAGCACGCCGGCAGGCGCCTTACTTATACACCCACTCGGATCACATTGGATCAAGAAAAGTATATATTGGACGAACTTCGGCCCCTGATCCTGCCCCCCGGACGTCTGGCCCAGAAGGGCGCCCCCCTGGAGGCCCCCGATTTCAAGAGTTTCCGATCCCTGATCTACAAGATCGACTGGGTTGGGGGGAGACCAGGCCCGAAGCTGCGGGGGTCGCGCCCATCTTGGCCAGTCGGTTGAAGCCCCCCACTGCCTGGGATGTCTCGTGTGCGAACAAGCGTTTTCGAGATCTCAGATCTACGGCCTCGAGGGGCCTGTCGATCTGGAAGTTGGACCCAGCCCGGGCGACGTTTCTCGCGTTCTCGGATGCGGGGGGGGGGGGGGGTCGGCGCTAGCGGGGATCTCCGGTGCCTCAGTGGACCCCCGGAGGACCCCGCCCAAGGGGCCTGGATGGTGCTGGCCACCGACCGTAGCGTGCTGGAGAACAGGGCTGTTCGAGCTTCTTTGTTAGGCTGGAGATCCTCCAAGTTGAGACGCCGATTTCCGTCTACACTTGCGGGGGAAACTCTAGTTCTGGCCCCCGCAGTAGCAGGGAGTTTATCCAGGTGCTATACAGAGACGCTGTGCATCAGTCTGTAGATTTGCTTGAACGCTCGCGTGCTAGATCCCCCTTTACGACTGTTCTCCGCCAAGACTGCCGCCTGGGCCACCGAGAGCGGCAAGTGCGTGTTGTCGACGCCAACAGTGCGTACGACACGCTAGTAACAGATGAGATGGCCTCTGCAAGAGACAGGCGCACGGCGCTGGATTTGGCCATGATCTGCGAATATCCAGAGAGGTCTGCTGGGGCTATCCGTTGGGCGCCCCACACCAATATGCTTGTTGACCCACTGACCAAAGACGACATAACGAAGGGCAGCGCCGCGCTGTTTGAGCTGATGGCGTCTGGCGAGCTACTGTTGGTGGACGAGGCCAGCGAGCTCGTCGAACGAAAGGCAGACCCAACCCAGCAGGGGCGCTCCCAGGCTACCTCAGCCCGTGTCCTAGCCCGTGCCCGTCAGGAGATACCCTGGTCATCGTTCATCCTCCAAAGTGAGGATGTCTCAAGGCCTGGCCAGGGGGTCCCCGAATGTCCTCTCTCTATATCTCTCTCTCTCTCTCTCTCTCTCTCCTTTTCTGTCCTATGTTTTTTCGCCGCGCGCTGCTGTGTAGTTGCGCTAGATGTCCTCGAGATGAAACAATCTCGAGCCGACAGGGGAGGGAGGGGTGTGAGGACACCCTTGCTTAAACCTACGAGAAAGTTTGACCTGTGTGGATACTGGCCTCTCGTACAGTTCTAGGTTTAGCATTTGCAGTTTCCCCGCAAGGGCCCCATCGAGGTCTCGTGGGGGCCCAATGGGATTTGCGATCCGGATTCTTGTTTGAGCTCAAGTGGAAAAAAGCATTCGCTGCCGCTCCTGCTGCCACAGAAGGGCGAGGACGTTGGCGCGGGCGAGAAGAAGGAGTTGAGGGCGCACGTTTGGGGGGGCAGTCAGAGATCAGTGATGGTGAATTATATGATGGGGCTGTTGCAATATGAGCATAACACCGCGTCAGAAACTGGAGCCGCGACCAAAACATCGGTGGCGAAGAGTGCCGCTCTGTCCCCGAAGGATTTGGGCAATGTGTTGCACCACGCGCGCAGGCGTCGCCCGACCTTCAAGGACGGCCGCCCAGGGGTTTGGGCGTTCATGCTGCGGGGGCAGCGCGGTGTGGATTTGGGGTCCAAGTTCAAGGATTGGTGTGCCATTCGGAATGCCAGGCATTTTGTGCCCCCCCAGCGCATCCTCGACAGCCCGCCGCTGAAATGGCCGATGCGTTTCAACAGCGGGGGAGACGACGGAGAGGGCGAGAAAACCAAGGGAGCGGGGCGTAGCAGGAAGAAGCCACGGCGCTGGGCCGCACCAGTCCTCTTCGAAGGGCAGCGAGGGTATCGGCCAAGGCCCCGCGGATTCGCCATCCTGGAGATCGACCGGTCTTTTTTCGGGGGGGGAAGGAGCAGCCTGGCCTTTACCAGCTCAAATGCGCGAGCGACGACGTGATCAGATACTAGTTGGTGCGTTTCTCGGATATGGGCCAAGTTTTGTTTATCTCTGCTTGCTTCAATGAATGGAATGGGCTCAGTCTTCCATTGCACTGGGGGGATGT
>CAUYUJ010014207.1:0-10000 GCA_963575745.1 Prorocentrum cordatum
AGTAGGCCTGCCGATGTCCGCCGATTCGAGGAGGAGGAGGAGGAGGAGGAGGAGGAGGAGGAGGAGGAGGGGGAGGAGGAGGAGGAGGAGGAGAAGGAGGAATCGGCATCCAAGAATCGAATCGGAATCGGTCGGAGGCCACCGAAATCGAACGGAATCGGGTCGGAGGAGTCGAACTGAGCCCGGCGGCGGCACGGCCAGATCTGCCGCGCAATTCTGGCCAGGACGCACCCCAAAACAGGCCAGGGGGTCGATTCCGAGTACGGCAGGTTTGCGCGGCGTCGGCGCGCGCAGAGGTTTTTGACACCGCGTCGATCGTTCCACCTTGAATCGATCGCGGCCCCGATCGTTCAAGGTTGAATTCCGTCGGGTCCAGTGGCGTTACAGTGTCCATCGGTGCTTCCGCGTGGCAGAATTCAACCATGAACGCCTTCGCCGGCGTCGTCGGCGCGCCAACGCCGCATGAACCTACCGTACCTGGACCCTGGACCTCCTCTCGTCGTGAGAAAAACACGGCGGCTCGGAAAGAACGTTTCCTGGGAGGAATTCCCGAAGCTTTTCCGAAGGAGGTGGTCCGAACGAACTGCCTGTGAAATCGGGCCCCAATCCACATTCCAAGTCGGTCCTCCTCCTCCTCCTCCTCCCCTCCTCCTCCTCCTCCTCCTCCTCCTCCTCCTCCTCCTCCTCCTCCTCCTCCTCCTCCTCCTCCTCCCCCTCCCCCCCTCATCTTCCTCCCGCTCCTCCTCCTCCTCCTCCTCCTCGTCCTCCTCCTCCTGACCCTTCCCAAGGCCCAGTCTGACCCACGTGTGTGCGAGGTGGGTCCCACCGTGGCGACGAGAAGCCTCGAGGAGTCCCTCGAATCAACATGAACTTGGGCGTGCAACGGCAGCGAAATATCACGGAATACCTCTTCGATGAGCTTGAGGCGGGGCGACAGACGATGTCCACTGGAGCTCTGGACCCCGCCTCCGAGACCGTGCTCTACTCGTCCAGGGCTCCAGAGGATATTTTCTGCGAGTCGAAGCTAAGTGTCTGGCCGAAAGATGCTTTCCAGCGTCGAGAATGCTGAGAAATTGGTGATCAACTGTGCCTTGTGTGCCTGTGCGTGCCAAGCAGCATGTGATGGCAGAGACGTAACAGAATGGGAGCAAGCGATTAAAACATCTTTTCGGGGCGGACATATTTTTTTTGAAGTTTCGCGGGCCCTTAGCGCCGCCGCCATAACGGGGGGGCTGGGCAAGCAGACGGAGAGCGGACAATCCCCGGTTGTTCTGAAGCCCGTGGGTGGGGGGGCGCGGGCTGACAATTCAGGGCGGGGGGGCGGGGGTCAATTCAGAGCGAGACAAGCAAAAACTGAGAAGGACTTCGCGGGCTGACGATTCGAATCCGCAGGGAAACTTCAGATCCGCCAGTCCTGCGCGGAAGGCAGACATTCTGCGCCGCCTTCAGACAGCGACCTCCTTCCCCACCTCTTCCCAGTCTCCTCCCCCTCCTCCTCCTCTTCCTCCTCCTCCTCCTCCTCCTCCTCCTCCTCCGCCTCCTTCCCCTCGTTGTTCGATCCCTGTGTCACCTTCTCCCTGCAAAATACTGTTCCTCTGCAGTTATTCGATATGAATACGAATCCCCGTTCTCCCCTGATGCACTCCAGAAGATTGCCTGCACCCCTCCGCCTATGGCGTTTTTTGTTGCACACAGGTTTGGCGCGGATCCGTTTCTCATATATGTTGTTTCAATCAGAACGTGGTCGGCTCCAAAATGTTGTTCCCGCTGTAACGCTGGCCTCTTGTTCGAGCTTCCAATCGGTTCGAATCCTCCCGCGTGCTGTGTTCTAACACAGAAGATTGGGGGAATGCGTTGCTGATATATGTTGTTCAATCCGAATGTGTTCAGTTCTTCCGACACGCTGCTCCCGCGGCAGCGTTGGCCTCATTATCAAGCTCCATCCGCCGTCCGCGAAGACAACAGTTGGGCCGTCCTCAGGTTGGTTCTTAAGTCGGAGGAAAAAACAACTACATAAGCATAAACTTTTGGCGATCCTCCGTGGATTTCCTGGATCTGCGAAGGGACTCCCTAGCGGCGCTTCTGGTGCCCCCTCTCTGCAATCCTCCTCCCGCGGCCGCGGGTGATCAAACGAACGCAGGAGGACGAATAGAAAATCAATTTCCGCAAGGCAGCAACATGAAACGCTGGGGTGGGCAGACGATTAAAGAAACAGTTTCTGGCGGCTGAGTTCTATTAGTCTGCCCCGCTCATTCATTTTGGGGCCCCCGGCACGGTGGGGGAGCAGTTTCTGAATCGTTTGCCCCCCTTATACGCTCTACTCGTCGAGCATTGTTTTTGTAGCTGCCCAAAAACCCGAAAAGGGCCTTCACAGAGCACCGACCTGAGCAAATAGAAGTCGTCTATGATTAAGGCTCTCTTGCGCCGAAGTCTGGGCCCTGCGCCCTGCTTCCTCAAAAACCCGCACCTCGGCCTCTTTGGCTGCGCGCAGAGGCGGGTAGGGGGAGGGCCGGGGGGAAGGCTTCTTGATTAGAAGGAGGAGGCTGCTTCTTAGAAGGCGCCAGCCTTACATCTGCAAACAAGGCACGCACCTTCTACTAAGTAGGGGTGCTTCCTACGAAGCCTTCCCCCCTCCCCCCTCCCCCATACACCCCTCTGCGCGCGGCCGACCTGTCCTGAGATGAGCTCTCTGGCCAGAGCCTCGAGGCACATCCAGCCGCCGCCGCGAGGACGAGTTCCCCAGAGGAGGCGGGGGAGGAGGAGGAGGAGGAAGAGGAGGAGGAGGAGGAGGAGGAGGAGGAGGAGGAGGAGGAGGAGGAGGAGGAGGAGGAGGAGGCGGAGGAGGAGGAAGAGGAGGAGGAGGAGGAGGAGGAAGGAGGAGGAGGGAGGAGGATGGAGGAGGAGGAGGAGGAGGAATGTTCAGAAACCGCGCAGCGAGCGTCGTTCCTGCGGCTAGAAGACCCTGCACGGCTATACGCAGTTACGCGATGGGGGGGCCACAACTGGGCCACGATGGGGCGACCACGATGGGGGGCCACGATTGGCCTACCGATGTCCAATGAAGGGGCCCCAGGACACACACTTGAAATACATACAAATAGGATATTCCCCATATTCCCCACATGCTCGTGGGGTTTTTTCTGGTTTTCTTCCCTGCCGCGCCGCACCCGCGACACCACTCACACACTCACTTCACAACACACACACACACACACACCTCACTCTTCGTACAGCACAGCTCAGCACAGCACATCACAGCACAGCACAGCACAGCTCAGCACAGCACACAGCTCAGCTCAGCACGCAGCACAGCACAGCTCAGCACAGCCCAGCACGGCTCAGCTCAGCACAGCACAGCTCGTGGCATTTTCTCGGCACCGTGAGCAGAGGGGGGGTCTCTCGCCGCCGTCTCTATACGCGCCAGTCTTCCACAGGCATGGCATATTCTCAACACCATAGAGGGGGTGCCAGGGAGGGGGGTGGTCTCTCACCGCGGCGTCTATACGCCCCGGTCGTCCAGGCACAGCAGGCGTGGCACCTTCTCGACACCATGAGGGGTGCGCAAGGGGGTGGTCTCTCACCGCGGTCTCTATACGCCCCAGTCGTCCAGGCACAGCAGGCGTGGCACTTCTCGACCCCTTAGGGGGTGCGCAGGGGGTGGTCTCTCACCGCGGTCCTCTATACGCCCCAGTCGTCCAGCACAGCAGGCGTGGCAACTTTCTCCACACCTAGGGGCGCAGGGGGTGGTCTCTCACCGCGGTCTCTATACGCCCCGGTCGTCCAGGGCACACCAGGCATGGCATTTTCTCGACACCATAGGGGCTGCGGGGGGGGTGTTTTTTCACCGCGGTCTCTATACGCCCCGGTCGTCCAGGCACAGCAGGCGTGGCACTTTCTCGACACCATAGGGGGTGCGCAAGGGGGTGCTCTCTCGCCGCCGTCTGTATACGCGCCAGTCTTCCAGGGCACACCAGGCATGGCATATTCTCGACACCGTAGGGGGTGCGCAGGGGGTGGTTTCTCACCGCGGTCTCTATACGCCCCGGTCGTCCAGGCACAGCAGGCGTGGCAGTTTCTCGACACCACAAGGGGTGCGCAAGGGCTGGTCTCTCACCGCGGTCTCTATACGCCGCAGTCGTCCAGGCACAGCAGGCGTGGCACTTTCTCGACACCGTAGGGGGTGCGCAGGGGGTGGTCTCTCACCGCGGTTTCTATACGCCCCGGTCGTCCAGGCACAGCACGCGTGGCACTTTCTCGACACCATAGGGGGTGCGCAGGGGGTGGTCTCTCACCGCGGCCTGTATACGCCCCGGTCGGCACAGCAGGCGTGGCACTTCCTCGACACCATAAGGGGGTTGTCCCTCAGCGCGACCGCTATGCGCCTTTGTCGTCCCGGGCACAGCATGCGTGGGACTGTCTCGACATTAGAAGGGGTGCGCAGGGGGTGGTCTCTCACCGCGGCCGCTATCCGTGACGGTCGTCCAGGGCACAGCACGCGTGGCATATGTTCGACACCATAGGGGGTGCGCAGGGGGTGGTCTCTCACCGCGGCCGCTATCCGTGACGGTCGTCCAGGGCACAGCAGGCATGGCATATTCTCGACACCATGAGGGGGTGCGCAGGGGGTGGTCTCTCACCGCGGCCACTATCCGTGACGGTCGTCCAGGGCACAGCGGTATCGGCGGGGCAACGGCCACGAACATCATTCTCACATGCTTCACTTCAGCTCTCATCACTCCAGCCATAATATAAGTATGTGGGGTTCCTCGGTAGCGTAATTTCCCACATGTTCGGGGTTTTCGTCTTCCCCCCCACTGCCCATATTTTCCCATATTTTCTGGGGAATCGACGATTAATGGTGTCTGTGTGATTTTTCCCCTCCTGAGTCAAAGGGCCCAATGAAACACCAGCTGTTCAGGGGGAGATCATCCGTGCCTGACATCTGTCCACCTATTTGTTTCAATCCGCGGCCCCGGGGAGCTTCCGCCCCCCCTTCCAGGGGTAGTGTTTCGCCCCGGCTCCATGTTCGGTGCCATCCCGGGCCCGAAAGCGGCCCTCGGAGGCACAGATACAAAGAAAATGCCCGGACCGAAAAAATCACACCGCCAGAGATCTGGGATACTCGATCTTCTCCCAAAGTCCGTTCTGACCAGGACTTCGAGGCGAATCTGGATGTGACGACAAGAGACGGCCAGCGGTATTCGGCACATGTTCCTCCCCTGAGCTTAAAGAGAATCGTCGATATATACTCGATCCACCCCCGCAGTTGTGAGGGGAAACGTCAAAGGGGACCAGCCCATGGGGGGACACGCAATACATCGCCGATAGATCGGCGACAAGCCACCGATCGCGAATCCGTACACGCCAGAGTGGGCCAGGCAATCAGGCCCCGGTGGCTTTCGGGCCATAGCTCTAGCCTCCGGCGGCCGGTCGGGACGATCCGGGTCCCCCCAGGACGCTCTCCGCGAGGCGCAGCTTCTGAAGGCACCCCGAGGCCAGACAGCCCACGAGAACCGACGAAAACGTCAGAGCCCATGGTGGGCTTGTTTTCCGCCACCACCACCACCTGAAGTAGGAGGGGGAGGGGGTCCTCCTCCTCTTCCTCTTCCTCCTCCTCATCCTCCACCTTCGGGAGCGGCAAAGAGGGGGGTGTCCAAGAGGGGGGGGGTGCAAATCATGACCAGCGGCATGTGCGCGGCCCAACGGGGGGGCCAGGGACATAATGAACTAAGAAGAGGCACCATGAAATCTGGGGAAATATCATGCCCCCCACCATGATATCCACCCCCCCCTAGTCATCACCCCCCTCTTTTCCGCCCCCGACACCTCCTGCCCCCCCCAACTCATGGTGGTGGTGGCGGAAAACAGGCCCATCAGCCCATCCACCCCCTGACGTCTCTCCCGAAGGTCAGGAAACCCCCAAAGGGCCGCGCAGAGACCGGCCAGCCGCCTTGCTCAAGGACTTCATGTCGGCGCGCACCTGCTGCCGCCACACGGTCTGCGGTTCCCGCCGCGGGCGCGGGAGCGCACGCGCGAAGTCAGAGACTGAGGCGATTCGTGGTCGTTGTCGTCGACGTCGTTGTCCTGTTCGTCGTCGTTCGCTGCCGTTCGTCGTCGTTCGTCGCCAATGATTCATCGTGTTCCCAGTCCTGTGTCGTCGTACTGTGCGTCGTCGTTTCTCGTCGTCGTTCGTCGCCGATCGTCGTCACAGTGTTCGTCGTCCTGGTCGTCGTGTTCGCCGTCGACGTGCTCGTCGGGTGTGCGTGAAGTCAGAAAGGGAGAAGGGTCTTCGTCGTCGTCGTTCGTCGCCGTTCGTCGTCATGTTGTTCGTCGTCAGTCAGAGACGGAGGCGGTATCGTCGTCGTCGTCGTCGCGTGTCGATGGTCGTCGTCGCAATCGTGGTCGTCATGTTCGACGTCGTTCGTCGTCGTCGTCAGCGCTCTCCTCATCCCTCCTGCCTCGTCCTCCTTCGTTCTTCTCCTCCTGCCCATGTCAGCGCGCTGGGAGTAAGGGGGGAAGAGGAAAGGGGCACGAAGGAGGGAGCGGGGAGGAAAGGGACGAGAGCTATGAGGTAGTAGGAGGAGCAGGAAAGCGAGGAGGAAAGACAGGACGACGGAGGGAAGGAGGAAGTAGGGAATGCAGTGGATTGGAGCGAACCCCTTCGCAATACCGGAGAACATGGCATCCCGAACTGCGAGGGACCTGCTCGGTTCGAGGATCAACCCAGGCATCTTGCCCATTGCGAGGGGTGGAGAGGAGAAGCTCGAGGACACGCAGGAGGGGGGGAGGAGAAGGAAGGCAGAGGATGAGAGGAGGGAGGAGGAGAAGAAAGGGAGGAGAAAAGTCGGAAGGCACAAAAAATGAAGAAGAGAAAAAGAAATCACAGAGAAACGAAGGGACTCCACGCGGGACGGAGGCGGACGCGGACCCCCGCCTGGACCTCGTCTTCTTGACCCTAAATTTCCTCCGCATCCAAGATCTGGGGAGGAAGAGGATGGCACTGACTTATCATATGGGAACAAAGATGACATGCAAGATCAATCAATACCGAATCGGGAAATCGGATTGGTTCGGAATGTGCGCCGGATCGGGCCGCATCACAACACGGAATCGAAGCAGATCGGCGGCAACGGCGCCACACAAGATTCGGGCCGCATATCGAGACCGAATCGAATCGAGCCGGTCGGGGCCGATATCGAATCGGATCGACCCGATCGAAGCGGACCCTGAACGGGGGGCGAACAGGAAGTAGAGGCTCGTAGGGGAAGGGCTCGGGGAAAAGTTAATGACAGAAAGAAGAAACTGTCAGAGACCAGCGCGGATTTCTCGGATCGGCGCTGGAGTCCCCTGGCGGCGCGCTCCGCGCGCTAGGGAGGGGGGTCCAGCGCCGATCCAAGATACGTAGCATCCCGCAGTGGCGGATAAGATTGAGGGGGCGGCGGGGACGTCTGTAGTCTGCGAGGCTTTGAAAAAACCCGCCGCAGGCGCCTGATCTTTACAAATTGCACCACGGGCCCGCCGCAGGCGCCAGCTTTTCGTTAAAGCAATGTGGGTGGGTCGCGGGTGGGTCGCGGATAGGTCGCGGGCGGGTGGGTCGCAGGCGGGTCGCGGGCCGGGTCGCGGGTGGGTCGCCGGTGAGTCGCGGGTGGGTCGCGGGTGGGTCGCGGGTGGGTCACGGGGGGTGGGGTCGCGGAGGGGTGTGGGTCGCGGGGGGGGTCGCGGGGGGATCGCAAATTGGTCGCCGGGTGGGTCGCCGGGTGGGTCGCGGGTGGGTCGAGGGTGGGTCGCGGGTGGGTCGCGGAATGGATCGCGGGTGGGTCGCGGGTCGGGTCGCGGGGGGGACGACGCCAAGCAACAACAACAACAACAATTACAACAACAACAACAACAACAACAACAACAACAACAACAATAACAACAACAACAACAACAACAGCAATAACAACAGCAACGACAACAACGGCAACAACAACAACCACAACAACCACAACAACAACAACAACAATCATTTAAGACTGGGGACACTCCGTTCTCACCAGTGCCAGGGTTTTCACAGGAGGCGGGCAATACCCCCACTTTGTGGGGGGGCCGGTTCAAGCTCTACCAAGTTTCCAAACGACTCTTCGCCACCACCCACTACCCACCCTACCCCAGCTTCCCGCCCTATGACGTTCGGACACTTCCTATTCGGTGGCTCCTGCGGACGAACCTTGGCTACTACACTGGCGCATGGGTACATGTCTTGTTGTGGTAACATGTGTGGTAAGCTAGGCTTGTATACGACGTTTTCCCCTGCAATTGATGATTTCGGCGTGCGCGCGCGAAGAAAAAACGAATGTGTCCCGCATGGTATTATTTGACAGGGATGATGGCCCTGGCAGGTGCGCAACCGTTGTCGCAGAAGTTCGAAAAAGTTGCTCGCAAAAGCCCGTTTGACAGAAATGTTTAAAAAGTGTTGGGTTTCCTACGAATCCGCAAGAGCGCGCGGGATGTGATTTTGACATTTTTTTGTTGAAAAACCATTGGTTTTTTGATGTTTTTATGTTAAAATCGCTCCGAACACTAAGCTTTTGGAAGGATTTCGTCTTGCGCGCGCGAATGTCCACTTTACCTTATTTTTTACAAGGGATTCTTGAAATTTGATAATATTTGAACAAGAAATTTCATTTTATGTTGTTTTTTGCAAGGGAAAGCGGGTTACAACAAAACAACCGGATCGGGATGACATCGTTTTACCTGAGGCTTCCTCACGAAAATGACCGAAATGTGGCTGCGCCTTGGCGGGCGAGGGGGGCGTGCCACACAGGGTCCCCAACAATAATATTCTTTACGAATAATATATTTCAACAACACAACAATTAATAGCACGTTGGACTTCACCGTTCTCACCAGTGCCAGGGTTTTTCATTGAAAAGGAGGCGGGCATACCCCACTATTGTGGGGGGGGCCGTTCAAGCTCTAACCAAATTTCAACGACTCATCGCCACACCCACAACCCAGCTTCCACGCCCTATGACTTCGGACACATTCTCTCGTGCATGAGGACGAACCGTGGCTACTATTCAGAGGGGCCCGGCGGCCGCCGACGAACGGCGTGCGCGCGCGAAGAAAAAACGAATGTGTCCCGCATGGTATGATTTGACAGGGATGATGGCCCTGGCAGGTGCGCAACCGTTGTCGCAGAAGTTCGAAAAAGGTGCTCGCAAAAGCCCGTTTGACAGAAATGTTTAAAAAGTGTTGGGTTTCCTACGAATCCGCAAGAGCGCGCGGGATGAGATTTTGACATTTTTTTGTTGAAAAACCATTGGTTTTTTGATGTTTTTATGTTAAAATCGCTGCGAACACTAAGGTTTTGGAAGGATTTCGTCTTGCGCGCGCGAATGTCCACTTTACCTTATTTTTTGCATGGGATTCTTGAAGTTTGGATATGTTAGAACAAGAAATGTCCACTTTAGCTTATTTTTTGCAAGGGAAAGCGGGGGACAACAAAACAACCGGATCCGGACTCCCCCGTTTTGCCTGAGACTTCCTCACGAAAATGATGAAAATGTGGCTGCGGCCTAGGCGCGGCGGGGGGGCCATGCACCAGGGGTCCCAACAATAATTATTCTTTAGAAGTAATAATGTTCAACAAAAACAACAACAACAACAACAACAACAACAACAACAACAACAACAACACCAACGACAACAACAACAACAACAACAACAACAACAACAACAACAACAACAACAACAACAACAACAACAACAACAACAACAACAACAACAATTACTAGCACGTGGGGACACACCGTTCTCACCAGTGCCAGGGTTGTCATAGGAGGCGGGCAATACCCCCACTTTGTGGGGGGGCCGGTTCAAGCTCTACCAAATTTCCAAAACGACTCTTCGCCACCACCCACACCCAGCTTCCCGCCTTATGACGTTCGGACACTTCACTTCGTGGCATGCGGACGACCGTGGCTACTATTCAGGGCCCCGCGGCCGACGACGACGG
>CAUYUJ010014207.1:15000-35000 GCA_963575745.1 Prorocentrum cordatum
AAAGCGGGCGTCAACAAAACAACCGGATCTGGACACCCTCGTTTTGCCTGAGACTTCCTCACGAAAATGATGAAAAATGTGGCTGCGGCCTAGGCGCGGCGAGGGGGGCGCGCACCAGGGGTCCCAACAATAATTATTCTTTAGAATAAATAATGTTCAACAACAACAACAACAACAACAACAACAACAACAACAATAATAACAACAACAACAACAACAACAACAACAACAACAACAACAACAACTACAACAACAACAGCAGCAACAGCAACAGCAACAGCAACAATAACAACAACAACAACAACAACAACAACAGCAGCAGCAACAACAACAACTACTACTACTACTACTACTACTACAACCACAACAATAACAAGAACAAGAACAACAACCAGAACAACAACAACAACAACAACAACAACAACAACAACAACAACAACCACAACAACAACAACAACAACAACAACAACAACAACAACAACAACAACAACAACAACAAAAACAACCACTACAACCACAGCCACCACAACAATCACAACAACCACAACAACAACAGCAGCAACAACAACAACAATAGCAACAGTTACAACAGAGAGCACTCACAAAAACAAACGAACAAACAAACAAACAAGCAAACAAACAAACAAATTACATGTTGTTCCGAACTATGCCCACCCGACAAAGCGCGGCGGGATACCCAGGGAGCACCGGCACCCTTGCGGCCTGGCGGCCATGGAGGGTCAACCTGTCGAGTGAGGAGTTCAATGAAACACTCCGCCTGATAAGGAAAATCCTGGCGGCCTCGCGCAGCATCTTGAGACCCCATCTACGTCGGGTTCACGTCGGAGTGACGTCGCGCCTACGTCGGCACATCGCCGCGCGAACGTCATCTCACGTCTGACGGGGCACGCGTGCGGACGAGGTAACACGACCACTGCACGCCGCGCGAGGCCGTCTCCCCCCTCGGTCTCACAGTGGCACGTTCGTCCTCATCTCGACCTGCTGGTCGGAGGCGGGGCTGACCTGCCGGTCGGAGGCGGGGCTGACCTGCCGGCTGGGCAGCCTCGGGTCGCTGACCCGGCGGACCAGCGGGGCGGACGGCGGCGAGAAGGGGCCGTCCTCGGCGCAGGGAGGAAGCGAGGAGGGGAGGTGAGGGGCGAGGTGAGGGGTGAGGGAAAGACGACGACGACGACAACGACGACGAAGAGGACGAGGACTCAGGGGTCCCAGAACCGCGCGGTGACAAGCCGCGCGGTGACCTCGAAACCCCGAAAGACCTCATCGCACAGCCCGTCACCGCACGGTTTTGGGATCCTGGAGGTCCCAGTCGCCCGAGACATCCCTGGAGAACGACCGGGGTCCCAAAACAGAACGGTGACCCCCGAATCCCCACTGACTCACCGCATGGAGTGGTCACCACACCGTTCGGGCCCTCGGGACGACGACGAAGAAGAATAGGGAAGGACGACGACGACGGCGAGGAGGGAGGCAGGGAGGGGAAGGAGGAGGGCGGGAGGGAAGGAGGGGAAGGACGTCGACGACGACGACGTCGACAACGGCAACGACGATGAATGATAATAAGAACCATAATTAAAATTCGAATAATACTAATAATCAGAAGAAGAAATAGAATAAGTATAAGAATATAACAAAAATCAGAATACGAAAACAAATCCAACTAATACGAGTACTGATAATGAGAATCCGAATAATAACAACAAGACTAAGAGTAATACGAATCATAATACTGTTGACAAATAAAGGAATCATAATAACAATACGAATGACTAAGAATAAGGACGATAAACACAATCAGACTGAACAATAAAACTGAAGGCAAGGAGGACAATTATGAAAGTACGAGTAATACGAATAGCAATCAAAAATGAGACTGGAATAATACGAACCAACAAAAAATAGCAAGAATACTGAGAAGAAGGAGTAAGAAGAAAGACGCCGACGATGGCGAGAAAGGGCCGTCCTCGGCGCAGGGGGGAAGAGAGGAGGGAAGGACAACGACGAAGAGAACGAGGATTCTGGTGACGGATACTAGTCTTAGCCAGCATCCGATGCAGGACACCCGCTCCGCCATGCCGAGAATCGAAGCCAACGGCAGATCAAAGCAGGCCCCGCAAAACTGGACAGTTCGCGCAAGACACTCATGTTCTAAACAATGAAAACCGACAAAGTCCCGTAAAGCGCCACCAAGGGGACGAGGAAGAGACCGAGGGGGGCGAGAGGCAGGGGAAGGAGGAGGAAGGGGGCAGTGGGAAGGAGGGAGGAAGCAGGGAGCATCTGCGACGAGGGCAAAGTGGCGATCCCGTCTCTCGGGCCGCCAAAATAACTGTGGGGAAAGACTCCACACTGCTCAACATCGGAGGCGCGCCCAGGGGGGGCGACGCAGGGGGCGGGCTTCTGACAGCCCCTGGCGGCCCACGACGCCCCCAAAGGGCCCCAAGAGAGGCCCGATAGAGGGGGAACTCGCAGTGGGCCCGGGATCCCTCCCCCAAACATGCCCCCAAAGGGCCCACCAGAAGCACCCAGGGGGCCTCAGAAGCCCACAAAAGCATGGCAACGAACGTGGAGGAAGAGAATCACACAAGCAACAACGCCACGTAGAGAGCTCCACGGGAGGCGGCAAAGAACAACTACTTGCACGAAATCGGAAGCCGCACATCGCCTCTTCAGGGGGTCGGCGGAATGGCGCCAGCATATCGAGTAAACACCTGTTGCGCTCCTCCTCAAGCGACCCACCCCCCCACATGCTGATCAACCGACTGGGAGGTGGACGGCGTCCTCAGCGAGGGGGAGAGGAGGAGGAGGACACGAGGAGGAGGAGGAGGAGGAGGAGGAGGAGGAGGAGGAGGAGGAGATGACGCTCTCCTCCGCAGCCATTGCAGCTCAAGTTCGAACCCCGTGTCGCGGGGGCTCGAGCTTGGAGGCTTCCCGCCGCCGTCCGACAGACCACCGAGGGGGCGCCCGACGCGCATGCCATCCCGTTCCAGCCCATCGGCAGGCGGGCGAAGCGCACGCTCCCCGCGGTGTCTCGGGCCCCCCTCGTGTCGGGCGGTGGCTGCGCCGTGGGTCCGGCACGCGGTGCGTCTGCTTGCGAGCGCAAGCCTGTTGGGCTCAAATCTCGCTGCCACGGCGGCACCGATCTTCCCAGAGCTGCCCCCGCAAGAAGCACTCCCCTCCAGAGGGGCCTGGACACGTCAGTCATGGGCGTTTCAGGGTCCAGGAGATGGCAGGAGGAGGAGACAGCGGAAGTAAAGACTGCGAAGGTGGGAAGGGCGGCAAAGGTGGGAAAGGTAAAGTACGTGGAGGAGTATGGGTAGGTCAAGGGCCTCATGGAGGAAAAGTCGGAGGTGAGGAACTGGGACGTCCAGGTCGTGTTCCCCCGACAAGGCGCGAAGATGACAAGCTCACCCCTCACAACGAACTCCACAAGATGTTTCAGGTATCCCAGGGAAGAACAATCCGTTCTCAAAGGAGGAGGCCTCAGCGTTGGCTTCAGATGGGCAGTCTCATCAGCAGGAGAAGCAGCAGCCAGTCCCCACTTCCAAGCCCCCTCGAGAAACTTGAGCAGGACACTGCCCGACGTGGGAGGATAACTGGAGACGTCCGAGCTCGACGGCGCCAGCTTGCTGTGCAGGTGGAGGATATGCAGGACGAGCAGGAGGAGCTGCGGCAGGAGCTGGGGGAGAGGGAGCAGGAGCTGGAGGAGGCGGGGGAGGCGGCGGAGCTGGCCGTCTCCTCCACGGTGCCCTGGGCCTTCGCCGACCCCTGTGCGTACCCTCCTCGATTCCTCGGCAGCGCACGTCCCCGACATCTCGGATCAGACGGTGCAGGCCGAGCTTCTGTCCGAGTTTGAAGCTGCGCGTGCCCGTGTCCCAGATCGACCAGCCCCTCCCGCCGACCGCCCTGTCCGTCTGGGAACTGGAGGAGGAGGAGCCCCTGAAGCAGGAGAGTCAGCAGGGAGTGCCATGCAGGTGGACGATCAGGAACTGTTGGAGGCATTCACTGCAGCAGGGATCACAGAAGCTCAGAAGCGAGATCTCGCGAGTGCGTTCGAGAAAGTTGCGACCCGTCGTGCCAAGGCCTTCGTTGCATCCGCCCTGGAGGCGCGAAGTGGGACGATCCTGATGATTGTTGTGCAGCTCCTGGGTCCCCAGCTCCCGACTCCCCAAGGTCTTCCGGGCAGCAAGGTCAAGTCACCCAGTGCAGGAAAGTCCCTCCGGCTCGTGACTTGCAGTGGAAATTGTTGGAGAACAGCTGACGATTGGGTCGTGCCCTGCACCGCGGATGTTGCGCTCACTCAAGAGCACAAGCTACCCAGAACACGTCAGGTCAGCTCGGGACAGTGGATGCTGCAGTGTGGCTGGCGTTCTTTCTGGTCAGGACTAGGTGTGAGCGAACAAGGGAATTGATGTGGTGGAGCCTGCATCCTTGTTCGACACTATCTAGACGCATGGACATCGCGAAGTGGTGCCTCTTTGAGAGAGCAGCATCTTGCACACTGGTTTTTGCGCACAGCGGAGCTCGGCATAGTCAGTTTGTACCCCATTCGTGTGCAGGATAGCATAAAAAATACAGGTGTCAACGTGGAGATACTAGATTTGTTTGGCCAACATGTTCTAGGACAAGGAATCCCGTTTCTAGCAGGAAGGGACTGGAATCTGGAACAAGGTGAACTCCGAGAAGGCCTCCACATGGGTATCATGCAGGGGGCCTTCAGGTTCGATGTCGAGGCCCACTCACACGTGTTCGACGGGAGAGAGGGATCTAGCAATCTGGACTATTTCCAAGGACCCGCTTTGGAACCTCCGAGTTATGACCGACTTAATGCTCGAGTAGATGAGTTCTTGGGACGGTATGAGGGCGACTAGGGTTTCCGCATGCTCTTGGGTGATCAGAAGATTCAAGGACAACAAATACTGGACGAGGTTACCAGGAATGAGCTGAGAAAGCTTGGGTGGAGCTGCAGCAGGAAACGAACGTCGATCCCCCCTCCCACCTGAGGGTGGGAGGGGCCCCACTCAAGGTGCAAAAACGGCCCCAGAGAATCAGCTTAGCCACCAAGCAAAGTTTGAGGAGACTGCCTGCTGTGGCCTTACCTTGGCTGCGAATGAGACTCCAGGAATTACGATCCCAATTCAGGAAGGTCCAGTCAGGTGGTCGTCCCGAGTATTTCTGGAAACTGGTGAACGCTACGCGGCGTATTGAACAGCGTGGAGGGCCTCTCCGTAAGCATCTTGGCTTTGCTGGTGAAGGCTGGCAGGGCATATTGCAACATTTGCGTTTGAGGATTTCGAGAGCAACCGGTCAGGATGATGGCCTTGTTGCTGGCTTTGACGCATGGCGTCAGATGCTCACGATAGTTGAGAGGAACGAGGTCAGCACGGCGAAGAAGCAGAAGCTCAGCGACTGAAGTCTTGGTGTGAGGGGGCTCTCGATGGAGGCAGCAGTCAAGCACATCGGTATACTAAGCTCAAAGCCCCTTTATCAGGAGGAGATGTACATTCGGGGTGATGAAAACAGAACGGCATCACTGGATGGAATTCTGGAGCAGCCGGTGGCAGCGTGGACCAAAGCTTGGGATGCACAATCGTTCTAGAGCTTGACCATAGAAGCCCCAGCTCGAGTACCACCACGAGTACGACCATAATTACTTCGACGCATATCATCCAAGTTCAAGGTGAACACCAGTGCCATGGACGGCACTCATCCCAAACAACTCAGCCTCTTGTCGAGTAGTTGTCTTCAAGTCTTGACTGGAGTAAATACTATTATGAACATGGTGGCCAATGCACCGACGCCGCTCCAGCAGGTTATCTTGGCTTCGTTCAGGAAACCACAAAGAAAAGTAGACGGCCCATCGGTTTCTTCACAGGTACGGTTCGACTTCATGAGAGACTGCTTGCATGGGAAAATCAAGAAAGTGGGAGCGAAGTGTGGCTGATCACCCTTCGTTCAGCATGGGGCCTGGTCGTGGGCCTCTTGATGCAGTGTGGAGGCAAGCGACGCGAGGAGAAGCACTGGCAGGTGACGGCTACCAGATCCGTTCAGTGCTGTGGGATCTCAGGCAATTCTACGACCATGTCCAACACGAACGTATGCGGCGTTGAGTATCCTATAGCAGCTACCCAATACAGTTTGAACACGTACAAGTGGCCGAGGCGGATTGCATTGGATGGTTTGATTTCGGATCCGATATGTGCACATCGAGGCGTTATTGCAGGAACGGCGACGGCTACATTCGAGGCGGAATCGTACGCAATACCGTGTGTCAATGCGTGACATGAACATGATATGGAGGAGGTGGCAGATGTGGGTTTGAGCACGATCACGCTGCACATCGACGATGTTGGACTGAATGCGGCAACCCCGTCTTTCTATAACTGTGTGCAGACCAAGTACCAGAAGGCGGTGTCGCTGGCGTTTGATAAGTTCACATGTACTGGGACGACCAGACTTTTAGTTGTTGCCTGTAAAGCTTCCCTGGGAGACCTGGCATGGAGGACGCAGGTGGCGGTGAGTAGCTTGGGTGCGGATTATTCAACAGGGTCTCATCGGGCCAAGGCTGGACACGGACGCGTGAGAAGGAACATGCTCGCAGTCATCAAACATCGCATGCGGAAGCAGAAATCCAAGCTTCAGCTACATATGGAGGCGAGGTGGTAGGCAATTCACCATCGGAGATATTGGTCTTGACACGTGCTGGAGCCAGGGCCTTGGGCTTCTTGGGCGGTGCTCTTGATGCTGGCTGGACTCGATACCCCAACAAGGACCCGAAATCCAAGGCAGCTGATACACTTCAACGTTATGCGAAGGAATAGTGGCAGGCATCTGATCGGGATCGACTGCAAGGAGATACACTCACGGTGCAGGAAGTATCCAGATGTTTCCATCTTACTATTGGTAAGCTCAAAGATGTACTAAATTAGGCCTGCTGGAGGAAGAAAGTCACGGGACCCCTTTTCCGACATGCACTTGTGGATGAAGGAGGCAGGCTGGGAGGCTGTGAATCCTGCAATTTTTGTGGTAGCGGATGGTACGCATCATCATCTGACCACCCCGCCTAAGCAGATAGTAGAGAATTGTTATCCAGGACTTGAGGAAACGTGCTGTGCAGCCTGCGGTGGCCAGGCCTCTTGCGGAATCTACCGATCCCAGAGCCCTGGAGATCCGCAAGCAAGGCTTGTGGTCCCCGGGTCCGCGCAGGTTGCTTACCAGCAAGACGCTTCCGAATCACAAGAAATGTAAAGGTTTACTTGCTCAAGTTTTTACGGGCCGGTATCCCACAGGCCGAACTCTCCAAACATGGGGGGGTCCGACCGATTGAGACTGCCCGAGATGTGGGAGACCCGATTCGATGTTCCATCGCACCTGGGAGTGTCCAAGTTCTCAGGCCGAGCGCGAAGGCCAGGACGAGGAAATTAGGACCATGGCCCTCCACCACGGGAAAGGACACCCCCTCTTCTCTTCCCTTTGGATGGCCACCCCTCTCGTCACCGAAAAGCCCAAGGAGGAGCCTGAGGTCCTGTTGTTTGATTACAACGACGATGGTGAGCCGTTTGTCTCCAGCAGGGCAGGAAGGCGCCATTACAGGGACAGGAGCTGCTATGACGGGGCTGTTCCAGGGGTTGCTCGAGCGGGCTGGGCTTTGGTTGAAGCGTCGGCCGAGGGGTCTCCATCAAGGGAATGTGTGGGCCTGTGCCAGACGGGATCCCGCAGACATCCTCGGCCGCCGAACACCGTGCCACCACCTGTATGGTTCAGAGGTTCTTGGAGCCCCCCGACCCTCTGAAACCCGTCCAGGATCCTTCTTTGATCGCAGCCTGTCTCGGCACCGCCCTCCGTTCAGATTGCTCGGCTGTAGTGTGGGAAGCCACTAACTACATGATGGCCAAGCGCCACTCGCCACACGCTGGGTACTGGCGAATATCTGGCGAGCCCTCTTTCCTGTGAGTTAAAGTGAAGGCTCACCGACAAGAAGAGCAGGCCACCTGTGCTGAAGACCTCTACAGCATCAGAGGCACTAGTTTAGCCGACCAGCATGCCAAGGTGGCGGCCAGATCCAACATTATGCGTGCTGCAGATTTGAAAGCCTTCGTAGATGCATGAAAGCTGTATGAGAAGGTGGCAATCAATATGCTCCAGATCCTTGTGGAACGGCCTCCCTTGAAGGACCTCTGTGGTGCCCGTTCGAGGCCGCACGGGGCCCGTGCTTTCCCTGCCCCTCCCGGGCCTCACGACCCCGTGGGGGTGGGAGTCCGATGGAGGCGCAGGCGATGCCGCAGGACTGGAGCGCGTCCGCTGGCCAATTCCAGGTGCTTTGACTTGTGCCCGTCCCTTCGGGAGTTGGGCATCTCGGCTGCGAGGCCTGGATGTCCTCACTCCCCGTGGGCTGCCATCATCGTCAAGTCAGAGGTGCCTCGAATTGCTTGAGGGAGGCGTGGGTATATGAGCGCCACGAGAGCTGTGAAGCTTAAGGGGCCGTGCCACCCTACCCCCTCCTCTATGAAGGCCCTCAAGAAGTTGTGGAAGGGTGCAGGGGCAGGGTCTCCGCACAGGATCTCAGACCCATGGCCCATCCAGGCCCCCTCGGTCCCCTTTGTTTCAGGCGCCTCACGGTCCAGGCTTCTGTTGTGCCTCAAGGAAGGCATCCCCTGAACTGCGACGTCGAGGCCGCCTCTCTCTCTCTCTCTCTGCCTGCTTGTGAGCATACTCGAAGCAGACCTTGAATGGTGTAATGGTGTAAAAGATAACGCTCCATGCTGCTGCCTTAAGTCCGCGCAACATCAATGAAAAGGAGGAGGATAACGACGAGGACCAGGAGGAGGGAAACGAGAAGGAGGAGAAGAAGAAGGAGGAGAAGGACAAGGAGGAGGAGGAGGACGAAGAGGATTGTGCGTGGGCGACTTCCCCGAGTGGCACAAGGAAAAAGGAGGAACCAGGAGGAGGATAGAGGAGGAGAAAGAGGGCGCAGATCAGCAGAAAGGACCGGTCGGAGGACTGGGACCTCGGACCCCCCCGCAACACACCCCCGCACCCCGGCGCGCGAAGCGCGCTGGAGGCAGCGCCAAAGGCGCCAGGGTGTTTGTGGGCGGCGCGCCGAAGGGGGAGGCCGAGAGGGGACGGGCCTTCCCCGGAAGGCTCAGAGGAGGCCTCGGGCCCTCTGAGAGGGGCCTGCGCCCTCCCCGAAGGCGCACCGAGCGTCTGCGGAGGCGCGAGGGCCGCTGGGAAGCCCCGCCGGGGCGGGTGGCGCCCGGGGCGGCGCTCTCACCTTGGCGTTCCCTCTGTGGCGCCCCGCGCTCTCTGCGGCTGCGCGCGCGCGGCGGGGCGGGCGGGCGTGGGCCCGCTCCGCTCCGCGGCCTGCGGCCCTCGCCCTCGAGGGCCTGCCCTGCGGGGGGGGGGGGGGGGGCGTCCTCCATGCAGGCCCGCGCACGCAGCTTCCTCAGCAGGTTGCAGCGCGCGGCTGCGCTGGACTCGCTGGTGAGCTTCGTGAGGTACAGGCCCTCCTGAGAGCGGCTCGGGAGGGTCCCCGACCCCTGGCACCGACGCCTCTGGTCCTCCTCCTCCTCCTCCTCCTCCTCCTCCTCCTCCTCTCCTCCTCCTCCTCCTCCTCCTCCTCCTCCTCCTCCTCCGCCTCCTCCTAGCTATTTCTGTCGGGCAGGGGGGTCCCATATTATAGACGACAAACTTAGAAGTGCTCGTGCCCCCACGAGCCATCCAGAGCGGTGGGCCCCAGCGTCATCACCTCCGAAGGCTGGGGCTCGGCCCACCGACGTGCGCGGGGGGACGGCGGCACCCTCCTCGCGCCGCTCCGGTCCTCTCTTGCCCCGCCGCCCTCGCCCCGCCATCCACGGACTTGCGCACCACCACCCCAAGGCGACCCACTCTCCCTCTTAAAATAAAATGAATCGGTATGTGTATATATATACTCAATATATATATATATATATATGTGTAAATAATAAATCAAACCATGCGGAAACGTGATAACCGACGTTAGCAGCTGCAGTGCTGGAGCTAGTTCGCGCGAGAAAGTGCGGGCGAATATCCTATGCTACAACACAGGAATCAGTTCGTGCGAGACAGATAGCGAGGCACGAGACAAGTATCAGCTACAAAACTGGGGTCAGCTCGTGCGAGGTGGGCAATGACAGAGTATGCAATCATTGCAAAGAAGCGGTGCGAGAGACAATCTTAGCTACAACGTTGGGATCAGCTCATGCGAGAAGGGGGGCAGTGAAAGTGCAAACAGTCATTGCGACACAGCGGGGCGAGAGCCAATCATCAGCTATAGCGCTCGGATCAGCTCATGCGAGAGGGTGGACAATGACAGTGCACGCAGTCGTTGCGAGAAAACGGAGTGTGAGCCAACCACCAGCTACAACGCTGGGATTGGCTCAGTGCCGACGGCATGAAGCGACATAGCAGCCGTGCAAGAAGAGAGGCAGTGGCAATTGGCTGACAAAATTGGAATCAGGGCGTGGACCGCGAAGCTGGAGCCCGACGGCAGCAGCTGGAAGGCGAAGCCAGCGCCCGACGTCGGCAGCTACAGTGCTGACATCAGGGCGTGCGAGAAGGGGCAATGGCAGCAGGCGGCACTGGCACCACCCAACGACAAGCTGGCGGCGAAGCTGGAGCCTGAGATCGTCAGAAACAGTGCTGGCAGTAGCGCGCGCGAGAAGAGGGAGCAGTTGCAGCAGGCTCTTGCGCTACTCGCCGAAATAACGGAGGCGAAGCTAGAGCCCAATTTCATCAGCCGCAGCGTTGATATCCAGGTGCGCGACAATAAACAGCGACCGGCGGCTCCACAACCATCTTGCGAGAAGCGGGAGGCTAAGCTGGAGGCCAAAGTCGTCAGCAGCCACACTGTAAAAACCAGCGCGTGCGCGAAGGGCGAGCTCTGGGAGACGAAACTGGAGCCATCCGCCATCACCTACAACACTGGGGCACAAGGACGTGAGAGAGACGAGCAGTGCGAGAAGTGGGAGGCGAAGCTGCGGGAAGGCAAACCATGGCCGCCGTATCTGGCGCCGAAGGGAAGCTGACGAAGCTGGAGCCCCAGATCATCAGCTACAGTTCGGGGATCAGGGCGTAGAAGGCAAACTGGGGAAGGCGAAGCGAGAACCCGATGTCAGCTAAAATGCGAAGTCGTGCGAGAAGGCGAGCAGCGGCAGCCATCACTGTCGCCACTCTGCGCGATGAGGAAGGCGAAGCTGGAGCCTGATGTCAGCTACAGCGCTGGAATCAGGGCGGCACAGGCGGTCATCAGTTACAAAGCTTGTGTTCGCCACAACTTCGGGGAGAGTAGTTGGAACCAAAAACCTCAGTTTCAGAGCGCAAGGCTTGCAAGACATGCCAATTTGAGGCCGCCCTCATCGCCCAGGAAAGACCTGGTGGTGAGCGTCCTCCACATCGTCGGCCCTGGAGTCGTGCTCCCTGTAGGGTTGATCAGGCCAGTCGAATCACAGTCGAACTCTCCTCCTCCTCCTCTTCCTCCTCCTCCTCCTCCTCCTCCTCCTCCTCATCATCATCATCATCATCACCATCATCAGCAGCAGCATCATCAGCATCATCATGACCACCACCACCACCACCATCATCATCATCATCATCATCAGCAGCAGCAGCATCATCATCCTGGTCATCATCATCATTGTCATCAGCATCACCATCCTCATCCTCATCCTCATCATCATCAACAACATCACCATCATCATCACCACCACCATCATCATCATCATCATCAACATCAGCCTCATCATCCTCCTCCTCATCCTCATCCTGATCATCATCATCATCATCATCATCATCATCATCATCATCATACTCCTCCTCCTCCTCCTCCTCCTTCTCCTCCTCCTCCCGAGAAGTGAGGGACGGAGGGAGGGGGATCGAAGTTTCCGAACGCTTGGACACATGTTGTGCCCCTAGAGGCCTCGAAGGGTCTTTTTTTTTCCTGGCAAGGCGACAGAGATGCACCACTGGAATTCCTAAAACACTTCGGTCAGGAATCCAACTCCTATCGAGCACAACCCTGAGCTGCCGGATGTTATATATCTGACTCTGAGCACCGTGCACTAACACGAAAACTTAAAGTCCGACATTCTGCTGGGGCGGGCCGCAAGCCACAAGAGCAGGCTTCAAAACGCGGATGCCGCCACACACCTAAAGCCGAGTTCAAAGAAAAGTAACGAATTTCCCCCCAGCACCAGGAGGAGGAAGCAGGAGGAGGGCGAACGGGAGGACGAGGAGGAGAGGAGGGGAACACTGGCCCGCTCGCATAAAACGACACTGAGAGTGCCCAGCGTGGACTCGTCGTCCGAACGGCTGGCACGTCCGGCACCGACATAGTGACACCACGATGCCCAGGGGGGGGGGAGGAGGGAGGGAGGAGGGAGGAGGAAGAGGAGGACGAGGCCGAGGAAGCGAGGAGGACAAATTGACAAAACGTATGCCCACACGTCCAGTGTGGAAATCGCGAGGCGGCGGCCGCCGGCGAGCCATTGCCAGGTCCACGTGGCACGATCGAAGCTACTGATTGCAAGCCTGGGTTCGAGAAGAGCGCCCAACGACCTCACTGGCCGGCCCAAGAGGCCCCAGGGAGGGCCCCAAACGGGCACTAAGAGGTACCCAGAGAGACCGAAAAACAACACGCAATTAACACAACAACCTCCCCAACAAGGAGAAAGACGGTGTTAAATCCAGGCTGGATTTCGAGCCGCCCAAGGTACCACTTGGAACCCGGTAGGGGCCCCAAGGGGACCACTTGGGAGCCCTGGGAAGCCTGGACACCGGGCGCCGAGGGGAGGAGGGGGAGGAGGGGGAGGACGACGACGACGAGACAAACCGGCAGAGGGGAGGAGAGGGGAACCATTACCTATTCCACACTGCAGCTACAATGTTCGCCAGGCCGGCGTGTGACGCGCAAGCCTCGCGCGCATACTGTACCAAGGCTTCCTGCGCATCGGCAGTCTGACCGTGGCGGGCGGCGTTTCCAGCAGCGTACACTGCGTACGCGGCCAGGGCGCGGCGAGCAAGTTCACTGGCCGTGTCATCGCGGAACGGAGGGGTTAAAAGAATAAAGCTAGACAAGCGATCAGGACGAGGAGGAGGAAGGAGGCCCAACCGCCTCCGGCTAAAATCCGCGACCCGCGGGCAGAAAGCATAGTGTCGCAGGCTGTCCTCGGCAGCACCGCAACCAAAAACGCAATTCAAGCGTCGTTGCATGCGGTGGCTGGTGTTCCAGCCGGTGCAGAGCGCGCGAAAACTGGACGCCCAGACTCGAGGACGTACCAGGCGCGCCAATCCGCGGAGGGCACAGGTGGCCCGCTCCAGGCGGCGACCCGGTAAGAGCGGAATGGACAGGCGAGTCAGGCAGCGGCTCAGGTGGCGGACCGCCCCAGTCGGGGACGGGTCTTCCAAGAGAACTCGGCAACGCTTCTGCCATTGCTTCCGCGGAGGGGGCTCCGCAGCAGCACCCTGCATCAGCTCAGCCGTCGTCAGCCCTGCGCTCGTCGCCTTCTGCTGAAGCAGCCCGTGGGCCTGGTCAAGGTTGGTGAAGAAATTGTGCTGGTACCAGTCGTGCCATCGTGCCTGCCGCATCACGTAGTCGGAGCTCCCTCGCACGTGCTCCAATGCCCGGGTTCGTCGGCGAACTTGGAGGCCGCCGTGCGCCACGTTCTCCCACTGGTAGACCCGGCACTTCGCCGCCGCCGCAGTCGCGCGGGCGTCAATGAGCGCGGACTGGAAGCCGAGGGTGCGCAAGCTCCGGAGGGCCGCGGGAGGCGCCCACCCCCGCGGACCGGGGAAGAGAATAGCGCACGCCTTTTGCTCATAGTCATCCCAATCAGCGGGGGGCCAGTCAAGTTGAAGCACGAAGCCGAGAACCGGGAATATGTATGTGCGGTAAGCCAGAAGCGTCAACAACAAGCCACATCCAATGTCTCTCCAGATCCGGGCTCGCGTAACGAATTTGTCCAAGGGCTTTGTCCAAGAATGCTCCGCGCGCTCTGGCCCCACAGCAAAACCCAGGTAGGTGGCATAACGACGGATTGTAAAGTCGCTCCAGGCGGGGGCCGCCGCGTGGAGCTGAATCCGCACCTGGTCTAAGTCGCCCAACGACAGTGGCACCCATACCGACTTGCCGTGGCGAAGCCGGAGTCCAGAGAGCAGGGCGCACTCCTCGAACATGTGCTCCAAGATCGGGGCGTCTCTCCTCCCGTGCGAGAGCACGACCGCCAGGTCGTCGGCATAGGCGCGCGGCAAAGCATCAGGAACGCGACGGGCGAGTCTCCGAAGAAGAACATCTCATAGCACCGCGAACAGCAGGGGGGATAATGGGCAGCCTTGGCGCACCCCTGCTGTGAGAGTAAATCCATCGAACTTCGCCCCGCCAGCGACGATATTGCAGCGGTTGTTCCAATAGAGTGCGCGGACCAAACAAGTGCACCACGTAGGCCAGCCACGCGCGGAAATCACCTCCATCAAGAATTCCTGGCTGACGATCGGGAACGCGGCCTCGAAATCGAAAAACACCGCCGCCGAGGACTCGTAGACCAGAGAATTGTGGAGCATCGCCTCCTCGATGTCCATGAGGTTGGCCAGCATTGACCGGCCGCGAAGGAACCCGCGCTGGGATTCGGAGATCCCTGGGGCGACCTCCGGCTCGATGTGCATACGTACCGCACTGCAAATGATCATGTTGTCGGCGTTGGTGATGTTCAAGGGCCGCATGTTGTGCGCAGTGAAGATGTCCAGTCCTTCTGGGGTAGAACCGGACGGCTTCTTGGGGAGGAACACCATCATGCTTTCATTGAATGTCTCCCAATCCGCCTCCAACATAGAAATCCCACTCGGACAGGCAATCGAGCAGAAGGCATCATAGAGCGCCTCCGCGGCAAATCGCCCAAGCTTGCGCCATGCTTTGAAAGGAATGCCGTCGGGCCCCGGCGAACTGTTGTTCGTGGTGCCGACTGCCTTTTCGAAGGTCTCAAACGGGACTATGTTGCCAGGAACGCGGTGAAGCTGCTCAGGAGTAGCGTGCAAAACCTCATCTGCCAGCCATGCTTGTCGAAAATGCCCATCGGCACCGCGACGCCGAAATACTTGAGACCAATGCTCTCGAAGTACACGGGCTTGATGCTCCGGGGAGGTCGACACGGCCCCAGCATTGTCCCTGAGCGCAAAATTGGAACACCCACGACCAGGCGCCAAGCGAGTAAGAAGCCGGTGGTTTCGCTGCCGCCGGCGCGTGGCCTGCTCCTCTGACAGGCCTTTGATGTCCTCGCGCAGCTGCCGCAGCTCCGACACAGCGTGATCACGCGCAAGCTCCGCAACGTGCTGCCGGACGAGACGGAGACGCCGGCCAACGGGCGAATCGAAGTCGCACGGGTTGTCCACGAGGTCTTCGAGGAGCGGGCACCTGAGAATGCACTGACTCACTCTAGTCGCCGAGCCAGCCTCCGAGGAGCGAAGAAACTTCATGGCGACACCAACTCTGTCCTCGAGCGCCGCGGCATCCTCCGGGGGGGACGCCGAGAATGGCAAGTTGTGGGCAGCCGTCCGCATCGCCTTCTTGAGGCACACCAGCCTGCGGAGAGGAGAGGGGTGAGCCTCCTCAGCCAAAATATCTTGCCATGCCAATGCCACTCGATGAGGCCATGCCGGATTCTCCATCACGTCGTCGGGCAGCGGCGCGGTTTCGAAAGAGGAATGCCTAGGTAGAGCGCGGCGAAAACTCACTGCCCGGTGTCTGGAATGCTCGGGCGTCCATGCCAAAGCCGCGCATGTCATCTTCCGGTCGAAACCCTCCACGACGCTCTGGCTGCAATAGAATCTGTCGAGGCGGGAGCGGGAGGTCGGCGAGGCGTAGGTCATGTCGGGCTGGTGAAGCTCATGCAGACCATGAGGAAGCTCAGCCAGACGACGCCAATTAGACGACTGCTCCCCACGGCCCCTCGCGCCCGTCGCAACACCAGTGTTGACGCAGCGACGGTCTTCGGGAGCGGCCGCGTAATTGAAGTCGCCCCCAAGCAGTGTGAGCACCCGATCCTTGGGCAAGATGTGCTGCGCGATGCGCCGGCGCAGAGCATCTCGGAGTTCCACGAAACTGGGAACCCGGCCAAGATGGGAAAGACCTGCCGCGTCGATGTCCTCCTGGGAGGGGGTACTGCCAGTGTGAAAGTACGCGACAATGATGTCCAAGCGACCCTCCGCACCGCGCAGACGAAGGACAGCGGCGCGGCCGGGAAGCAGAATATGCCATCGCGGCCGCGCGGAGAACTTGGAAAGGAACTTGTTCTGAATAGTCACTCCCACCCCCGCGCTGCCCGCTATGGGCCGGGGGCCCACCAGGAAGTGCAGTCTGAGGGATTCCGCCAAACAGCGTTGCCGCCAGCGGTGCCATGCGTCTCTGTCCATAGGCCAATATCGTGGTCCGCCATAAGCCTTCGTACATTGTACGACTTGATCCGATGGCGACCTGCATCCGAGGCCAATAAAGCCTGGCAGTTGCAAGTGACGGCAGAGAAATCCCCTAGGTACGGACTGTCCTGGAGACGGGGCCGGCGTCGACGTCTGGCCGGAGAGCACGGGCAGGTGGGCGTGCGAGGAGCTGGCGGCGCAGGTAGAACGCCGTGTCCAAAATCGTGGCGGATCTGATTCTGCAGCTGGATCTGGTACGGCACATCTGTCTGCGAGTGAGCTGGCATTGGAGCCAGAAGGCCCGGGTCACATTGAAGTAGCTGATCAAGTGGAAAAGCAGGAAGACGAGGTAAAAGCCGGCATGACGACGTACAAGCGAAAGACGAAGAGGTACGAGACGAAGGAGAAGGCTGCGAATTGCTGGACTGGCCGCAGCACAGGGAGCTCGGTCCTGGGGTACCCAAGCGGAGCTCGGAGGCGACGTCCACAAGCCAGAAGGTAGAGCCCATGCACGTAAAAATCTGAATTCCAAAAGCATCCGCGTCGTTGTTCGCTACGCGGCCGCGGGGGAGGCAGCCCCCTGCCCCCCCCGCCGCCTGTTTCCCGAGATGGGCTCAGAATGGTAGAGGTCGTTGGTAACAGTGATGGCCAAGCAGTCGACTCCCACTTGCATAACCTGTCCATGGAGCGCGTTGAACACCTTCCGAACCTCGTCGGGAGAACTAAGAAACAGGCGAGCGCGACCAGGAGGCGCAGCTGCATCCCGAGAAGCGAGGTGCACCCATTGTCCTGGCTGCGGGGCTTGATCCGGAGCAGTAGGCCGCAACTCCAGGCCTGCCTTCGTGCAAGCATGCGTAATCAGCCGTTGGATCAGGGTCCCGTCGGTGTCCCCGAACTTCCCTTTCACGCGGATCTCCGTGACGTAGTTCGTCAGAGATTGATCCCCTTTGGGGCGGCCCCTCCGCCGGCGCGAGGCGGCGAGTGCCGTCGAGGTGGCCGTGGGGATCACCCAAGGGCGGCCACCGCAGCGTCGGGCCTTGTGCTTTAGCGTGGTAACGGCGTGGTCCGCGTCTTCGCGGAGGATCTTGTCGAGTAACTCGACCCACGTCTCTGCAGAAGCCGATGTGTGGAGGAGCACCCTATCAGAAGAGAGGTAGAGCGCTTGAGAGCAAAGGGGCCAGACGTGGCGCATGGCGAGCGGCCCGTGGCACTCCATGATCTTAGCGTCCGGGCAGGTGTAGAGATCCTTACGGCCGATGTACATCTGCGGGGTCAGCACCTGGCGCCGTAGAAATCGAATGACGAGCTCGGTGGAGACCTCCGAAATATGGCTGGGAAGGAGGACCTCCACGACCACACGACGCATCTCCGGTAAGTTGCCCAAGCTCCTCCGGGGTTGTCGGCACAGCAACGGCACAGGATTGGAACGAACCTCCGGGCCCGCCATCCTGGACAGGAACGTGGACAGGAGCTCAGCGGGGATGTCAACCCAGAGGGAGTTTACCGCGGAGACCTGCACTAGCGGCGCCAGCGGGGACAGGATGGCAGGGGTCGTGCGGGCGCCCTCTAGCGATATCGTAAAGCACGCCAGACCTTGACGGACATGTCGTGGAGCGGAGCGGCCTGGAAGGACGTATTCCACCGGCTGCAAGATGAGGTCCACGTTGCGCACCAGAGCGGCGTACTCGGGCTTCTGCCCAAGAAGGGGGTGCCACCATAGATCAAACAACTCTTCGGGAGTACTCACCCCAGGGAAGTGGGGGATCGGCGCCACGAGCGTGAGGCTCACTGGACGCAGCTGCGGATCAGCCTGTCGAAGTAAGGCGGCCATGAGCCTCGTGAGCGCGTTCGAATCGGATGGCGCCCAAGCGAGTACCCGCTGACCTCCCATCATCCCTAGCGCCTGCGTGTCTCCCTTCTCCAGCATGTCCGCGAAGTGCCGATGCTGTGCGACCGTCGCCGAATGGTCCTGAGAGGAGACGTTCAGGAGCTGAGACCACTGAGTCGCCACCATAGCGTGGGTGCAGGCAGGGATCGAACGGACGGCCATCAAAGCGGATTCCCCCAGCTCCTTCCACCGTGGGAGCTTCGAAGGGCGAAGCCGGCGGCGTTCACGGAGAATCTCTGGAAGCTGCTCCGCGCACCGGGTGCCAGCCGCAGCGAAGATCGCTGCGGCCGTGGCCGCACTATCCTTATCCGACTGCGTCCAAGAAGACGTAGAAGCAAAAGAACATAAAGTAGTCGCGGTACGCGTGCGGGTGGCGATGCACTGCTCCGTAGGCTCCGGGCCGTCCAGGGGACCAAACCCGAGCACGTTCCAAGGGTTCGATGTTGAAGAATTGAAGGCGAGCTTCATGAGTATCTTGCGAAGGGTGTCCCAAGAATCCGGTATCTGGATGGGGAAGCTCTGGATGTCGGTTGGCTGTGTCAAGGTACTCGCCTGAATCAACTGGGCGTGGCGGAGTATCTCATCATCCGCAAAATCCTGGAGCCACGCAGCCGGGATAGGAGATGCCGCAGCGGGCACGGCAGCAGCAGCAGCAGCGGCAACCGTCCTCCTGATGTCCTCGTCGTCGACCTCGATGGCATCCAGCTGGTACATCTCGGAACCCGTAGTCGCCTCCACCTGCAGGGCTGCCATGCCCTGCGTGGCGCCGGTGCCGCTGGCCTCGGTGCTCATTATGTCGCTAGCCGTCATGCTGGGGATCGCCGCCGGCGCAGCACCAGCCCCTGGAGCTGAAAGCCCTGGCGGCAGCGGCGGCCCAGCCGCCGTAGCGGCGGCAGCATCAGCGCCGGGTAGCGCCTGGCCGCAGCGCCTGCATCGGCCCTGCTCGTCGGCACTTGCCGGGAGTGCGCCGAAGAACGGGCAGGCCGCATGCCTGCACGCCATGCCGCCGGACTGAGGGCGGCCGGAAAACGAGCGGAAGATGGTGCAGAGAGTGGGAGAAGACGGCACCCCACCCTTGGCAGGGCTCCTGGTCGGGGGCCTTCGGGAGCCCTGAGCCTTGAGCCACCGTGCTTGAGCCAGAGGCCTCGAAGGGTCTACCCAGTCCTCCTCATGCCTGCCTGTCAGGGAGCTGATGCACTACCTTGATTGGTGGGGGGTTGTCCATTCGTGTCCAATCCAATCCTCATCTTCCTCCTCCTCATCCTCCTCCTCACCCAATCCACATCGAAAAAAAACGAGTCTGGGTGGGGTGTCCTCATTTCAAGCGTCCTGGGACCATTTCCAGGCCCTGTGACCGTCAGATAACTACTCGCCACGAAGGGGTCGAGAGCCCAAGGGGCTCGCGACTCGAGAAAGTCTAGTCATCGGAGGTCCCGGTCCGCAGCCCTTTTGGAACGAGACGGCGCGAGCTTGCAGAGCTGTGCGGTCCAGGATGGTCCAAGAGGTCAGCGCCCGACGCGTAACGCCACGCGCCCCCTCATCGGCCTCCCCCTCCTCCTCCTCCTCCTCCTGCTCCTCCTCCTCCTCATCATCATCATCATCATCATCATCATCATCACCACCACCATATCATCATCGGCATCATCATCATCATCATCATCATCATCATCATCAT
>CAUYUJ010014207.1:40000-43021 GCA_963575745.1 Prorocentrum cordatum
GCAGCACCCGCGACAGGAGCACGGTGACAGCGGTGAAGGCCGCGTTCTCAAAGTCTGTCAGCTGCACCTCCATCGGACGGAACTCTGTCCTCCAGCCGATGTGCGGAGAGCTGTCGGAGGGCGGGGGGGGCGGCTTCCAGCGCATGGACTGCCAATTCGTGGAGTTTATGCTCTCGAAATGCTCCGTGGAGGACTCGTCGTCCACCTCTGCCACGGCGCCCTCGAACGCCACCAATGGGTCTCGCGTGAAGAGGTGCGCCACATGCCTGGCAATGGGCGCCGAGATGCCCTCCGCCGCGAGCTGGCCATGCAACTCCTCATTGGGCTGCTAACGGGGGTCGAACTTCTTGGGGTCAGAGTCAGCGAAAGGTAAACTACAGAAATAGTAGCTTCTGAAAAAATACTGGCCCGGGCCCCACATTTCTCAAGCAATTACATCGGGAAAACCCATGAAGGAAAAGCTTGTGATCAAAACCCACCGACCCTGTCGGCGTGTGTGTGAGAGACGTTCTTCCCGTTTGAGCCGTCATCGTCATCGTCGCCGTCGCCTCTCCCGCCCTTTCCTTGTGCCCTCCTCCCCGCCCTCTGCATTGATTCGAAGGGCAGCCCCTTCCCTGCGGGGGGGTATAATCATTTGTTGTGCGAATGGTGTTTCCGCCATAGCTCGAGCAGCAAACCGACCTCAGGTTACTCGAGCCTCTGGACTAACGCTTTCGATGCTGCTGAAGGGATTGGTACACGCGAAACCTCCGTAGCTGCTCCGAATCTCGAGATGGACATAGCTCGAGCAGCAACCGGGGGTCGCTCGGAAGGGTCCCACGGGGGGGTGGGGGCCCGGGGGCCCCGGCCTCCCCCCTCCGGGGGGGTCACCCCTGTGGACAAGGGAGGGACGGGGCAGCAGGCTCCCTGTGCCCAGGGGCACTCGGGACCCCTCCCCCAGCTTCCCCCCCCTGTGGACCAGGGGACCACAGCCCCCCACCTCCTCCCGACACCCCCCTCCCCAGGAGGCACCCTCCTCACTCCCTTATCTGCTGCTGCGGGGTGCTGCGCGTTCCCCCAGACGCCTCCGAAAGGCCGCAGTTGCGCTCCGAGGCGGCTCCAAGTGGCCACGGGGCTTTCCAAGAAGTCCCCCAAGAGACCCCCCAACAGAGCCCCAGAGGCTCCCAAGAGAGCCAAAAAAAGCCCCCAAAGCGCTAGCGTCGTCGTCGCCGCCGCCGCCGCCAACCTTTCGCCATCGTCGTCCCCCTTCAGGGTCGGCGGCACCAGCCGTCACGCCTTCCCAACACGGCCCCGGATCAAGAACACCTCAGAGCTGAGCCGACCTCTCCCTGACCCCCACGGGGCCGACCCCCACTGGCAGGCGAAGGGCTCTCCTCGTCGACCTCGCAGGGGATGTCGTGGCACATCTCGTCCAGGTCCTCCGGGCAGGGCCCGTCAAGGTGTGCAGCCCAGGCACGACTCCCACGGGCAACGCGGGCAACACGCGCACGGGGCGCCGGCGGCCGGCCCCCCCCGAGGGAGACACGCCCGGAAGGAGAAGCCCTCCCGGGCGGAGGGCCCAAAGAGCGCGGAGAGCACAAAAGGGCACACCTCCGAGGGGGGGAGGAAGAGGGAGGAGGAAGCACGAGGAAGCAGGCAGGGAGAAGGGAGGAGCGGAGTGGGAGGGAGGGAGGAGAGGGGGAGGGGGGCGGACGGAGGCAGGCAGGAAGAAGGGAGCAGGGAGTGCCAAGGACGAGCAGGCAACAAGGGCGAGGGGGGGGAGGCAACATGCCTCCCTCCCCCTCGGCCCGGTCTCTACCTCGCGCCAGCTACACCAGACGCCAACACGTTGGCACCGACACCGATATCGACAGTCGCCTCCGTCGCGGGGGAAAGTCCACCCGATCTCGATGAGGCTGGTATGATCTTCGCGAACCCCACATTGGCGATGACGCCGCCGCCGGTTGCCGTCCCCAAAGATCTCTGGAGGTGGTCTTCAGAAGTCTGCGAGGGCAGGAAAGGGGGGACTGGCTCAGAGGGGCTTGATCGGCGACAGACCCTCGATAGCAGAACTGCACGTTCCTGCGCAGGATTGGGCGCCCAGGCCCCTATCGGCGAGAAATGGGCGATTGGGATCGATGCGTCCCCCCACCCTGCGCCGAGCGCACGATAAAATCGGTTGAGGATCCGTGGATATGGCGCGTAGGCGCCAGATCCGAGGCCCGTGGCGAACCCACACGCTCTCATCCATGTTTGCGCTTCCGAGAGATGGAGGTTCGCGAGCTCGGAGTTCATATATGGTGGGATGATTTGGCGACCCCGTTGATTTATTGTCTACCTCCCCAGCTGTGGTCGCTGGCCTTCGCGATAGACAACTCGCGACGAATGTACCCTCTTTCGTTGACGACCTCGCCTCGGTTGACCCCCTTGGGTCCGCCCTCCCCTCCGATGCTTCCATCCCCACTGGGCCAGTCCCCCCGTGGCGTTGCCCAGGAAGGTGCCCAGAGGCCTCGGCGGTCAACTTCGTGGGGCGAGATGCAATTGCCCGCGGGTTCGCCCCTCCCCCCGAAAGCCGCGGGCTTGTCCCAGGGAAGACGACAGCCCTCTGGCCGAGACCCCTGGGCTCGATTAGAAATTGAGTAGATTTAGGGTCAGGTCTGCAGAACGCCCCAAACGGACGTCAAGGGGCGCAACCAACCTTCCGTCAAGCTGAAATCGATGGACCAAAGCTGGCGTCAAGCCAAAACTTGGACATAAGCGAATGGTTGGACTTTGCACATGATCGTCGGCTTAATCAGCGAGGCGTTTGACCACCTTGACGACCCCTTTTTGGTGGTCCTGCAGAGGAAGGCGCTCTCTCACGCTCGGCCTTACTCAAGTGAGAAACGGGGTTCACTCGGATCCCAAACTCCTCTTCCTCCTCGACCTCAACCTCCTCCTTCTCCTCCTCCGCCTCCGCCTCCGCCTCCGCCTCCTCCTCCTCCGCCTTCTCCTCCTCCTCCCCCTCCCCCTCCTCCTCCTCCTCCTCCTCCTCCTCCTCCT